>JASEVX010000012.1:1313208-1913208 GCA_031761405.1 Serripes groenlandicus | reverse complement strand
AATCTGATAGAGGATCACCCAAGGAACATTTCTACAGAATTATTTGAAAATCGGCCTGACACTTTTGGAGGAGAAGATTTTTTAAGTTTGCACTATAGCCTAATAAGGCAAAATAGCCCCGCCCCCCCTGGCGGCCATGTTTTTCGACCAATCAACATGGCTTGAAGGAATCTGATAGAGGGTCACCCAAGGAACATTTCTACAAAATTATTTGAAAATCGGCCTGACACTTTTGGAGGAGAAGATTTTTTAAATTTGCACTATAGCCATATTGGCAAAATAGCCCCCCACCCCCCCCTGGGGGCCATGTTTTTCGACCAATCAACATGGCTTGAAGGAATCTGATAGAGGGTCACCCAAGGATAATTTCTACAAAATAGTTTGAAAATCGGCCTGACACTTTGGGAGGAGAAGATTTTTAAGCATTTTGAAGTTTTTTTCATTTCGTTGCCATGGAAACCAGAATTCTGCATGGATCCCAAAAATTTTAAGGAATTCTGGTGAGGACATTGCGAGGATGCTTTCTGTGAAGTTTCATCCCAGTTGACCCACCGGTTACAGAGGAGAAAATGTTGACGGACGACGGACGCCGGACATAGGGCGATCACAATAACTCACCCTGAGCACTTCGTGCACAGGTGAGCTAAAAATCAGCCTGACACTTTCGGAGGAGAAGATTGTTTTAATTCTCTCTTTAGCCGTATAAGGCAAAATAGCCCCGCCCTCCGGCGGCCATGTTTTTTTACCAATCAACATGGCTTGAAGGAATCTGATAGAGGGTCACTCAAGGAACATTTCTACAAAATTATTTGAAAATCTGCTCAACACTTTCAGAGAAGAAGATTTTTTAAGTTTTCACTATGGTCATATAAGGCAAAATAGCCCCGCCCTCTGGCGACCATGTTTTTCGACCAATCAACATTTCTTGAAGGAATCTAATAAAGGGTCACCCAAGGAACATTTCTACAAAATTATTTGAAAATCGGCCTGACACTTTCAGAGAAGAAGATTTTTTAAGTTTTCACTCGATAATGGTCATATTAGGCAAAATAGCCCCGCCCTCTGGCGGCTATGTTTTTCGACCAATCAACATGGCTTGAAGGAATCTGATAGATGGTCACCCAATGAACATTTCTACAAAATTATTTGAAAATCGGCCCGACACTTTCGGAGGAGAAGATTTTTTAAGTTTTCACTATAGCCATATAAGGCGAAATAGCCCCGCCCCCCTGGTGGCCATGTTTTTCGACCAATCAACATGGCTTGAAGGAATCTGATAGAGGGTAAGCCTAGGAACATTTCTACAAAATTATTTGAATATCAGCCAAACACTTTCGGAGGAGAAGATTTTTTAAGTTTTCACTATGGTCATATAAGGCAAAATAGCCCCGTACCTCTGGCTGCCATGTTTTTCGACCAATCAACATGGCTTGAAGGAATCTGATAGAGGGTCACCAAATGAACATTTCTACAAAATTATTTGAAAATCGGCTGAACACTTTTGGAGAAGAAGATTTTTTATGTTAGCTATATAAGGCAAAATAGCCCCACACCCTGGCGGCCATGTTTTTCAACCAATCAACATTTCTTGAAGGAATCTAATAAAGGGTCACCCAAGGAACATTTCTACAAAATTATTTGAAAATCGGCCTGACACTTTTGGAGGAGAAGACTTTTTAAGTTTTCTCTTAAGCCATATAGGCAAAACAGCCCCGCCCTTTGACGGCCATGTTTTTTTACCAATCAACATGGCTTAAAGGAATCTGATAGAGGGTCACCCCTGGAACATTTCTACAAAATTATTTGAAAATCTGCTGAACACTTTTGGAGAAGAAGATTTTTTAAGTTTTCACTATAGCTATATGAGGCAAAATAGCCCCGCCCCCTGGCGACCATGTTTTTCGCCCAATCGACATTTCTTGAAGGAATCTGATAAAGGGTCACCCAAGGAACATTTCTACAAAATTATTTGAAAATCTGCCCGACACTTTCGGAGAAGAAGATTTTTTAAGTTTTCACTATTTTTTTCTTTTGGTTGCCATGGAAACCAGAATTATGGATGGATCAAAAAAAAATGAAGGAATTTAAGAGAGGACATTGAGAGGATGCTTCCTATGAAGTTTCAACCAAATTGACCAAGTGGTTAGGGAGAAGAAGTGGTATAATTGAAAAAGTTAACAGACGCACGCACGACGGACAATTCGCCATGACATAAGCTCGACTGGCTTTCAGCCAGTGGAGCTAATAATTTGGCAAAAATATGAAAAATCTTTGTAAAATAAAAGTAAAATGAATGATTGAATTGTTTAAAAACATTGTGGCAAGGGGAGAAATTGCTTATGATGAGCAATTTCTCCTTTTGCCACACCGTTTCTAAAATTTGTCTGTTAGGGAAGTTAAATACCTGTTTAATGTTAACCCCCTGACGTCCAATGATAGACCCCACTGCTTTCCTGGGAATTGGCACCTCAATAATTGTTTGTCTAGATGTTGCATGGTTCTTTGATGGTCTTTCTTCCTCTTCATCTGCTAGAAGAGAAGGGGTCACATGACACAGTGTTCAAAATTAACTTTTTTAGCTGCTCTGAAAGTAGGTAGCAAATTCATCTTTCATGTAGCATAAGCAAGCTTTTACCTGCAAGCTTTTACCTTTATTAATTGATCTAACAAGAGAAAGTTGATGCAAGGCATCAATGTCGCCGGAAAAGACTGCATTGATTTATTTTTTAACACACATGTATTCTTGACTTTCATTAGTCTAAACATACACATAATGTTTTCATTAAGGACTAATTCCAGGATTTCTTTTGGTCATGATTATGGATTTTTTGGATAAATTTATTAAAAAGCTATTAAAAATATAAGTCGAGGGCTTCTGCCCGGCGACTAATGACTTGAGATTACTTGTTTAAAATCAATAATTAACGTGCATCCAATGCAAATTTTGGTGGAGTTCTTATTGTCTGGTGTAATGTTATGTGTAAACCAATCGCCTTGACAATTTGTTTGTTTGAAAACATTGATAAAAGCGTGTGTAATTAAAGTTGAATACGCCCAGATTGGGACAGAAACATTAAGTGAAAACAAAACTGTGCCATTTGTTTTCATGTAGCAAGTTTCCAACCCTGTGACATGTAAAACTAAGATGTAGATGAGCGTACACATATACAGTCTAATCAGAATCTTCCATGTTTAACCAGATACAGCCAAACTTGTCTCTGGGAATACCCTAGGGAAAAGTCCAAACTTGTCTCAGGCAATAATCTAGGGAAAAGTCCAAACTTGTCTCAGGCAATAACCTAGGGAAAAGTCCAAACTTGTCTCAGGCAATAACCTAGGGAAAAGTCCAAACTTGTCTCAGGCAATAACCTAGGGAAAAGTCCAAATTTGTCTCAGGCAATAACCTAGGGAAAAGTCCAAACTTGTCTCAGGCAATAACCTAGGGAAAAGTCCAAACTTGTCTCAGGCAATAACCTAGGGAAAAGTCCAAACTTATCTCAGGCAATAACCTAGGGAAAAGTCCAAACTTGTCTCAGGAAATAACCTAGGGAAAAGTCCAATTTCGAACACTAAACACAGGTGGCTGCTATATATACATGTACTAGTCAAATATATAAACAAGAGGGCCAAGATGGCCCTAAATCGATCACCTAATTGATAGTAAATTAGTAGCAAATATTTAACTGCAAATATCTGGTAAAATTTGATCAAGGAGTGCAAATGAAACTGCAAGAATTGGACACTTCTCAAGAAACAGCTTATCAGTAAAGGCCATTTATATCTTGAAATCTAACAAGAACTTTAATAAGAATGGAATTATAAAGTTTTTGTCATTTTGCACCTTTCCTGATGCCGCCTTGCTGCCCTGTTTTTCAACGAAATCAATATGGCTTCAACAGTTTATTTAGAGGGTCACTTAAGGAACATTTCTACCAAATTATCTTGCAATCGCACAAGCAGATTATGGAGGCAAAGGATTTTAAAATTTGGGTATTTTTCTCACTTTCTGATGCCGCAGCAACCAAAGTTCTCATTGGAATTTAAATCTTTGAACGATTGGTCTATTGGAATTGTAGGAGTTGGTTGTCATTTGTAGCTAAAAGTTCAATTTACCCTTTATTTACCCTTTAATTTACCTTTTGTGATGACGCCTGGTTGATATGATTGTGTAACCCATCAAAACGGCTTAAACAAATTAAATAGAGGATCATTACAGTAAGATTCGTATTATATTTTCTTAAAATCAGACAAACATTTTCATAACAAGAGGGCCATGATGGCCCTGGAATCGCTCACCTGATTTTTTTTTTCACTTTAGCTATATAAGCCCCGCCCCCTGGCAGTCATAGTTTTCAACCAATCAACTTGGCTTGAAGGAATCTGATAGAGGGTCACCCTAGGAACATTTCTACAAAATTATTTGAAAATCTGCCTGACACTTTCGGAGGAGAAGATTTTTTAAGTTTTCACTATAGCCATATAATGCAATATAGCCCTGCCCACTGGCGGCCATGTTTTTCGACCAATCAACATGGCTTGAAGGAATCGGATAGTGGGTCACTTAAGGAACATTTCTACAAAATTATTTGAAATCTGCCTGACACTTTCGAAGAAGAAGATTTTTTAAGTTTTCACTATAGTCATATAAGGCAAAATAGCCCCGCCCCTCCTGGCGGCCATGTTTTTCGACCATTCAACATGGCTTGAAGGAATCTGATAGAGGGTCATCCAAGGAGCATTTCTACAAAATTATTTGAAAATCTGCCAACCAGTTTGGGAGAAGAAGATTTAAGTTTTCACTATAGCCATATAAGGCAAAATAGCCCTGCCGACTGGCAGACATGTTTTTCGACCAATCAACATGGCTTGAAGGAATCTGATAGACGGTCACTTAAGGAGCATTTCTACAAAATTATTTGAAAATCTGCCAACCAGTTTGGGAGAAGAAGATCTTTTAAGTTTTCACTATAGCCATATAAGGCAAAATAGCCCTGCCGACTGGCAGCCATGTTTTTCGACCAATCAGATGGCTTGAAGGAATCTGATAGAGGGTCATCCAAGGAACATTTCTACAAAATTATTTGAAAATCAACCTGACACTTTCGGAGGAGAAGATTTTTTAAGTTTTCACTAGAGCCATATAAGGCAAAATAACGCCCCCCCCCCCACCCCCATGGCGGCCATGTTTTTCAACCAATCAACATGTCTTGAAGAAATCTGATAGAGGGTCATCCAAGGAACATTTCTACAAAATTATTTGAAAATCTGCCAACCAGTTTGAGAGAAAAAGAATTTTGAAGTTTTTTTCATTTCGTTGCCATGGAAACCAGAATTCTGCATGGATCCCAAAAATTTGAAGGAAATCTGGTGAGGTCATTGAGAGGATGCTTTCTGTGAAGTTTCATCCCAATTGACTCACCGGTTACTGAGGAGAAGAAGTTGACGGACGACGCACGATGGACGACGCACGACTGACGCCGGACATAGGGCGATCACAATAACTCGCCTTGAGCACTTCGTGCACAGGTGAGCTAAAAATGGAATTTTCAAATTTTGTCATTTTGCCCCTTTTCTGATGCCGCCTGACTGCCATGTTTTTCGACCAATCAGTATGGCTTGAACAATTTTTATAGAGGGTCACCCAAGGAACATTTCTACCAAATTATATTTGAATCTGACAGACAGATTCGGAGGAGAAGATTTTTAAAGTTTGGACATTTTGTCCCCTTTCTGATGCCGCAGCAACCAAAGTTCTCAATGGAATTTAAATCTTTGAACAAATTTGAAAGAGGACCACCAAAGGAACATTCCTGTTATGTTTTGTGGAAATTGGTCTATTGGAATGGTAGGAGTTGGTTGTCATTTGTAGCTAAAAGTTCAATTTACCCCTTTTGTGATGACGCCTGGTTGCTACGATTGTGTAACCAATCAAAACGGCTTAAACAAATTAAATAGAGGATCATTAAAGTAAGATTCGTATTATATTTTCTTAAAATCAGACAAACACTTTCATAAAAATGGAATTTCAAATTTTGTCATTTTGCCCCTTTTCTGATGCCGCCTGACTGCGATGTTTTTCGACCAATCAGTATGGCTTGAACAATTTTTTATAGAGGGTCACCCAAGGAACATTTCTACCAAATTATATTTGAATCTGACAGACAGATTCGGTGGAGAAGATTTTTAAAGTTTGGACATTTTGTCCCCTTTCTGATGCCGCAGCAACCAAAGTTCTCAATGGAATTTAAATCTTTGAACAAATTTGAAAGAGGACCACCAAAGGAACATTCCTGTTATGTTTTGTGGAAATTGGTCTATTGGAATGGTAGGAGTTGGTTGTCATTTGTAGCTAAAAGTTCAATTTACCCCTTTTGTGATGACGCCTGGTTGCTATGATTGTGTAACCCATCAAAACGGCTTAAACAAATTAAATAGAGGATCATTAAAGTAAGATTCATATTATACTTTCTTAAAATCAGACAAGCACTTTCATAAAAATGGAATTTTCAAATTTTGTCATTTTGCCCCTTTTCTGATGCTGCCTGACTGCCATGTTTTTCGACCAATCAGTATGGCTTGAACAATTTTTATAGAGGGTCACCCAAGGAACATTTCTACCAAATTATATTTGAATCTGACAGGCAGATTCGGAGGAGAAGATTTTTAAAGTTAGGACATTTTGACCCCTTTCTGATGCCGCAGCAACCAAAGTTCTCAATGGAATTTAAATCTTTGAACAAATTTGAAAGAGGACCACCAAAGGAACATTCCTGTTATGTTTTGTGGAAATTAGTCTATTGGAATGGTAGGAGTTGGTTGTCATTTGTAGCTAAAAGTTCAATTTACCCCTTTTGTGATGACGCCTGGTTGCTATGATTGTGTAACCAATCAAAACGGCTTAAACAAATTAAATAGAGGATCATTAAAGTAAGATTCGTATTATATTTTCTTAAAATCAGACAAACACTTTCATAAAAATGGAATTTTCAAATTTTGCCCCTTTTCTGATGCCGCCTGACTGCCATGTTTTTCGACCAATCAGTATAGCTTGAACAATTTTTATAGAGGGTCACCCAAGGAACATTTATACCAAATTATATTTGAATCTGACTAACAGATTCGGAGGAGAAGATTTTTAAAGTTTGGACATTTTGTCCCCTTTCTGATGCCGGAGCAACCAAAGTTCTCAATGGAATTTAAATCTTTGAACAAATTTGAAAGAGGACCACCAAAGGTACATTCCTGTGATGTTTTGTGGAAATTGGTCTATTGGAATGGTAGGAGTTGGTTGTCATTTGTAGCTAAAAGTTCAATTTAGTTCTTTTGTGATGACGCCTGGTTGCTATGATTGTGTAACCAATCAAAATGGCTTAAACAAATTAAATTAAGGATCATTAAAGTAAGATTTGTATTATATTTTCTTAAAATCAGACAAGCACTTTCATAACAAGAGCTGTCGGAGGACAGCGCGCTCGACTATTCCACCGCTTATTTAAGTTACTAATTAAGAGATAATGGACTCTAATGTAGTTGCATGCAAAACATTAACCACAATTTCTTAGTGGGTGATAATTTGCATTATATGCAGGATAGTGTTATTTAACATGATTATTTTCATAGGTGTGATGGTTAGAAAGGGTTGTATAACCTTTCAATGGAATGCATCAAGTAGTTACTAAGATATGGACTCTTAATGTAGTTTCACGCAAACCTTTAACCATAATTTCTAAGTAAAAAAAGGGCAACAATTTGCACCATATACAGGATAGAGTTATCTTAATTGGTTGTGTTTATAGTTGTGCAATTGGGAAAGGTTGTATAAAGTTTCAATACAATTTTTCAAGTTGTAACTGAGATTACACTCTAAATGTAGTTGCAAAACTTTAACCAGAATTTCTAAGTCCAAAAAGGTCCACAACTTGCATAAAATGCTGGATAGAGTTATCATACTTGATTGTTTACATAGATGTGATGGTTGGTAAGGGCTGTATAAAGTTTCAATGCAATGCATCAAGTAGTTACTAAGAGATGGTCTCTTTATGTAGTTGCATGCAAAACTTAAACCAGAATTTATAATTCCAAAAAGGCCATAACTTGCATAAAATGCAGGATAGAGTTATCATACTGGATAATCTACACAGGTGTGATAGTTGGGTAGGGTTGTAGAAAGTTTCAATGCAATGCATCAAGTAAATACTGAGATATGGACTCTTAATTTAGTTGCACGCAAAACTTTAACCAGAATTTCTAAGTAAATAAAGTGCCATAACTTGCATAAAATGCAGGATAGAGTTATCTAACTTGATAATCTACATAGGTGTGATAGTTGGGAAGGGTTGTATAAATGTTCAATGCAATGCATCAAGTATATACTGAGATATGGACTCTTAATTTAGTTGCACGCAAAACTTTAACCAGAATTTCTAAGTAAATAAAGGGCCATAATTTGCATAAAATGCAGGATAGAGTTATCTTACTTGATAATCTACACAGGGGTGATAGTTGGGTAGGGTTGTAATAAGTTTCAATGCAATGCATCAAGTAAATACCGAGATATGGACTCTTAATTTAGTTGCACGCAAAACTTTAACCAGAATTTCTAATTAAAGAAATGGCCATAACTTGCATAAAATGCAGGATAGAGTTATCTTACTTGATAATCTACACAGGTGGGATAGTTGGGTAGGGTTGTAGAAAGTTTCAATGCAATGCATCAAGTATTTACTGAGACGTGGACTCTTAATTTAGTTGCACGCAAAACTTTAACCAGAATTTCTAAGTAAAAAAAGGGCCATAACTTGCATAAAATGCAGAATAGAGTTATCATACTTGATAATCTACACAGGTGTAATAGTTGGGTAGGGTTGTAGAAAGTTTCAATGCAATGCATCAAGTAAATACTTAGATATTGACTCTTAATTTAGTAGCACGCAAAACTTTAACCAGAATTTCTAAGTAAAAAAAGTGCCATAACTTGCATAAAATGCAGGATAGAGTTATCTAACTTGATAATCTACATAGGTGTGATAGTTGGGAAGGGTTGTATAAATGTTCAATGCAATGCATCAAGTATATACTGAGATATGGACTCTTAATTTAGTTGCACGCAAAACTTTAACCAGAATTTCTAAATAAATAAAGGGCCATAACTTGCATAAAATGCAGGATAGAGTTATCTTACTTGATAATCTACACAGGTGTGATAGTTGGGTAGGGTTGTAAAAAGTTTCAATGCAATGCATCAAGTAAATACTGAGATATGGACTCTTAATTTAGTTGCACGCAAAACTTTAACCAGAATTTCTAATTAAAAAAAGGGCCATAACTTGCATAAAATGCAGGATAGAGTTATCTTACTTAATAATCTACACAGGTGGGATAGTTGGGTAGGGTTGTAAAAAGTTTCAATGCAATGCATCAAGTAAATACTGAGATATGGACTCTTAATTTAGTTGCACGCAAAACTTTAACCAGAATTTCTAATTAAAAAAAGGGCCATAACTTGCATAAAATGCAGGATAGAGTTATCTTACTTGATAATCTACACAGGTGGGATAGTTGGGTAGGGTTGTAGAAAGTTTCAATGCAATGCATCGAGTAAATACTGAGATATGGACTCTTACTTTAGTTGCACGCAAAACTTTAACCAGAATTTCTAAGTAAAAAAGGGCCATAACTTGCATAAAATGCAGTACAGAGTTATCTAACTTGATAATCTACATTGGTGTTATAGTTTGGTAGGGTTGTAGAAAGTTTCAATGCAATACATTTAGTATTTAAGAACTTGCATGCAAAACCTTACCCAAAGTGTGACGTGGACGCCGACGGCGACGCCGACGCCGACGCCGACGCCAGGGTGAGTAGTATAGCTCTCATATTCTTCGAATAGTCGAGCTAAAAATGGAATTTTCAAATTTTGTCATTTTGCCCCTTTTCTGATGCCGCCTGACTGCCATGTTTTTCGACCAATCAGTATGGCTTGAACAATTTTTATAGGAACATTTCTTCTAAATTATATTTGAATCTGACAGGCAGATTCGGAGGAGAAGATTTTTAAAGTTTGGACATTTTGTCCCCTTTCTGATGCCGCAGCAACCAAAGTTCTCAATGGAATTTAAATCTTTGAACAATTTTGAAAGAGGACCACCAGAGGAACATTCCTGTGATGTTTGGTGGAAATTGTTCTCGCGGTTGCGGAGAAGATGATGTTTAAAGCTAAAAGTTAACGACAGAGGAAGGACACAGAGTGATCAGAATAGCTCACCTTGAGCCTTTGGCTCTAGGTGATCTAAAAATACAAGAAAGTGTTGTTTGGCTAACACACAACTGGCTGCTTAACCCATTTCCATATAGAGACCTATTTTGATGCCTCTGCAGCAGACAACTTTTGAAAACATTGAATGAGCAATTTCTCCTCTTGCCACAATGTTTTTAACCCTTTTCAATAACTTTTCCTTACAGAGATTTACAATAATTTTTTCAAGATGTTTTCAAAATTAATCTGCTGCAGAATTGTAGAATGCCAGAAACAGGTGACTGCTAACACAAGGTTATGATTGTAGAATGCCGGAAACAGGTGACTGCTAACACAAGGCTATGATTGTAGTATGCAGGAATCAGGTGACTGCTAACACAAGGTTATGATTGTAGAATGCAGGAAACGGGTGACTGCTAACACATGGTTATGATTGTAGTATGCAGGGAACAGGTGACTGCTAACACAAGGTTATGATTGTAGTATGCAGGAAACAGGTGACTGCTAACACAAGTTTATGATTGCATTATGCAGAAAACAGGTGACTGCTAACACAAGGTTATGATTGTAGTATGCAGGAAACAGGTGACTGCTAACACAAGGTTATGATTGTAGTATGCCGGAAACAGGTGACTGCTAACACAAGGTTATGATTGTAGTATACAGGAAACAGGTGACTGCTAACACAAGATTATGATTGTAGAATGCAGGAAACAGGTGACATGCTAACACGAGGTTATGATTGTAGTATGCCGGAAACAGGTGACTGCTAACACAAGGTTATGATTGTAGAATGCAGGAAACAGGTGACATGCTAACACGAGGTTATGATTGTAGTATGCAGGAAACAGGTGACTGCTAACACCATATAGTTGGATATTATAGTTATTATTATTATATAGTTTTTGATAATTATCAACTTTTAATTTCGAAATCCAACTATATGGTAGCCTTAGGTCTTATTGAAGTCATAAAACTGGAAGTGCATCGTATCCAGCATTTTACCAAGATTATGTGAATTCATTGTAAATGTGTATAGGATGCACAGGAAATGTTTGATTTGATCAATTTTAGTATTTTGACATTGTTTGAAAGTGAAAGTAGAGTATGAGAAAAACCAGTTTCATCCCAGCCCGATTTTGTACAAAATGATGGTAACCATCTTCGCGCGGTGAATTCCTTCTTCAGGGTTGTTTTACCTTATATAACAGGTGCCGTTTAACGGCCCCTTCCCCTTGGAAAATAAGCATAGTTTTTCCCCTAAAAATTTAAATTCCCCTCCGACAAAAAAACAAACAAAATTTTTTTTTTTTTTTTTCATATTTAACTTTTATCACATAACAATTCTTGTATCCGATGTAATATACCCATTACGTATTTCTTGTTATACAACATGTGTAATATAACATGACCTTATACTAAGCGTTTTGACGTCATACGTTAGTCACTTTGGTGCTAAAACCTGTAAATTTCATCTAGAAATATTGTAAACGTTAAGTACATTTTTATAGAAATACGCCTCATAAGTCACTTTATGTGATAGATATAATATCTCATGAGTGTTATTTATTATTCCTTTTAATAAACTAAGCTGAATATGACCTCGGCATAACTATTTGTGGCATTGTTATACGGTTTACTGACGAAATTAAAATAGCTTTGAAAAACCCGATTTTCTTTGTGTGTTTCGTCATGTGATAAAAAGAATCTGACATTCGTTGTCATTTCATAAACAGTTTTATTAAACTCGTCCAAGATATTTGTTATTAAGCTCGCCACAGGCTCGCAAAAAATCTTGAACTCGTTTAATAAAAATTTATAAGAAATGACAACTCATGTCAGATCCTATATTTAAACACCAGAACACCATGGACCTGTATTATTCGGGGGTTGGTTCTGTGTGTTATTTGGCTAATGCAATCTGAGAGAGCTTTTTCCTTTTTCCACAATGAACAGAATAAAATTTGATATTTTGATGAGGATTAAAGTTGCTGATGTTGCCCTAAGTAGAGAATATGAACCAAAAACTGCTGTGACAAGATGGTTGTTGTCTGGACTAAGACAGAAAAGACCCCATACTTTGCCATATGGAGCCAGAAATTGAAACACAGTTTCTAGAATATGCTGTATATCTGACAGTCTCAGCAGCTTCTTTGCACAGCATGTTTTGGACCATGTTTACATTGCATTCATGATTGACCATAACAGTGTATTGCACTATTGTAGTTCACATTGTGTTGCTTAAAATTAAAATTCTAATAAGTTCTCAAAAATGAAAGTCGTTTTCTCATTTAGCAAGTAACAAAAAATAGCACTTGCGAAAAAATGCAAGTAGAAAATCTTGCTAAATTCGACCCTTGACAGTGGTATAGTTTGAGTGAACTGGATTATGACAATCTAGTGGAGGAGTTCAAGAAAATGTAAAATAGAGAGATGGCCTTGTAATGATAAATGTTAAACATGCACATTATACTAGTTTACAATTTTTCCCCTTTTTTTTCTAAAACGCCGCGAAATTTTCCCCTTCACAAAGGCCCCAGGCCCCTTCCCCTTTTTCAGAAAAATCACCCTGTTCTTGCATAATACATGACCCCCATTTAGAGGTAATTCTTTTCAATGATATAGGGTGTTCTACCTGTTAAACATTTTAGAAAGTGAGACAATTGAGGGTTGAAACTGGTTGATTTACAATGGAAACAAAAATGGAATTTAATTGGTGTATTGTGACTTTATAATGGTGTCAACTGTTTACTTCTACAGTTGGTTTAGCTATAGATTGACTTAAATTTACTGCTAAACAGTGCTTCATACAAATACACACATTTACAGACTATATCTTACATTACTCAATTTTGACTTTTATCAGCGTTTCCTTCCTGGCAATTGTAATTGCATTTAGAAATAAGTTATAATGACAATGACAAATAGTTTACTGATTTAAGGCCATCGACCCATAACAACTTTTACAACATGTTATACAACATCCGTCAAAGTACTGTACGCTTGTCACACATTTACAGATATGCCTACCAACAAACATATATAATAGAAAATACATATTGATATATATAACCTGGTAATTTTTGGTTAAACGATATAATAACATATAACACTCAGAAATATTGGCGTTGGAAATGATATCCCACACGGGTATGTGTCAGAATAGTCATACAAACACATATATACATACATATACATAATTACATATATATACATGCATACCCACATACATATACATATATATACATTTAGAAATATGACATGACCAAAAGTAAAACTTGGAAGTGAACCTCTAAATCATATGGACCAGGGGCTATTAATCAATCTTTTGCTACTCTTTTTAGACTCATGTATGACTTTATTATGATAGAAAACGAGAGGGTGGCTTAGGGAATACAAATTAAAATTGTAAATTGGGCTGTGTAACCATTAACAAGAGGCCCAAGAGGTCCTGTATTGCTCCACTGCCATTAGGCAAAAATTAAATCTCCAAACAGCCTTCCCCTGGTGGCCATGTTTTTTTACCAATCAACATGGCTTGAAGCAATTTGATAGAGGGTCACCCTAGGAACATTTCTACAAAATTATTTGAAAATCGGCTTGAGACTTTCGGAGAAGACTTTTTAAGTAGTCACTATAGCCATTAAGGCAAAATGGCCCCGCCCTCTGGCGGCCACGTTTTTCGACCAATCAACATGGCTTGAAGGAATCTGAAAGCGGGGTGAAATCGGCCTGACACTTTTGGAGGAGAAGATTTTTTAAGTTTTCACTATTATTTTCTTTTGTTACCATGGAAACAAGAATTTGTGCATGGATCAAAAAAATGTAGAGGATGCTTCCTATGAAGTTTCGTCCCAATTGGCCAAGTGGTTAGGGGGGGAGAAGACGTTTGAAGTAAAAAGTTACAAACAAGGTCAAAATACTGAAATTGCATCATACTACATAAGAACCCCAATCAATCAATCATTGTTTATAATCAATAAAATAATTTGAGTCATGCTTATGTCAGGGCTAACTACTGGGACTACTTATACAGGGAAGAGAAACGAGTGCGATAAGCCCCAATTACTTGTCATCTTTACAATACTGTTTGTGTACGTTAACGATAAGCGGGTAGATAAACCTTGAACAGGTCATGCTTATCGCACTCGTTTCTATTTCCCGTATTAGTAGTCCAAGCTAATGATTACAGTATTTAAAAATAAGTCTTGTCTTGATGTTTGTTTACAAAATGCACATTTAGACATGCAACTGACTGTGATATTCATGTCATGAAAAATGCATCTAAACGCAACTACAATTGTGCGAACATTCAGTATTGGTCCAGCTAAACACCTGCCTTTAAGATTGACCATAAGGGATCGAAATGCATTACTACCATTTTTAAATGATTTGGTACTTTGACAATTAAAATCATTGAAAAGGATAGCGAGTCCCAAATCATTATGAATATGCTCGTTTCAGCATGTTATTTATCTGGTAAGCGTCGCAAATGCAGGATAATAACAATGTGGGAACTGAGCATTGCTGCGTCTTTCTATAAACGTAGGCATTCAATAATTTTACCTGCTTGTGTCAAAGATTTTATTAACAAACAAACGAGTCCTATTGTAGACGGAATGGCAACACCCAGTAAGACTAGCTTTGTATTCTTCGTCAGATTCATTATTCTTCGCTTTAATCAACTGTCATCTCAAAGTATCCCTTAAAACTCTAAATATGTTTACAAGTTCCACTCCATATATTGTGCCCAGCGTTTTCGCAGTTTCTCGGACTAACGAAAAATATATATCGACCGTCGTTTATTCCGAATGGTAGTTTCCCCGCCAAAATGCGTTGTTGTTGTTGTTCAATTCAGTCGTTTTCCCTTTCTTCGTGCCTTTACATCGATAATCGCTATATGTACACCATACACATTTACGAAATGCGGGCGGTGTCCTCTAAATGTACACCATATAGATAAACACACACACACAAATGATAATAATAATCAAAGCGCTGAAAGCGACGATGGTATAGGGGCATATGTAAGTTGAAAATATATGGCATAGATACGGAAGCGTCCTAGTGCCAAATCATAATGTTCTATAAAAAAGAATAACTCCTACGTAGGAGATAAAAAAAAAGCCTAATTAGGAGTTTGTAATTCCTACGTAGGACTTAGTAACTCCTACGTAGGGGATACAAAAGCCTAATTAGGAGTTTATAACTCCTACGTAGGACTTTATAACTCCTAATTAGGCTTTTTTATCCCCTACGTAGGAGATAAAAGAAAAAGCCTAATTAGGACTATGTAACTCCTACGTAGGAGATAAAAAAAAAAGCCTAATTAGGACTATGTAACTCCTACGTAGGAGATAAAAAAAGCCTAATTAGGAGTTTATCACTCCTACGTAGGACTTTATAGATTATTTTGGTGACGAATTCAGAGGTTTCGTCCGATCTAATGCATAACTAAGACCAAATTACAGCCTGTCGGAGCGATATAGACCATTTTCATGACGAAATCAGAGGTTCCGTCTGATCTAATGCATAACTTAGACCAACTGACAGTCTTTCAGAGCGATATAGACCATTTTGATGACGAATTCATCAGAGGTTCCGTCTGATCTAATGCATAACTTAGACCAACTGACACTCTGTCAGAGCGATATAGATTATTTTGATGACGAATTCAGAGGTTCCGTTTGATCTAATGCATAACTAAGACCAAATGACAGTCTGTCGGAGGAATATCGACCATTTTGATGACTAATTTATATATTCCGTCTGATCTAATGCATAACTAAAACCAAATGACAGTCTGTCGAGCGAGAAAGACCATTTTGATGACTAATTCAGAGGTTCCGTCTGATCTAATGCATAACTAAAACCAAATGACAGTCTGTCGGAGCGGAGTTATAAAGTCCTACGTAGGAGTTATAAACTCCTAATTAGGCTTTTTTATCTCCTACGTAGGAGTTACATAGTCCTAATTAGGCTTTTTTATCTCCTACGTAGGAGATAAAAAAGCCTAATTAGGAGTTATAAAGTCCTACGTAGGAGTTATAAACTCCTAATTAGGCTTTTCTTTCTCCTACGTAGGAGTTACAATGTCCTAATTAGGCTTTTGTATCTCCTACGTGGGAGTTATAAACTCCTAATTAGGCTTTTCTTTCTCCTACGTAGGAGTTACAAAGTCCTAATTAGGCTTTTGTATCTCCTACGTAGGAGTTATAAACTCCTTATTAGGCTTTTTTTATCTCCTACGTAGGAGTTATTCTTTTTTATAGAACATTATGATTTGGCACTAGGACGCTTCCGTACATAGATAATATGGACAACCATTGTTGAAACAATAAACAATGACTTTTAAAACAAACCAAACCGAAAATGTGTGAAGCAACACATACTGGCTGCCAATAACATATACCTTATTTACAAAGTTTGACCCTTTTCTTGTATAAACAAATTAATCAGGAAGGACAAAATATTGACAAAAAAAACGAGCAACGACCCTTAATTAAAATATTTCCAGTTCAGAAATCACTAAAGATTCACAATGTATATTGTAATCATGCTTATAAATGAAAGACAATCGAAAGCATGTTAGAATTATGTTTCTTTTTGCACTGCACATCTGTAGCTCTGAGTTCCCTATACACAAAGTCTTAAATTGATACATTGGACATCTATTGAGACAATAACCGAAGAAATGAAAAAATTAGTTTACACCTACAAAACAGATCATATTTGTGTTCAAAATATTGTATCGATCTCCCAATCCCAATGTATACGTGTGACGACTTTGAAATAGATCCGCGAAACAGAAACAAAGTGTTGGCCCATTAATGCAAACCGTAACGGACAGACGGACGGGTGGATGAACACAAAGACGGACAGACAGTCAGTCGCTCCGGACAAAGTACACAGCTTGGGGAAGCACTCATTAACGAACAATGGCATTTCACGGAACGCATGGAAAGACAAAAAATATACACACTCCAAACGCAGCATGCTAACGTTATAGAAATGGTGCACTGCACATCTGTAGGTCATAAGTTACCTACAAACCAAGTTTGAAATGGATACAATGGTAATTAATTGAGACAATCGCTTAACTGAATAAGGAAAAATGGAGATAACTAAAATAAACAGACCCGAGTTATGTACCTAGTACTTTGCCGTTCGCCTGATCACACGGTATAAGTGTGACCACTTTGAAATACATCTGCCATACAGTAACAACGTGTTGACCAATACATGCAATACATGACGGACGGACGAGTGCACATTCAGGCAGACAGCCGGCCGGACGCTGGATTATACCTCCAAGCTTTACAGACAGAGCCAACTCATAAAGTATTGATTACAAAAGACTGGTTCGATGCGTCTCCGAAATGGGACCGTACAAGGTTAATTTACAAAAACCTATTTAGACTAAGTTTCTAGTTTATTTGTCAGCATATACATCTAGGACTAGATTACACGTTGACCGACGTTGAGTCATCAATTAACGCAAATGCATATACATTATAAATTGTGTCCCAAAATCGCTAGAAGCGCCTCAATTATAAAATAAATAATGACCTTGCGGTTATAACAAAAGTCAATGCGACATGCGCCATTCGTCTTTCACCAATGGGCTAAGTCTATGTGGAAAAGCAGCCAGTTGCTTGGGAAGATTGTTGTGTGGAGTACTGGTGTGAGAAAACCAGGAAAGACATTTGTAGACTGGCCGCCGTGGTTTAGATTGTTATTTGGAGTACTGGTGTGAGAAAACCAGGAAAGACATTTGTAGACTGGCCGCCGTGGTTTTACTGAGGAAATGTTAAAAACGGCGTTAACCCCAATCAATCAATGTTGAAATTAACTATTTAAATGTTTAACTCTGTTAAATATTTGTATTCCCTTTAAATTGTTTATTTAAATCGTCATACATGTGTATTATTAGACAAAGGTGTCAGACCAAATGGGAACTTAGTTAAATTGCGCGTATATACTTCAAATTACCTCCCTTTAAGTACTACCAGGATTTTTTTCTTGTGATTCGTATGAATAAGTTTGATAAACATTAACATTTCAACTAGACGGCAACATTTATTGTGAAACAGATATTTCTGTGGTTTATATATGTTCATGTCTGCACTTCTTCATCTAGAATTACTGCGTAATATATGATAGCATGTAAGGAACGGAATGGCATTAATGCCGAGCGCGAGGGTAAACAACGCCAAACAACAACAACAACAACAACAACACACAGATTACATTTACTGCGTGCCTTCTCTTGTTCATGGTTCCCGGTTTATCATACTATCGAACTAAAAAAGCGTATGAGGCAGGTAACTGATTCAGTTTACTGTTTAGACAAGATACAGTATGAATTTCGCTTAAATGAAAATGTACATATATTCAATTAATATACTGGCCTTTGTCTTTTGTTTTTAATTTGTAAAACTCACACATGTAAATAGAGTGTAAAAGGGATGTTTTAAAAGTCATTAACTTAAATTAATGTACTTAATAAGGACAAAGAGAAATCAAGATGTGTGGTCACGCTGGCAGGTCTAAATATTCTCCTTGTTCGAAATTTCTAAGTATCCCTACAGGAAGCCGCCTCCTGGCGGCTTCCAATGAGAGGAACCAGACTACATTTAGCGCACATTTTTTGGTTCCCGGTTTTAGAACTATTGAAATAATAAGGTGGTAACCAATTTCATAGAATGGTTGTCTATTTTTTACTGTTTAGTACGAATACCGTTAGTGCCATCGCATATGAATGTGTTGTTTAGTACGGAATACCTTTAGGGCCATCGCCTATGCTTGTGTTGATATGAAACGCGATACTCGACAGTACGATGATGATAATACGACAGTACGATGATGATAACGCGACAGTACGATACTACGATATTACGATGGTGAAAACGCGACAGTACGATGGTGAAAACACGATAATACGACAGTACGATGATGATAATGCGATATACTATCGTGTTTTCACCATCGTACTGTCGCGTTTTCACCATCGTAATATCGTAGTATCGTACTGTCGCGTTATCATCATCGTACTGTCGTGTTATCATAATCGTATTGTCGCGTTATCACCATCGTACCGTCGTGTTATTATCATCGTACTGTCGCGTTATCACCATCGTTTTATCATCATCGTACTGTCGCGTTTTCACCATCGTAATATCGTAGTACCGTACTGTCGCGTTATCATCATCGTACTGTCGCGTTATCATCATCGTACTGTTGTGCGATTATGCTAACGCGACAATACGATGATGATAACACGACAGTACGATATTACGATGGTGAAAACGCGACAGTACGATGGTGAAAACACGATAGTATATCGCATTATCACATGTATATTTGTTAGCGCTGTTGCTACGAAACAGAATATGATAACACCACGAAATCTGGAAATCATATAGCGGAAAAGTTACTTGTCATAGCAATATACGTTTTATTCTTGTGCACTATTTAATAATTGAAATATTACAAAAGTCCACGTACTTTTTGAACACACCTCGTATACTATCGAATCAACACAGGGAATCAATTCTCAAGAGAATATCAAATTAATAATAAAGGCATATATTTCATGTGTCTGTAGACATGTATGAATTTCGAGTTGTACGCCCATTGACTAGTGAGTGACGTAGTTAACAGGTGCCCATTATGTAACGCTAGCAAACCTGACCTTCGACCCAACGCTGTAGCGCAATGTATCTGCAGAGCTCCAGATAAGGTGCGTGAATACATATTCACGCATTGAAATGCAGGAAAAACGAATGGAAATATTTGCTGTTCGTCGTATCATGCATTTAAAACCGGAATAACGAATATAAAACATTTTAATCGCGGTCGAATAAAATACTTTAACACCGAACAAGACGGATGTTTGATGCAAAGCATCAAAGAGAAGCCGCAATAGTTCGTTTCACATGAAGAAAAAAGATCATTTAAATCCACAAACATTAGAACAATTCAATCTGTTGTCAGTAATGCTGATATCGATTATTGAAGATATAAGTAGGATATTTAACCGGGCAGGGTCTGTGTTTTAAGTGAATGAGATAATTTAGAGTTAAGCTGATCATAAAAAGTGACATATAATACTAAAGATAAATGGACAAGAGGTTATGATAAATTTAAATTAGTACCAAAAACTATTTGTATTGAACACACGCCCTGTTATGATAATGTTTTATCAAATAATGCTGACACACAGAAAATCTGTTTTTCGTTTGTATCGGTAAGTCATGATAATGGATAAGGGTTTCCCACATAAAACAAATCTGCAGTAGACAACTTTGAAATTATCAAGTAAAAAAAAATCTCTATAAATGATCGTATGATAATTGAAAAGTGTTGAATTATTGTGGCAAATGCAGATATTGCTCATTATGAGCAATTTTTCCTTTTGCCACAATGATTTCAATGATGTTTACTCTGACAGACTTTAAAATCATCAAGTACAAAACATAGAAAATCTCTATAAATGATAGTAAGATAATTGAAATGAGTTGAAATTATTGTCGCAAATTGAGCAATTGAAAATCAAAGCTGTCGGATTACAAACGCACAATCTCGAGTTGACGAAACTGATGTGAACTCGTGTCGTGATTAGCATTCAGAAAATCAAGTAAACGTATTTCTATGTACACGTAATCCGAAAGACTGACAATAGCTGCAGCGACTGTTGAAAACATTGTGACAAAAAGAGAAATTGATCACGAGGAATTTATCCTTTTGCTACAATGTTTTCTACTTTATGTCCATAAATTATACCTTCATTTAGCAAGATGTTCCAATTTTTACTTAATGTGCTACGTATAAAGGAAAGGCTTAACATAGGAACTAGTTTCATTTTTTTTGAAAACGTTAAACCAGTGCTAAATTTACTTGAATTTATTTCTCAAACTGTAAATTTACCAGTTGATATAAGAGTTGAAATGCTGTCTACATTTACAGTGATAAGTTAAATACAGTTCAGTTAATCCGATCACACTTTGTTTGTAAGAACCAGAAGATTTCATTTCATTTAAGTATTCTGGTATGTTCACATCGCATCCGTGATAAAACATGTTGTTGGCTAGGCAAAATACACCGATATCGTGTTTACCGCGATATTCATGAAATGTGGAACTGCAACAGCGAAAAAGATCGAAATTAGTCTCTGTAGCTGATTGATATTGCAACCTTGTGAACGCAACTCCTCCTATGTTTCTGACCGAATCTTTTCAAAACTTGGTCAATGTCATTCCTATAATGGGTAGATGTGCATGAAGCGGCGATTTTCCAGTTCATTGATTTTTGCAAGATTTTTGTCCCTTGAAACTTAGTCTCTGTATCTGATTGATATTGCAGCCTTGTGAACGCAACTCTTCCTATGTTTCTGACCGAATCTTTTCAAAACTTGGTCAATGTCATGACTATAATGGGTAGATGTGCATGAAGCGGCGATTTTCCGGCCGGCCGGCTTTTCGTAAAATTAAGCAACGCTCATCGCGGTTAGTGCCTGGATGGGTGACCCGCGATGGCTTTAGGCCGGTACACGTTACACATGGTGGCAGCGGTGGGATTTTTGGGTTGATATCACCATCATCCCCGGACCCCAGTGGTTCCCAGTGGTATACTGCTTGTGTTCAGTTGTGTGCCTTCGGGTCGAAGTCAAGAGAAAAGAGGGAGAAATGTAACGGGAACCGGGTATAGGTATAAATACCACTTCTTCGGCCTTGTCGTAGAAGCCGGCCTTTATAGCGACGTTGGTAGAGGGGTTGACCTTTTCGTAAAGTTAAGCAACGTTCATCGCGGTTAGTGCCTATTCTTATTAATTCTTATTAACTAATACAAGAATCACTATTACTTTTGAATTACCCCTCGTATATATATTCCCATAGTATGATTATCCCGTATCCTGTTTTAGGTATATTTATTGCGCGGGTGTCTCAGCACCAGTGCTATATTGGTTGTGAAAAAAACTGTCCCTGGTGCAATGGGCTTGCGCATGCGCCGTGTCAATCGTCTTGATCGCGCATGCGCCGTATTTTACCGTCAGCTCTCGCATATTTCGGTAGCAGTTCGTCACTAGACTGGTTCTCGTTCGAGTTTGTATGCGAGTAGTTTTTTTTATAATTAAAACCATAGTTTAACGTGTACCGGCGTTAAGCCATCGCGGGTCACGCATCCAGGCACTAACCGCGATGAACGTTGCTTAACTTTACGAAAAGGTCAACCACTCTACCACAGAAGAAGTGATATGTATACCCGTTTCCGTTACATTTCTCCCTTTTTTCTCTTTACTTCGGCCTGAAATCACACCACTGAACACAAGCAGTATACCAGAGCGGAGTCTATGTAACATCCCTGTGAACCACCGGGGTTTTAATAACAGGAAAATGGGAATATTTTCATAAATGCGAATGAATGAATGAATGTATGAATGTATCGACAGCTAAGGTCATTTAGCGCGCAATTAAATTTAATTATTCATGATCCCTGGGTAAACAAACCAGTACTAGGCTAGAAAATGTGCCTTGCCCAAGGGCACTCCACCATGACCGTAGTGCCGCGACTGGGGATCGAACCCCGTACACCCGGTTTCGAAATCCCCGACGCTAACCACTCGACCACAGCGGATTCCTCATAAATGCGAAGTTATTGTTCTAAATTTGGCGATTTTAAGAATATATTAAGAGAAAAAAGGACGCGCATGCGCAGCCAAATGTTCAACACGATGGGAAAAGGTACTTTTGTTTTCGTTTGACGTATTTAACTAAAAAAACTATTGTTATCATATATTTATATCATATATTTAGAAGCGGGTTCCGTATTTTTCGAATCAAACAGTATTTCTTTAGCCATATAATGCTGATTCCCGCGCTAACATCGAACTGCTGCATCTTGCAGCAGCTCTTGTATACTGTTTAATTTGCAATAAAATAACTATTCTGGAAGAAATAAATTAAAATATCCATTTTTAGTAGGGAGTAGATACACGATACCAAACAGTTGATGATTATTGTGAAAAAAAAGGTTGTCAATTTTAATTCCACAAACTGCGTTGCAGCTAACATATTGCAATGGGCATTCCGACGCGCGAAATCCGTAAAACGGCATTCTGATTTACTAAAAATCGGCTCCACAGATTTTCTTGAAATTCTGGTAACTTAATTGTAGCAGAAAGAGTGATCGTAATGATATGTATTTCTTGCGAATTTTTCATTAAAAATCGGGTACTTTTATCTGAATCGTCATGGCAGAAACATTACATTTATATCATGAAACAGGTAATTTTATACCATATAATTCTGTGTTATTGGCGTTTGAATACCAATTCAAACAAGACAGTAGTGGCGTTTTCTTTAGCGACGCTGTTATTGTTATTTTAGCTCACCTAAGCACGTAGAAGTCCAAGGTGAGTTATTGTGATTGCCTTTTGGCCGGCGTCCGTCAACATCTTCACCTCTGTAACCAGTCGGTAAATTGTGATGAAACTTCACAGAAAGCATCCTCTCAATGACCTGACTAGAATTCCTTCAAATCTTTGGGACCCATTTATAGAAATGGTCCTTGGGTGACCCTCTATCAGACATCTTCAAGCCATGTTGATTGGACAAAAAACATTGTTTTGCCTTATATGGCTAGAGCGGAAACTCAAACAAATTTCTTCTCCGAAAATGTAAGGCTGATTTTCAAATAATTTTATAGAAATGTTTCTTCGGCGACCCTCTATCGGATCCCTTCAAACCATGTTGATTGGTAATAAAACATGGCCACCAGGGGGCGCGGTTTTTGTGTCTTATATAGCAACAGTGGTAACTTAAAAAATCTTCTCCTTCTGAAGTGTAAGGCCTATTTTTTAAATAATTTTAAAAGATTCCTTGGATGACCCTCTATCAGAGACCGTCAAGCCATGTTTATTGGTCGAAAACGGCCGCTAGGGGGCGGGGCTTATTTTGCCTTATATGCCTTATATGGCTATAGTGGAAACTTAAAAAATCTTCTCCTCCGAAAGTGCAAGGCCGATTTTCAGATAATTGTGTAGAAATGTACATTGGCAGACACTCTATCAGATTCCTTCAAGTCATTTTGATTAGTCAAAAGCATGGCCACCAGGGGGCTATGCTGTTTTGCCTTATATGTATATAGTCAAACAAAATATCTTCAGGTGAGCGATTCATCATGGACCACTTGTTTTATTTTGGTCGTTTATCTCAACTGAGCACGATGTGCTTATTGGTGAGCTTTAACCCTTTCACATATACACAAGCTTTCATGTGCTTCTGCAGCAGACAAAATTTGAAAACATTTAGAAAAAAATGTTCATAATGAGCAATTTCGCCTCTTGCCATAATGTGTTCAAACTCTTTTTAAGAGTAACATGTTCAGATATAGAGATTTTCGCATTTTGTACATATTGGTTTGTTGCAGATTTGTGTCATATATATGGGAAAGGGTAAACGATCGTTCTTTTCCGTCCACAATGTCTTGAAATGACATCTCCTAAATAAGTAAGCCACTTTCAACTCAATTTCACATGATATTCCTTAGAAGAAGTTTTTTTAGAATTGCAGAATGCAATTGCCAAAAAAAAAGCATTTTAAAATCGTTTATGCCAGGTAATATGGAAAGCTTACTCTGGAGCATCACCTAAACCACTTGGCCAATCTTGACCAAACATCACAGGCATGTTCCTTAGGTGATAGTCTTTCAAAATTGATTAACGAATTAAATAACAGTTACAAGTTTAGTTGCCATGACAACTTAATTTATAGAAACAATTTAAAAAAATATTTATATATATGGCAATTCCTACCAAACAACTGGAATCAATGTCAAAGGAATGTTCTCTAAGAGATGTAATCTCAGAATTTCTATAACAGTAGAATTCCATTCAAAACTGGTAACCATGGCAACATTAAGGATTTTGTTAAATGTTTAAATGAAATATTCTCTTAGACCAATCTTCTCCAAAAGCACTTGCCTGATTTGAAACAAAAGTTCCTTGGGTAATAAAATTGTTAATTTTGTTCTGATTTGTTGTAAAAAATGACAGCTATGTTTAGGACTTTATTACCATTTACAGTATCTTCTTGTTTTAAAGTATAAGGCCCGATTTAAAAATGTTTCTTGGATTACCCTCTACCAGGATAGTTCAAATTACTCTGATCCATAAAACACTTGGCCACTAAGGGGCGGGGGCTTATTTTTTTCTTATATGTATATAATTAAACCAAAAGTACTGACCCGAATTTGAGAATATTTGGGCGCAAATGTTCCCTTGGTGACCCTCTACCAAGATTGTTCATTTTTTTCCAAATTCATTGAAAAAAAGGGCCACCACGATGCGTAACTCTTCTCCTTATAATGTATAGCATACAACTTTCTTGATTAGCCTATATCTCAACATCAGATGACCTTTGAAAATGTTTTCGAAAATAAGAAATTGCTCTTTCTTAAATCCAATTTAGAATCAAAGCACTGCAGTGCTGACGGCCTGGGGTTTGCTGGAAGATCATGTCAAAAATAGTAAATTTTATTAAAATGCCAATTTACAAACAGAAGGACCTCGTTGGCACTATTATCGCTCACCTGAGTGCAAGAGCTCACAAGTATACACATTTAAGACATGAAGAATCTACAAAGGGAAATTTGACAGCAGGTTTAGGCAGAATATTTTGAAGTGTCTGCATTATTATATTGAGAAATATGTCAATGTTAAATAACATTCCATCAAGTTGAAATAGTTCTCTAAACCATGTACTAGACTGGGAGAAAGTGTTTGAAATATGCAAAACTCATTAAGACAATTATTCTGACAAAGATTCAAAATGCAACATCCAGTGTGTTATCAAGATTTTCCTTCATTTGGCCTACTGACCTATTTTTGTTTACCCGATATGACCCTTATTCGACCATGTAAAGATATCATTAAGATAAACATTCTGACCAAATTTTAAAAAACGTGGCCTCTACAGTGATGACAAGATTTTCCTTCAATTTGGCCTAGTGAACTAGTTTTTTAACAGACATGGCCAATATTCAAACTTGGCCTACATATCATCAAGACAAACATTATGATACAGTTTCAACATGCTCAAGTTAAAAATGCAGCCTCCATTATGTTAACAAGATTTACCTTCAAGTTGGCCTAGTGACCTAGTTTCTGACCCAATATGACCCATATTCGAACTTGACTTAGATATCATTAAGACAAGCATTCTAACGAAAATGCCATTGATACGTCCACAGCACTTGCGGGCACCTGCACAGCACGATTGAGGGAGAGGTTTGCGTTTGCACGCTACCTCTACAACTTAGTTATTGATGCATTGGTGGCTGAAGAGGAGAGGTCTCATTCCCTTTACTGCCACTCTCCCTCTCTTGTTGGTACTACCCTCTCCTTCTCCTTCAGTTCTCCCTGCTTGTATAGGGCATCTTGTAAATACAGTACTCTGACACTTTTGTGATAAACTGTGTGTTAAATTACTACCTTCTGTGAAGAGCGCGACTGGAATCTGATAAATTATGCGATGACCCGGCTTTTATAACCTGCAAGACACATTGGATGGTAGGCCAGACGCCGCCTTTCCCCGGTCAATGTCTGCCCGATGTCCGGTCGGGCTCTGAGCGGCGAATTTGGCCCGGCGCTCGCCAGATATGTATGATGCCCGACCGGGTCGGGGTGTCGTGGGGTGGGGGGGGGGGGGGGGGGGGGGGAGTCGGGCACGGGCACTATGGGCCCCCGCTAAATCTGCCACTACATTTGCCACGCCTGTTCTTTGTTTACCATTTTCGACGCACGGGCCCTACGGCCCCCGGTTAATCCGCCACTGTATATTTCACGTGACTTCTTTCTTTTTTTCTGTTCCTCTTTGCGAATGTTAATAATGTTTACAAGCGTCAATATTTACCTCTCGGACCATTCATTTCTAAACCATTTCTTAAACTTATTTTGGAGTACTCACGCCTTCACTGATGTTCCAACAACATTTAAATGATATTTATGGGGGAGATCCTAACCTTTTAAATGCAGTTTTGTTGAATCCATGATGAACTATTTTTCTCGCGTTGTTTGGTGCTAACAGCAATTGGCATGCTGCCAACTCCGAAAAAAGTGGTATTACTACTATGACTAGGGGCTAAAGCCCCAGGCCAAAAACAAAACAACATTTTTTACCTCAGATGCTTTTAAAGCAGGTAACTGTAACAAGAGGGCCATGATGGCCCTCGATCGATCACCTGTGTATGCAGGGATGTTTATTACTGCCTTGTGGCGTAGTGGTTCAGTGTACGCATCTGGTGCGGGAGGTGGCGGGTTAGACCCCCAGTCGGGTTATACCAAAGCCTTAAACAAGAGGGCCAAGATGGCCCTAAATCGATCACCAGAGTGATAGTAAATTAGTAGCAAATATTTAACTGCAAATATCTTATAAAATCTGATCCGGAGTGCAAATGAAACTGCAAGGAGTGGACATTGTTAAAGAAATAGCCAATTTAATGGTCATTTGTATTTTGAAATCTAACAACAACTTTTATAAGAATGAAATTATAATTTTTTGTCATTTTGCCACTTTCCTGATGCCGCCTTGCTGCCCTGTTTTTCAACAAAATCAATATGGCTTTTTTTTTTGTAAAGGGTCACTCAAGAAACATTTCTACTAAATTATCTTGCAATCGGTCAAGCAGATTATGGAGGAAAAGGATTTTTAAAATTTGGGTATTTTTCTCATGTTCTGATGCCGCAGCAACCAACACAGAATGTAATTCGCAGCAATCTACACAGAGTGGAATTCTTTAAACAACTTCGAAACAAGACCAACAAAGGAACATTCCTGTGAAGTCAAGTTGAAATTCAGGTCCAGTGGAATGGTAGGAGTTGTCATGTGTAGCTAAAAGTTCAATTGATCCCTTTTGTGATGACGCCTGATTGATACGGCTTGAACATATTAAGTAGAGGATCACGGATGTAAGATTCCTATTCAGTCGGGTTATACCAAAGCCTTAAACAAGAGGGCCAAGATGGCCCTAAATCGATCACCAGAGTGATAGTAAATTAGTAGCAAATATTTAACTGCAAATATCTTATAAAATCTGATCCGGAGTGCAAATGAAACTGCAAGGAGTGGACATTGTTAAAGAAATAGCCAATTTAATGGTCATTTGTATTTTGAAATCTAACAACAACTTTTATAAGAATGAAATTATAATTTTTTGTCATTTTGCCACTTTCCTGATGCCGCCTTGCTGCCCTGTTTTTCAACAAAATCAATATGGCTTATTTTTTTTTGTAAAGGGTCACTCAAGAAACATTTCTACTAAATTATCTTGCAATCGGTCAAGCAGATTATGGAGGAAAAGGATTTTTAAAATTTGGGTATTTTTCTCATGTTCTGATGCCGCAGCAACCAACACAGAATGTAATTCGCAGCAATCTACACAGAGTGGAATTCTTTAAACAACTTCGAAACAAGACCAACAAAGGAACATTCCTGTGAAGTCAAGTTGAAATTCAGGTCCAGTGGAATGGTAGGAGTTGTCATGTGTAGCTAAAAGTTCAATTGATCCCTTTTGTGATGACGCCTGATTGATACGGCTTGAACATATTAAGTAGAGGATCACGGATGTAAGATTCCTATTCAATTTGCTTAAAATCAGACAAGCACTTTCATAATTTGTTGGTAGAGGAACAACCCAAGGAACATTTCTACTAAATTAAATTATATTGGAATCTGACAAGCAGATTCGGAGGGGAAGATTTTTAATGTTTGGACATTTTGCCTCCTCCCTGATGCCGCAGCAACCAAAGTTCTCAAGGGAATTTAAATCTTTGAACAATATTGAAAGCGGACCACAAGAGGAACATTCTTGTGATTTTTTGTGGAAATTGTTCCCGTGGTTTAGGAGGAGATGATGTTTAAAGCTAAAAGTTAACGATGGACAGAGAGCGCTTCGGCTCAGGTGATCTAAAAATGGTAGTAATGGCTGCCCTCCTTGGTGCTCAGAGTTGCGGGGTTAGCATAACGACTGAATGGCTGATGTCAGGATACATTGCCCAGTATAACTGGTAACCCTCCCAGACAACAGCGTGATATAACTCAACTAGATGCCCACAGGCAACATGTCGAGCACTCCAAAGGTTTTGTCACAGACATGGTGCTCTTACATTTAATTGCAACAGACTTGCCAAAGAGTTGACCTGATAGTAGTTAATTATCGGCCTATTTATTAAGGGCTTTCTGCGATACCGAAGTGGTTGTAAAATGTAAAAGGTACAATAACCCAACATTTTATTTATTATTTTTCATTTTAACCAATATCATTTTTAGTATGTTTTGTGTATGAATGGTTCAGACGTATTTAACATAGGCATAATTTACACACAGACACATGTACTTATGCTCATTAAATAATAAATCCTGAAACTGAATATCTTTTGAATAATGGAATATTTTGCGTTTCGGTACATCAATCCTACTTTTGGAATGTGGACATCAGTTATTTAGAGAAGTGTTGTCAGTAGTGGACAATAGGAAAGTGAGTTTTTGTTTATATCTTATTGAGAAGTTTACCAAACAAAATAATTGTAGCCGACACAGCATCCAACTTTAGAACAGTATTAACAACAATTGCATGCTGCATATGCGTCAAAACGTGTCTACATGTGGAAAAGGGTTAAAAGAGAACAGTTTTTTTGCAAAATTTGATTCACTTCTGCCATCATCACCTCATTTTGATAATCCTATGATGCATAGTTTCTCATTTTGACCTCTAAGTGTGACCTTCATCTCTAAAGGATGTATTGTCTTGTGCGCGTAACTTCACCTCGTCATGGTGAACATGTGTGCCCAGTAATTATGGTTTCCTATGATGCATGGTTAAGATGTGGGCCGGACAAGGTAGTCCTATCAAACAGTACTCATTTTGACATTTGAGGTACATGCCTGTGTGTTTTAAGTGACACGCCACATCATCATGGTTAACAATTGTGCGCAGTTTCTTGGAAATCCGACGATGCATGGGTTAGATGTGGCCTGGACAAGGTACAGTGAACGTTTTTGCAAAGTTCCTTGAAAAGCCTATGATGCATGGTTAAGATTTGGACAGACGGCCGCACCCACACACGTACATTCATACACCGAACTGCCATTGTGACAGCTATGTCAAGCTCATCGCAAGCGGGCGTGACAAAAATGGTTGAAAGGGGCGTTATACACCAAATAATCAAATCATCCATCTGTCTGTCAGGTTGAACTAATATATTTTGACAGGCGACACACTTGTTTCTTCTAATACTTAATGTTTTCATTATACCCCCAGATACTCATGCGGACGGTCGGTCCGTTGGTCTGGACATTTCTTGTGAACACTATTTCTCAGCAACCCTTGGTCAGAATTCAATATAACTTCCCAAGAATGATTGATACCAAGCCTAGTTGTGCATATTGTGGGCGTGTTGCACTGGAATTATTTTTAAATGAGTTATGGTCCCTTGAATTTCTCATACATAGTTGGTCTATAGACATTTCTTGTGAACACTATTTCTCAGCAACCCTTGGTCAGAATTCAATATTACTTCACAAGAATGATTGATACCAAGCCTAGCTGTGCATATTGTCGGCGTGTTGCACTGGAATTATTTTTAAATGAGTTATGGTCCCTTGAATTTCTCATACATAGTTGGTCTATAGACATTTCTTGTGAACACTATTTCTCAGCAACCCTTGGTCAGAATTCAATATAACTTCACAAGAATGATTGATACCAAGGCTAGTTGTGCATATTGTCGGCGTGTTGCACTGGAATTATTTTTAAATGAGTTATGGCCCCTTGAATTTCTCATACATAGTTGGTATATAGACATTTATTGTGAACACTATTTCTCAGCAACCCTTGTTCAGAATTCAATATAACTTCACAAGAATGATTTATATGAAGCCTAGTTGTGCATATTGTGGGCGTGTTGCACTGGTATTATTTTTAAATGAGTTATGTTCCCTTTAATTTCTCATACATAGTTGGTCTGTAGACATGTCTTGTGAACACTATTTCTCAGCAACCCTTGGTCAGAATTCAATATTTTTAAACGAGTTATGGCCCCTTGAATTTCTCATACATATGTTTATTGTCAGGCACCAGCTTGGGGTATTCATCACCTTCAGTGATATTTCTAGTTTTAACTGATGACATCCATTTTAGTTTAAGAAATACCTGAAAGGCCAACAATGTAGGAGCAGTTTTAAGCCGACTGATAAAACAGCTCTAATAACAGACTCAAACACATGAATAAGTAAAGAGATGGCCATGTATTTAGCCTAGATACTTATCAGCGGAAACTGGAGTTCATATTAATATAATTTCCACTGGCAAACCGCATTGGCTCAGTCTGTACCAATTAGGGCTGTCAATACAGAGGAAGTGAGCTCAAATATGGTAAAAAACGTATCGTTTTCAAGCAAAGGGCTAAATTTGTCCTTGTGGGAAGGAAATTAGTTGCCTGGGATGAATGTTGTTTGGGATGAATGTTGTTTGGAGTACAAGACAGCCAGTAATAACAAGATCTGTCAGAGGACAGCGCGCTCTACTTTTTTGTGCTTGCCAATAAAACAAAACCTTTTTGGGTGGTACAAAAAACATAACCAAGTACTTTATCATATTTTTTATAAGCAAAGTACTTTATAAGTCGAAAAAGGATCATAGTTTGTACAAAAACCTTTACTGAATTATGCCCTCTTGGCTGCTGGTGGAGCTAATGATGGGAAAAATATGTTTGTAAGTGTTTAAGCTATATCTCTAATTGTTTTGAAAAAATTTGATTTGGTATGAATAACTCAACCAAAATTCTAAATCGAAAAAGGGCCATAGTTGACAGAGTTATGGACTGTTGTCTGTTGAAGGAGGTAATGATGATAAATAAGTATTGTAAGTGTATAAGGTATATCTCTAATGGTTTAAAAAAAAAGTGGGGTGGTACGAAAAACTTAACCATAATTCTTATAAAAATCTTGACAGAGTTATGTATTCTTGTCTGTTGCTGGAGGTAATAATGGTGAAAAAGTGTTGCAAGTTTCAAAGCAATATCTGTAGTGGTTTTGAAAACAAGAGGGCCATGATGGCCCTGGATCACTCACCTTAATTATACAATGTACATGTACTGCAATGCAAAACACATCAAGACAATTATTCTGAATGCAACCTCCACAGTGTTAACAAGATTTTCCTTCATTTGGTCTAGTGATCCATATTATTTTTACCTGATATGGCCCATATTCCAACATGGACTAGATATCATCAAGATAACATTCTGACAAATTTTCAACTTGCTCAAAGTAAAAATGTGGCCTCCGGAGTTTAAACAATATTTTCCTTTATTGACCTTGTTTCTGACCCAATATGACCCCTATTCGAACTTGACCTAGATATAATTCAGACAAACATTCTGACCAAATTTCAAGCTGCTGAAGCAAAAAATGTGGCATCCAAAGTATTCACTCAATTTGATCTAGTGGCCTAGTTTTTGAATCAGCTTGACCCATATTCTAACTTGGCCTACATATCATCAAGAAAAACATTCTGATAAAGTTTCATCATTCTGAAATTAAAAATGCAGTATCCAGAGTGTTAACAAGATTACCCTTCAATTTGGCCTAGTGACCTAGTGTTTAACCCGGCATGACCCATATCCGAACTTGGCCTAGATATCATTCAGACAAACATTCTGACTAAATTTCAAGCTGCTGAAGCAAAAATAGGGCATCCAAAGTGTTAAGAAGATTTTACTTCAATTTGACCGAGTGACCTAGTTTTTGACCCGGCATGACCCATATTCTAACTTGGCCTACATATCATTCAGCCAACATTCTGACCAAATTTCAAGCCGCTGAAGCAAAACATGCGGCTCCTACAGAGTTAACAAGATTTTCCCTCAATTTGGCCTAGTGACCTAGTTTCTGATCCAATATGACCCACATTTAAACTGACCTAGATATCTTTAAGACAAACATTCTGACTAAATTTCAAGCTGCTGAAGCAAAAAATGCGGCATCCAAAGTGTTAACAAGATTTTCCTTCAATTTGGCCTAGGGACCTAGTTTTTGACCCGGCATGACCCATATTCAAACTTGGCCTAGATATCATTCAGCTCAACATTATTTTCCCTCAATTTGGCCTAGTGACCTAGTTTCTGACCCAATATGACCCATATTTGAACTTGACCTAGATATCTTTAAGACAAACATTTTGACCAAATATCAAGCTGCTGAAGCAAAATTTGCGGCCTCTGGAGTGTTAACAAGATTTTCCTTCAATTTGACCTAGTGACCTACTTTTTGACCCGACGTGACCCATGTTCGAACTTGACCTAGATATTTTTAAGACAAACATTCTGACAAAGTTTCAACATGCTCAAGTTGAAAATGTGGCCTCCAGAGTGTTAACAAGATTTTCCTTCAATTCGACCTAGTGACCTAGTTTTTGACCTCATATGGCCCAGTTTCGAATTTGTCCAAGATTTTATGGAGATGAACGTTCTGATAAACTTTCATGAAGATTGGATGCAAAATGTAGCCCGTAGAGTGTTAACAAGCTCAAATGTTGACGACGCACGACTTACGCCGGACGCCGGACAAAATGTGATCCCAATAGCTCACCTTGCACTTCGTGCATAGGTGAGCTAAAAAGTGAATTGGTACAAAATATTTAACCAAGGTGTGACACCGACGCCGAGGGTTAGTGATCTTGTTTTGTTTACCTGTGATATTCCATATTCGCACCAAAAACATTCTGACAAAGTTTCAACATGCTCAAAGTGAAAATGCGAATTCCAGAGTCTACAATATTTTTTTCTTCAATTTAGCAAAGTGACCGATCTTTTGATATGATATAGACCCACACTCATACTAATATATCATCAAGAAATGGACAAAGTATCATGAAGATTGGATGGACAATGATTAAAATGCTATTGTAATAGCTCATCTTAGCTCAGGTAGCCTTAAACTTAGGGGTTAATAGGATTAACAGCCATGTTGAACTCTGATAAATGAATAATTTGGCTAGACTTAATATTGGGAAAATAATGCAACAACAGTTAACAAACATATATTGGAGACATTTATTTCTTCTTCATCTCAGAACAACTCAATAATATATACAAGAGGGCCATGGATTGCTCACCTGATTATTTATTTTTTCCCTTTAGCTATATTAGCCCCGCCCCCTGGCGGCCATAGTTTCCGACCAATCAACTTAGCTTGAAGGAATCTGATAGAGGGTCAACCCTAGGAACATTTCTACAAAATTATTTGAAAATCGGCCCGACACTTTAGGAGGAGAATATTTTTTCACTATAGCCATATAATGCAAAGTAGCCCTGCCCACTGGCGGCCATGTTTTTCGACCAATCAACATGGCTTTAAGGAATCTGAAAGTGGGTCACTAAGGAACATTTCTACAAAATTATTTGAAAATCGGCCTGACACTTTCGGAGAAGAAGATTTTTTAAGTTTTCACTATAGCCATATAAGGCAAAATAGCCCCGCATCCCTGGGGGCCATGTTTTTCGACCAATCAACATGGCTTGAAGGAATCTGATAGAGTGTCATCCAAGGAACATTTCTACAAAATTATTTACAAATCCGACTGACACTTTCGGAGGAGAAGATTTTTTAACTTTTCACTATAGCCATATAAGGCAAAATAGCCCCGCCCCCCACCTGGTGGCCATGTTTTTCGACTAATCAACATGGCTTGAAGGAATCTGATAGAGGGTCATCCAAGGAACATTTCTACAACATTATTTGAAAATCTGCCAACCAGTTATGGAGAAGAAGAATATTCAAATTTTTTTCATTTCGTTGCCATGGAAACCAGAATTCTGCATGGATCTCAAAAATTTGAATGAAATCTGGTGAGGTCATTGAGAGGATGCTTTCTGTGAAGTTTCATCCCAATTGACCCATTGGTTACTGAGGAGAAGAAGTTAACGCACGACGCACAATGGACGCCGGACAAAACGCGATCACAATAACTCACCTTGAGCAAAGCTCAGGTGAGCTAAAAACAAGAGGGCAAAGATGGCCCATTGTCGATCACCTGGGTGATGGCTAAGTCAAGATTGGGAGAGAAACTGCAAGGAATGTAAATAGAGCGGTATATCAGAAAAGGACATTGAAGCAGTTTGGTTGAAATTGGTCAAGTGGTTAAGGAGATGTTGTCTGTAGCTAAAAGGACGGAAGGCGGACATAGAGTAATCCAATTAGACCTAAAAAGCCACAGTGAGAAGTCTTCCCTTCTTGATTTCCACTTTTATACTTTTTCCAACTTAACTTATATTTCTTCAGATGTTTTCAGTTTGTAAGAATCTTTACCCTTTCCCATATACAGACACTATCTGAATCCTCTGCTGCAGACCCCTGATGAAAACATTGTCACAATTTGCTACAGTATTTTCATCTTTATTTAATAACTATTCCGACAAGAATTGTTTTTGCCTAGATTGCTGCAGATTTGTTGTATGTTGGAAAGGATTCAATAAAACATTTGTGTACAGTTTAATATAGACCACATCACAAGTTTTGAATCAATGGCACTTACATTAACAAGAGGCCCAAGAGGGCCAGTATCGCTCCACGGCCATAAGGCAAAAATCAAATCTCCAAGCAGCCCTGCCCCCTAGTGGCCATATTTTTTACCAATCACCATGGCTTAAAGGAATCTTGTAGAGTGTCACCCAAGGAATGTTTCTGCAAAATTATTTGAAAATCGGCCTGACACTTTCGGAGGAGAAGATTTTTTAAGTTTTCACAATAGCCATATAAGGCAAAATAGCCCCACCCCATGGCGGCCATATTTTTGAACCAATCAACATGGCTTGAAGGAATCTTATAGAGGGTCACCCAAAGAACATTTCTACAAAATTATTTGAAAATCTGCTCAACACTTTCGGAGAAGAAGATTTTTTAAATTTTCACTATGGTCATATAGAGCAAAATAGCCCCGCCCTCTGGCGGCCATATTTTTCGACCAATCAACATGGCTTGAAGGAATCTGATAGAGGGTCACCCAATGAACATTTCTACAAAATTATTTGAAAATCGGCTGAACACTTTCGGAGAAGAAGATTTTTAAAGTTTTCACTATGGTCATATAAGGCAAAATAGCGCTGCCCTCTGGCGACCATGTTTTTCGACCAATCAACATTTCTTGAAGGAATCTAATAAAGGGTCACCCAAGGAACATTTCTACAAAATTATTTGAAAATCGGCCTGACACTTTCAGAGAAGAAGATTTTTTAAGTTTTCACTATTTTTTTCTTTTGGTTGCCATGGAAACCAGAATTATGGATGGATAAAAAAAAATTGAAGGAATTTAAGAGAGGACATTGAGAGGATGCTTCCTATGAAGTTTCAACCAAATTGGCCAAGTGGTTAGTGAGAAGAAGTTGTTTAAAGGAAAAAGTTTACGCACGCACGCACGCACGCACGACGGACAATTCGCCATGACATAAGCTCGACTGGCTTTCAGCCAGTGGAGCTAAAAATGGATACAATGTTTCAGGCTTTCAATCAATGGCAATTATATTCAAAATGGATATTTGTTTATTCAGGTTTTGAATCAATTGCAATTATATTCAAATTGGATAATTGTTTATTCAGATTTTGAATCAATGGCAATTACATGTAAATTCAGGTTTTGAATCAATGGCAATTATATTCAAATTGGATATTAGTAAATTCAGGTTTTGAATCAATGGCAATTACATTCAAATTGAATATTAGTAAATTCAGGTTTTTTGGTGATAACTAATCTGCAGAATTTCCAATATAATAATCGGTACAGATTGATCCAGACCTTCACTGGTCCCCCTGTCTGTATGATCGGTACAGATTGATCCAGACCTTCACTGGTCCCCCTGTCCGTATGATCGGTACAGATTGATCCAGACCTTCACTGGTCCCCCTGTCTGTATGATGTATTTTCTCTTGATCTGTACCATTTATTTGAGTTACAACCATTTTGAATGAAGCCATCCAAATGGTCCATACCAGAGCATCCTCACCAGGGGCTCAAATAGTTTAAAACATGACTATTTACATCATTGTGATAATACATACTGTACAATACATACTGTACAATAACTACTGTACAATACATACTGTACAATAACTACTGTACAATACGTACTGTACAATATGTACTGTACAATACATACTGTACAATACATACTGTACAATACATACTGTACAATACATACTGTACAATAATTACTGTATAATAACTACTGTACAATACATACTGTACAATACATACTGTACAATAACTACTGTACAATACATACTGTACCCTAACTACTGTACAATGACTACTGTACAATAACTACTGTACAATAACACTATTTATTGTATACCTGCACATTCTCCGGTGCAAATGCATGCAAATTGTCACAGGCTATTACAACATGATGGAATGAAATACTGTATGCGACATTGACAAATAGGGTACCAAAATATGTCGTCATTGAAGTATGATGTCATGTCATTAAGTAACCATTTCCCACTTGTAGACGCTTTCTGACGCCTCTGCAGCATACGACATTCGAAAACATTGTGGCAAAAGGAGAAATTGCTCAATTCTATAATTTCTATTTAATAATAAAACTTTCATTTAGAGAAATGTTCGATATTTTTTACTAAATAGTTTCGAAGTCAGTCTTCTGCTGCATATTTGTCCTATGTGGGGATGGGTTAAAATGCAGTAGTGAAGTCATTCAGTGTTATTTCATTATTGAAAACATATACTTCATGTGTAAAATGTGTTATTTCATTATTGAAAACATCTACATTTGTATATTTTCTGTCTTTAGTTTTACAAAGCGATGTATTGATTCAGCAACTCAATATTCCCTATTTACTGTTCAGTCAAGTTGATTGCCTTATATTTCATTATAGCATAAAGATTTTTTGTTTATGTTGATAGCATTATGACTTTGGAACTTCATGGCAAAACTGTGGAAAATCTCAATAAAGGAAAGTGAGCAATAAATAAGGTTACTGCATCTTCTTACAAGATGTACTTACAACTGTTTTGAATAAAACAATATAAATATGATAATGATGAAGTTTAGCACAAACCATACAATATGATAATGATGAAGTTTAGCATAAATAATACAATATGATTATGTTGTTTCACATAAAACAATATAAATATGATAATGATGAAGTTTAGCATAAACCATAGAACTAGGATGATGGTGATAAAGACAATCATGATGACCATGTACATTCAAGAGGTACTTACCTCAATAACAACACAGTGTGCACTTTTAAAAACACTACAATTACAATAATCACAATTCTATAGATGAGAAGCCTATTACAGGTTTTAACACTTTCCCACCTACAACAAATCTGCAGCAGTAACATCTAGGCAAGCATTTGGAAAATCTCTATGAGCAAAAATATCATAACTGAATGAAGTTGATAACAGTGGAGCATGGCCAAAAGGAGAAATTGAATATCTTGAGCAATTTCTCCTCTTACCACAATGTTTTCAAATGCGGTCTGCTGCAGATGCCTAAAAATAACACAGCAGGTGGGAAAGGGTTCAAGTCTTTAATGGTACTTCCAAATTGAAAGTTGACGTAACTCAAACTAATAGACTCACTAAGTTGAGTAACCAAACAGAGGGTATGATTGAGTAATAAGAAACATAACCCTTTCCCACATACAGACCAGTTCTAACACCTCTCCAGCAGACAACATTTGAAAACATTGTAGCAAAAGGGAAAATTGCTACAATATTGCAGCAATTTTCCCTTTTGTAACAATGTTTTCCATATTTTGACTTAAATGTTTTCAAAGTAGTGTGCTGCAGATTTGTTTTACAGGGGGAAGAACTTATGAGGGGCTCAGTAAGGGGCTCAGTGAGGGGCTCAGTGAGGGGCTCTGACCTTGGTACCCCTCCGTATTTAGCTCTCTGTATTTAGTTTAACCCTTTACCTCATAAAACAAATCTGCAGCAGACAACTTTGAATACAATAGGACAAAAATATGGGAAGATCTCTATAAATGAAAGTATAATTACTGATTAAAAATGAAAACATTGTGACAAAAGGAGATATTGCTCACCGTGTTCTCAAAAGTCATCTGCTGCAGAGGGGTCAGAAAGCGTCTATATCAGGGAAAGGGATAATTGTGACAATGCGACACTTGTATTCCCTGGTGGAACAGAATTTAAAGGCGCGTGTAAAACACTGGACATGTATCTCTTTTCCCCATGTAGACTCACTTTGACACCTCTGCAGCAAACTTGTTGTTAAAAGTGGAAAAGGGTTAAAACAAAAATTTATCTCATATGATATCTTTAGAGTCTTTGAAAACTTGAGAGGAAAAGAATGTAAAATCGGGATTTCTTTTTTCCCTACCGCATTGCAACCTTTCCCACTTGCAGATACATTTGTAGCAGATGTCTTTGAAAAACATTGCAGCAAAAGGAGAAAGGTAAAGGGTTGCCTAACACAGCTTGATTTATATTCACAACAATCAGATGTTAGCAGTTTTTTCTATCAACATGTCTTTCAGAGATTGTTCGAGGTCATCTTCTTGTGCTTCATCATAAAGTTTTCTAAGTGTCTTTTTTAATCTAAGAGATGTTAACCGTGCTTTGGCATTCTGGTTCCAACACTCCTTCATGATGCGTGATAGCTGGGAAAATACCTGAAATGTTATTAATTGAAAGATAAGTGGAAGCCTAGAATGTTAGATCTGATGGGTTTCATTACACATATTTAAGGGTTAACCATTTCTCACAAACAAATCTGCATTAGGAGACTTAGAACATCCTGGTTAAATCTATAATTTAGGTTACACAATACACCAAATAGATTCCTTCTTTGTTTACATGTAAATCAACGAGTTTCAGTCCTCCATTGTCAAACTATCCAAGTGTTTCTAATGTAGAACACCATATATCATTGAAAAGAGTTACCTCTGAGCTTTAAAACAATCCAAAGAAAAGGGGGGGGGGGGGTGTCATGCATTATGCAAGAAAGAACACACCAGGCGAAAATGGTTACCGTTACCGGTGTTTAGCATTCTCTAATTTCACTTTCAAACTAGGTCAAAATACTAAAAGTGATCAAATCAATCATTTCCAGTGCATCCTATACACATTTACAATGAATTTAAACTCAATGTCATATATTCAATACATTCTGGTGTAGATCTGCATGACAGCGGATGTATTTGGCGTAGTTTTACCTATAATTGTTTGGTTTTATGGTGTTTTATATCACTTTCAAAAAACAATACCATAGTCACTGCATTGCTTTGGAAAATTACCAGTACTGATGGCAAGGTTATCCTTACACCAGTGAATCAGTACTGATGGTAAGCTTATCCTGACACCATCACATCAGTACCGATGATAAGCTTATCCTGACACCATCACTGATGGTAAGCTTATCCTGACACCATCACATCAGTACCGATGGTAAGCTTATCGTGACACCATCACATTAGTACTGATGGTAAGCTTATCCTGACACCATCACATCAGTACTGATGGTACGCTTATCCTGACACCATCACATCAATACTGGAGATAAGCTTATCCTGACACCATCACATCAGTACTGATGGTAAGCTTATCCTGACACCATCACATCAGTACTGGAGATACGCTTATCCTGACACCATCACATCAGTACTGATGGTAAGCTTATCCTGACACCATCACTGATGGTAAGCTTATCCTGACACCATCACATCAGTACTGATGGTAAGCTTATCCTGACAACATCACATCAGTACTGGAGATATGCTTATCCTGACACCATCACATCAGTACTGATGGTAAGCCTATCCTGGCACCATCACATCAGTACTGATGGTAAGCTTATCCTGACACCATCACATCAGTACCGATGGTAAGCTTATCCTGACACCATCACATCAGTACTAATGGTACGCTTATCCTGACACAATCACATCAATACTGGAGATAAGCTTATCCTGACACCATCACATCAGTACCGATGGTAAGCTTATCCTGACAACATCACATCAGAACTGATGGTAAGCTTATCCTGATACCATCACATCAGTACTGGAGATACGCTTATCCTGACACCATCACATCAGTACTGATGGTAAGCCTATCCTGACACCATCACATCAGTACTGATGGTAAGCCTATCCTGACACCATCACATCAGTACTGATGGTAAGCTTATCCTGACACCATCACATCAGTACTGATGGTAAGCTTATCCTGACACCATCACATCAGTACTGATGGTAAGCCTATCCTGACACCATCACTGATGGTAAGCTTATCCTGACACCATCACATCAGTACTGGAGATACGCTTATCCGGACACCATCACATCAGTACTGATGGTAAGCTTATCCTGATACCATTGCATCAGTACCAATGGTAAGCTTATCCTGACACCATTGTATCAGTACTGATGATAAGCTTATCCTGACACCATTGCATCAGTACCGATGGTAAGCTTATCCTGACACCATCACATCAGTACTGATGGTAAGCTTATCCTGACACCATCACATCAGTACTGATGGTAAGCCTATCCTGACACCATCACATCAGTACTGATGGTAAGCTTATCCTGACACCATCACATCAGTACTGGAGATACGCTTATCCTGACACCATTGCATCAGTACCGATGGTAAGCTTATCCTGACACCATTGCATCAGTACTGATTGTAAACTTATCCTGACACCATTGCATCAGTACTGATTTTGTATTATATAAAGACTAACATCATTTCTTTGCCTGACAATGATTCTTTGGGTTTAATATGAACCAAGCTCTGCAAAAACCAAATTGTGTAATAATGGCACATATAAATAAAACTGCCTTTGTATCCATACTAAAGATTCTAACCGAAACTGCTTTACAGAAGTTTCTTGAATGTTTTCAAAAATGCTCTGCTACAGAGGAGTCAGAAAGTGTCTGTATGTTGGAAAGGGAGATAAAACAAGAGGGCCAAGATGACCCTAAATCGATCACCTGATTGATAGTAAATTAGTAGAAATATCTGGGAAAAAGATCAAGGAGTGCAATTAGAACTTCAAGGAGTGAACACTTCTCAATAAACAGCTTATAAGTAAAGGTCATTTATATCTTGAAATCTAACAAGAACTTCAATTAGAAATGAATTATTAAGTTTTTGTCATTTTGCACCTTTCTTGATCTGTTTTTAATATAAACCAATATGGCTTGAACAGTTTTTTTAGAGGGGCATTTAAGGATTCTTTCTACTGAATTATCTTGGAGTCTGACAAGCAGATTATGGAGGAAAAGGATTTTAAAGTTTGGTCGTTTTACTCATGTTCTGATACATGTATGGTGAGTGTAAGGAACGACAACTCTGCGAAGGAGATTGCCCTTGCATAATACTCTGCCAAGTGTTACCTCCCTTAGACCATAAATCTAATAACCATATGTCATTTGAAGCAAAAAGTTTAATTACTCCTTTTCTGATGCTGCTTGGTTGCTATGCCTTTCAACAAATCAATATGGCTTGACAAAGTATGTAGATGATCAATGAAAGAACATTTCTACAAAACTATCTTTAAATCAGACAAGCACTTTTATAAGGATGCTTTATTAAAGTATTGTCATTTTGCCCCTTTTTTGATGCCGCCTGACTGCCATGTTTTTCGACCAATCAGTATGGCTTGAACAATTTTTATAGAGGGTCACCCAAGGAACATTTCTACCAAATTATATTTGAATCTGACAGGCAGATTCGGAGGAGAAGATTTTTAAAGTTTGGACATTTTGTCCCCTTTCTGATGCCGCAGCAACCAAAGTTCTCAATGGAATTTAAATCTTTGAACAATTTTGAAAGAGGACCACCAAAGGAACATTCCTGTGATGTTTGGTGGAAATTGTTTCAGGAGGAGATGATGTTTAAAGCTAAAAGTTAACGCCGGACGACAGACGACGGACACAGAGTGATCAGAATAGCTCACCTTGAGCCTTTGGCTCTAGGTGATCTAAAAACACTTACAGGATCGGAGGACCATCTGTTGGGTATTGTTGGTCTATATTGTTCCACAACGACCACCTTGCGCATATCATCAAATGACGGTTCCCTCGGAACCACATCGTAATATGGTGGTTGATATTCTTCTACTATACCTTCAAAAACAACAACACAAGAGTGTTAGTCTTCCTATGTATCACAGTAAGAGTTGATGTAATGTATGACATAAATATATATCACAACCAAATATATACCACAACCTAGGAGGTGATGTAATGTATGACATAAATATATATCACAACCTAGGAGGTGATGTAATGTATGATATAAATATATATCACTACCTAGGAGGTGATGTAATGTATGATATAAATATGTATCATAACCTAAGAGGTGATGTAATGTATGACATAAATATATATCACAACCTAGGAGGTGATGTAATGTATGATATAAATATGTATCATAACCTAAGAGGTGATGTAATGTATGACATAAATATATATCACAACCTAGGAGGTGATGTAATGTATGATATAAATATGTATCATAACCTAAGAGGTGATGTAATGTATGACATAAATATATATCACAACCTAGGAGGTGATGTAATGTATGACATAAATATGTATCATAACCTAAGAGGTGATGTAATGTATGACATAAATATATATCACAACCTAGGAGGTGATGTAATGTATGACATAAATATATATCACAACCTAGGAGGTGATGTAATGTATGACATAAATATATATCACAACCTAAGAGGTGATGTAATGTATGACATAAATATATATCACAACCTAGGAGGTGATGTAATGTATGACATAAATATATATCACAACCTAGGAGGTGATGTAATGTATGACATAAATATATATCACAACCTAGGAGGTGATGTAATGTATGACATAAATATATATCACAACCTAGGAGGTGATGTAATGTATGACATAAATATGTATCACAACCTAGGAGGTGATGTAATGTATTATATAAATATATATCACAACCTAGGAGGTGATGTAATGTATGAAATAAATATGTATCATAACCTAGGAGGTGATGTAATGTATGACATAAATATATATCACAACCTAGGAGGTGATGTAATGTATGACATAAATATATATCACAACCTAGGAGGTGATGTAATGTATGACATAAATATATATCACAACCTAAGAGGTGATGTAATGTATGACATAAATATATATCACAACCTAGGAGGTGATGTAATGTATGACATAAATATATATCACAACCTAGGAGGTGATGTAATGTATGACATAAATATATATCACAACCTAGGAGGTGATGTAATGTATGATATAAATATGTATCATAACTTAAGAGGTGATGTAATGTATGACATAAATATATATCACAACCTAGGAGGTGATGTAATGTATGATATAAATATGTATCATAACCTAAGAGGTGATGTAATGTATGACATAAATATATATCACAACCTAGGAGGTGACGTAATGTATGATATAAATATGTATCATAACCTAAGAGGTGATGTAATGTATGACATAAATATATACCACAACCTAGGAGGTGATGTAATGTATGACATAAATATATATCACAACCTAGGAGGTGATGTAATGTATGATATAAATATATATATCACTACCTAGGAGGTGATGTAATGTATGATATAAATATGTATCATAACCTAAGAGGTGATGTAATGTATGACATAAATATATATCACAACCTAGGAGGTGATGTAATGTATGATATAAATATGTATCATAACCTAAGAGGTGATGTAATGTATGACATAAATATATATCACAACCTAGGAGGTGATGTAATGTATGATATAAATATGTATCATAACCTAAGAGGTGATGTAATGTATGACATAAATATATATCAAAACCTAGGAGGTGATGTAATGTATGACATAAATATGTATCATAACCTAAGAGGTGATGTAATGTATGACATAAATATATATCACAACCTAGGAGGTGATGTAATGTATGACATAAATATATATCACAACCTAGGAGGTGATGTAATGTATGACATAAATATATATCACAACCTAAGAGGTGATGTAATGTATGACATAAATATATATCACAACCTAGGAGGTGATGTAATGTATGACATAAATATATATCACAACCTAGGAGGTGATGTAATGTATGACATAAATATATATCACAACCTAGGAGGTGATGTAGTGTATGACATAAATATGTATCACAACCTAGGAGGTGATGTAATGTATGACATAAATATATATCACAACCTAGGAGGTGATGTAATGTATGACATAAATATATATCACAACCTAGGAGGTGATGTAATGTATGACATACATATATATCACAAACTAGGAGGTAATGTAGTGTATGATATAAATATGTATCACAACCTAGGAGGTGATGTAATGTATTATATAAATATATATCACAACCTAGGAGGTGATGTAATGTATGAAATAAATATGTATCATAACCTAGGAGGTGATGTAATGTATGACATAAATATATATCACAACCTAGGAGGTGATGTAATGTATGACATAAATATATATCACAACCTAGGAGGTGATGTAATGTATGACATAAATATATATCACAACCTAAGAGGTGATGTAATGTATGACATAAATATATATCACAACCTAGGAGGTGATGTAATGTATGACATAAATATATATCACAACCTAGGAGGTGATGTAATGTATGACATAAATATATATCACAACCTAGGAGGTGATGTAGTGTATGACATAAATATGTATCACAACCTAGGAGGTGATGTAATGTATGACATAAATATATATCACAACCTAGGAGGTGATGTAATGTATGACATAAATATATATCACAACCTAGGAGGTGATGTAATGTATGACATACATATATATCACAAACTAGGAGGTAATGTAGTGTATGATATAAATATGTATCACAACCTAGGAGGTGATGTAATGTATTATATAAATATATATCACAACCTAGGAGGTGATGTAATGTATGAAATAACTAGAAATACTGTGAGCAAAGCTCACTAAAGAATACCCCCCGCTCCCCTTCCAAAGCATCGGATACATTGGTAAAGTTTCTACTTTGCTTATCTTCCCTTGGAAGAATCTGAGAAGAAAAATCTTCCTTCATGCATATCTACATATAATGTGTAGCCTTCATATACAGTTTGACTCAGTAGTGCTTACAAGAAATGTAGAGGTATGTGCACAGGAGTCCCTCGCAGGCAACCTCTAAGTTGAATTATCTGCCCTTGGAAGAATCCGAGGCGTATGATCTTCCTTCATGCATATCTACATATGATGTGTAACCTTCATGTAAAGTTTGAACCAAATCCATTGAGCCGTTTAGGAGGAGTAGTGCTTACAAGAAATGTGGAGGTATGTGCACAGGAGTCCCTCGCAGGTAACCTCTAAGTTGAATTATCTGCCCTTGGAAGAATCCGATACATATGATCTTCCTTCATGCATATCTACATATGATGTGTAACCTTCATGTAAAGTTTGACCCAAATCCATTGAGCCATTTAGGAGGAGTAGTGCTTACAAGAGATGTGGAGGTATGTGCACAGGAGTCCCTCGCAGGTAACCTCTAAGTTGAATTATCTGCCCTTGGAAGAATCCGAGGCGTATGATCTTCCTTCATGCATATCTACATATGATGTGTAACCTTCATGTAAAGTTTGAACCAAATCCATTGAGCCGTTTAGGAGGAGTAGTGCTTACAAGAAATGTGGAGGTATGTGCACAGGAGTCCCTCGCAGGTAACCTCTAAGTTAAATTATCTGCCCTTGGAAGAATCCGAGGCGTATGATCTTCCTTCATGCATATCTACATATGATGTGTAACCTTCATGTAAAGTTTGACCCAAATCCATTGAGCCGTTTAGGAGGAGTAGTGCTTACAAGAAATGTGGAGGTATGTGCACAGGAGTCCCTCGCAGGTAACCTCTAAGTTGAATTATCTGCCCTTGGAAGAATCCGAGGCATATGATCTTCCTTCATGCATATCTACATATGATGTGTAACCTTCATGTAAAGTTTGAACCAAATCCATTGAGCCGTTTAGGAGGAGTAGTGCTTACAAGAAATGTGGAGGTATGTGCACAGGAGTCCCTCGCAGATAACCTCTAAGTTAAATTATCTCCCCTTGGAAGAGTCCGAGGCGTGTGATCTTCCTTCATGCATATCTACATATGATGTGTAACCTTCATGTAAAGTTTGAACCAAATCCATTGAGCCGTTTAGGAGGAGTAGTGCTTACAAGAAATGTGGACATACGGACAGACAGACAGACAGACAGACGGACAGACAGACGGACAGACAGGGTGATTCCTATATACCCCCCCAAACTTTGTTTGCCGGGGGGTATAAATATGTATCATAACCTAGGAGGTGATGTAATGTATGACATAAATATATATCACAACCTAGGAGGTGATGTAATGTATGACATAAATATATATCACAACATCGGAGGTGATGTAATGTATGACATAAATATATATCACAACCTAGGAGGTGATGTAGTGTATGACATAAATATATATCACAACCTAAGAGGTGATGTAATGTATGACATAAATATATATCACAACCTAGGAGGTGATGTAATGTACGACATAAATATATATCACAACCTAGGAAGTGATGTAATGTATGACATAAATATATATCACAACCTAGGAGGTGATGTAATGTATGACATAAATATATATCACAACCTAGGAGGTGATGTAATGTATGACATAAATATATATCACAACCTAAGAGGTGATGTAATGTATGACATAAATATATATCACAACCTAGGAGGTGATGTAATGTATGACATAAATATATATCACAACCTAGGAGGTGATGTAATGTATGACATAAATATATATCACAACCTAGGAGGTGATGTAGTGTATGACATAAATATGTATCACAACCTAGGAGGTGATGTAATGTATGACATAAATATATATCACAACCTAGGAGGTGATGTAATGTATGACATAAATATATATCACAACCTAGGAGGTGATGTAATGTATGACATACATATATATCACAAACTAGGAGGTAATGTAGTGTATGATATAAATATGTATCACAACCTAGGAGGTGATGTAATGTATTATATAAATATATATCACAACCTAGGAGGTGATGTAATGTATGAAATAACTAGAAATACTGTGAGCAAAGCTCACTAAAGAATACCCCCCGCTCCCCTCCCAAAGCATCGGATACATTGGTAAAGTTTCTACTTTGCTTATCTTCCCTTGGAAGAATCTGAGAAGAAAAATCTTCCTTCATGCATATCTACATATAATGTGTAGCCTTCATATACAGTTTGACTCAGTAGTGCTTACAAGAAATGTAGAGGTATGTGCACAGGAGTCCCTCGCAGGCAACCTCTAAGTTGAATTATCTGCCCTTGGAAGAATCCGAGGCGTATGATCTTCCTTCATGCATATCTACATATGATGTGTAACCTTCATGTAAAGTTTGAACCAAATCCATTGAGCCGTTTAGGAGGAGTAGTGCTTACAAGAAATGTGGAGGTATGTGCACAGGAGTCCCTCGCAGGTAACCTCTAAGTTGAATTATCTGCCCTTGGAAGAATCCGATACATATGATCTTCCTTCATGCATATCTACATATGATGTGTAACCTTCATGTAAAGTTTGACCCAAATCCATTGAGCCATTTAGGAGGAGTAGTGCTTACAAGAGATGTGGAGGTATGTGCACAGGAGTCCCTCGCAGGTAACCTCTAAGTTGAATTATCTGCCCTTGGAAGAATCCGAGGCGTATGATCTTCCTTCATGCATATCTACATATGATGTGTAACCTTCATGTAAAGTTTGAACCAAATCCATTGAGCCGTTTAGGAGGAGTAGTGCTTACAAGAAATGTGGAGGTATGTGCACAGGAGTCCCTCGCAGGTAACCTCTAAGTTAAATTATCTGCCCTTGGAAGAATCCGAGGCGTATGATCTTCCTTCATGCATATCTACATATGATGTGTAACCTTCATGTAAAGTTTGACCCAAATCCATTGAGCCGTTTAGGAGGAGTAGTGCTTACAAGAAATGTGGAGGTATGTGCACAGGAGTCCCTCGCAGGTAACCTCTAAGTTGAATTATCTGCCCTTGGAAGAATCCGAGGCATATGATCTTCCTTCATGCATATCTACATATGATGTGTAACCTTCATGTAAAGTTTGAACCAAATCCATTGAGCCGTTTAGGAGGAGTAGTGCTTACAAGAAATGTGGAGGTATGTGCACAGGAGTCCCTCGCAGATAACCTCTAAGTTAAATTATCTCCCCTTGGAAGAGTCCGAGGCGTGTGATCTTCCTTCATGCATATCTACATATGATGTGTAACCTTCATGTAAAGTTTGAACCAAATCCATTGAGCCGTTTAGGAGGAGTAGTGCTTACAAGAAATGTGGACATACGGACAGACAGACAGACAGACAGACGGACAGACAGACGGACAGACAGACGGACAGACAGGGTGATTCCTATATACCCCCCCAAACTTTGTTTGCCGGGGGGTATAAATATGTATCATAACCTAGGAGGTGATGTAATGTATGACATAAATATATATCACAACCTAGGAGGTGATGTAATGTATGACATAAATATATATCACAACATCGGAGGTGATGTAATGTATGACATAAATATATATCACAACCTAGGAGGTGATGTAGTGTATGACATAAATATATATCACAACCTAAGAGGTGATGTAATGTATGACATAAATATATATCACAACCTAGGAGGTGATGTAATGTACGACATAAATATATATCACAACCTAGGAAGTGATGTAATGTATGACATAAATATATATCACAACCTAGGAGGTGATGTAGTGTATGATATAAATATGTATCACAACCTAGGAGGTGATGTAATGTATGACATAAATATATATCACAACCTAGGAGGTAATGTAGTGTATGATATAAATATGTATCACAACCTAGGAGGTGATGTAATGTATTATATAAATATATATCACAACCTAGGAGGTGATGTAATGTATGATATAAATATGTATCATAACCTAGGAGGTGATGTAATGTATGACATAAATTTATATCACAACCTAGGAGGTGATGTAATGTATGATATAAGTATGTATCACAACCTAGGAGGTGATGTAATGTATGATATAAATATGTATCACAACCTAGGAGGTGATGTAATGTATGATATAAATATGTATCACAACCTAGGAGGTGATGTAATGTATGATATAAGTATGTATCACAACCTAGGAGGTGATGTAATGTATGATATAAGTATGTATCACAACCTAGGAGGTGATGTAATGTATGACACAAATATATATCACAACCTAGGAGGAGGTTCCCTATATGAGTCTATGAACAAGCTCCGCCCCCTGGCGGCCATGTTTTTCAACGGATCAAAAATATTTAAACAATCTTGTCAAAGAGTGCCCCAAGGAACATTTGTGCAAAATAATTTTCAAATTGGGCCAGTACTTTTGGACAAGAAGATTTTTAAAGTTTTAACAATGCACATATAAGGAAAACAAGCTCCGCGCTCTGGTGGCCATGTTTTTCAACGGATCAGAAATATTTGAACAATCTTGGTAAAGGGTGCCCCAAGGAACATTTGTGCAAAATAATTTTAAAATCGGTTAAGTACTTTTGGACAAGAAGATTTTTAAAGTTTTAACAATGCACATATAAGGAAAACAAGCTCTGCCCCCTGGCGGCCATGTTTTTCAACGGATTGGAAATATTTGAACAATCTTGGTAAAGGGTGCCCCAAGGAACATTTGTGCAAAATAATTTTCAAATCGGGCCAGTACTTTTGGACAAGAACAGTTTTAAAGTTTTAACAATGCACATATAAGGAAAACAAGCTCCGCCCCCTGGCGGCCATGTTTTTTAACGGATCAGAAATATTTGAACAATCTTGGTATAATTTGTTTGTTTGGAGTTTAACGCCGCTTTCAACAGCTTTGGTCATATCACGGCGGTCAGTGCACCTACCCATGTTTTCCTGGCTTTCCCACACCAGTACTTACACAACATTCTTTCGAAGCCACTGACTACTTTCTCACATAGATCAGAGGTGAGAGGCAATGGAAAACATCGCCCGAAAGAACGCGCCGCAACCGGGTATCGAACCCGTGACCTCCAGATCACGAGTCAGATACGCTACCAATTGAGCTACCCGGCCGGGCAATCTTGGTATAAGGTACCCCAAGGAACATTTGTGCAAAATAATTTTCAAATCGGGCCAGTACTTTTGGACAAGAAGATTTTTTAAGTTTTGGTTAATTTCCCCTTTGTTGTTGCCGTTGCATATTGCTATATTGCCAAAGTTCTGCATGGAATAGAATTCTTTGAACAAGTTTGAAAGAGATCCACCCTAGGAACATTCCTGTAAAATTATTTTTAATTTGGTTAATTGGTTTAGGAGGAGAAGTTGTTTGTTGGAAAATATGAACGGACGGACGATGTCGACGACGGGCGACGGACGGTGAGCGATCACAAAAGCTAACCTTGCACTTTGTGCATAGGTGAGCTAAAAACAAGTTACCCATGGGGAGGGGTCATTTTTGACCCAAGGGCGATGATTTAAACAATCTTGGTAGAGGTCCACAAGATGATGCTACATACCAAATATCAAAGGTCGGGGTCCTCTACTTTTAGACAAGAAGATTTTTAAAGTTTTTCTCTATATGAGTCTATGTAAAACAATAGACCCCAGGGGAGGGGTCATTTTTGACCTCAAGGCTATAATTTGAACAATCTTGGTAGAGGTCCACTAGATAATGCTATATACCTAATATCAAAGGCATGGGCTTTCTACTTTCAGACAAGAAGATTTTTTAAGTTTTGGTTAATTTCCCCCTTTTTTTTGCCGTGGCAACCAAAGTTCTGCATGGAATAGAACTCTTTGAACAAGTTTGAAAGAGATCCACCCATGGAACATTCCTGTAAAATTATTTTTAATTTGGATAATTGGTTTAGGAGAAGTTGTTTGTAGGAAAATGTGAACGGACGGTGAGCGATCACAAAAGCTCAACTTGCACTTTGTGCATAGTTGAGCTAATAAAAGTAAAATAATTGAAGCAGTTGAAAACAATGAGTCAAAAGGAGAAATTGCTCATCCTGAATGTTTCCAAAAGTCATCTGCTGAAAGTTAGAAAAGGTTTAATCTTCATAGAGTTAAGGTTGCATTCTCACCCTGTGAATAACATCTTCTGGCTATTTCCCATAACACCAATGAGAAAGAATAAATATCCAGACATTTAAAACTGTCAAATAGTTCTGGATTCAAGGTTTCATCCAGTAACTCTGGGGCCATGTATCTCTTGGTACCAACTTGGCTGTTCGTACCTGTCAAAACATAAACAGGGTTATTAATCGTCTATACCAACTTGACTGTTCGTACCTGTCAAAACATAAACTGGGTTATTAATCGTCTATACCAACTTGGCTGTTCGTACCTGTCAAAACATAAACTGGGTTAAAATCGTCTCAAATCTTCATTTTTAAATTAACCCTTTCCCCTGTAAAAGACACATTTTGATGTCTCTGCTGCAAACGACTTCTAAAAGTATTGTGGCAAAAGATGAAATTGCTCATTGTTACAATGTGTTCAACTCCATCCACTAATCATACATTTTCTTATTTTTGTTGTAATGTTGACAAAGTCCTTGTATGCAGATTTGTCACATAGTGGGTAAATTCTCTGTTGTAGGTAGTCAAAATAAATTGGTCATGTGTGGTCAAATGAAAAGAAAGTCTTGTTAACACACTAGATACCAGATTTGTACTTCAGCAAGTAGAAACTTTGTCAAAATGATGTCTTCATGATGTCTAGGCTTAATTCTAATTTAGGTCATGATTGCCTTTTGTCAGTTGTTAAGCATGTGCCATCAACAATTGCCTTGTCATCAATTTTCAGGCTAAATTTTGAGTCCAATCTACATGAAAGTTTATCAAAACATGCATCTCCATAAAATCTTCGAAACTAAATTATGTTGGTTTCACAAGCTCAAATTGAAGCCAAATATTGTTAGCACTCTGATAGCCATATCTTAATCTTAAGTCAGAATTATAGTATTGGTGTTTGCAAACAGGTCATATCCGGTAAACAAGAGGGCCATGATGGCCCTATATCGCTCACCTGATTTAATAGAACTTCAATAGTTTTCAAAGTTTTTACTCTTTTTAGGCCAATACTTTTGGACAAGAAGATTTTTAAAGTTTTAACAATAAGGAAAACAAGCTCCGCCCCCTGGTGGCCATGTTTTTTAACGGATCAAAAATATTTAAACAATCTTGGTAAAGGGTGCCCCAAGGAACATTTGTGCAAAATAATTTTAAAATCGGGCCAGTACTTTTGGACAAGAAGATTTTTAAAGTTTTAACAATGCACATATAAGGAAAACAAGCTCCGCCCCCTGGCCGCCATGTTTTTCAACGGATTGGAAATATTTGTACAATCTTGGTAAAGGGTGCCCCAAGGAACATTTGTGCAAAATAATTTTTAAATCGGGCCAGTTCTTTTGGACAAGAAGATTTGTAAAGTTTTAACAATGCACATATAAGGAAAACTAGCTCCGCCCCCTGGCGGCCATGCTTTTGAACGGATCGGAAATATTTGAACAATCTTGGTTAAGGGTGCCCTAAGGAACATTTGTGCAAAATAATTTTCAAATTGGGCCATTACTTTTGGACAAGAAGATTTTTAAAGTTTTAACAATGCACATATAAGGAAAACAAGCTACGCCCCCTGGCGGCCATGTTTTTCAACGGATCAAAAATATTTGAACAATCTTGGTAAAGGGTGCACCAAGGAACATTTGTGCAAAATTATTTTCAAATCGGTCCAGTACTTTTGGACAAGAAGATTTTTCAAAGTTTTAACAATGCACATATAAGGAAAACAGGCTCCGCCCCCTGGCGGCCATGTTTTTCAATGGATTGGAAATATTTGAACAATCTTGGTAAAGAGTGTCCCAAGGAACATTTGTGCAAAATAATTTTCAAATCGGGCCAGTACTTTTGGACAAGAAGATTTTTAAAGTTTTAACAATGCACATATAAGGAAAATAAGCTCCGCCCCCTGGCGGCCATGTTTTTCAACGGATCGGAAATATTTGAACAATCTTAGTAGAGGGTACCCCAAGGAACATTTGTGCAAAATAATTTTTAAATCGGGCCAGTACTTTTGGACAAGAAGATTTTTTAAGATTTGGCAATTTTCCCCTTTTCTGATGCTGCAGCAACCAAAGTTCTACTTGGAATTAATTTCTTTGAACAACTTTGAAAGAGGATTACCTAAGGACCATTCCTGTGAAGTTATTTTGAAATCTGTTCATTGGTTTAGTAGGAGAAGTCATTTGTAGGAAATTGTTAACAGACGCCGACGACGACGACGACGCAGACGACGCCGGACGCCGGATGGTGAGTGATCACAAAAGCTCACCTTGCACTTCGTGCTTAGGTGAGCTAAAAACTAGGTCACTAGGTCAAATAGATCATGTTAAAACTTGGTCCAAATGTTTGTCCTGGCCTCATTATGGCTAATATTGGGTAACAAGAGGGCCATAATGGCCCTATATTGCTCACCTTATTTAATAGAACTTCAATAGTTTTCAAAGTTTCTACTCTATACATATAAGGAAAACAAGCAACCCCCTGGTGGCCATGTTTTTTAAACAGATCAGAATAAATTGAACAACCTTGGCAGAGGGTCACACAAGGAACATTTGTGCCAAAGTATTTTCAAATTGGGCCCATGATTTAGTACAAAAAGATTTTTATTTATATTACATATAAAGACAAGAGGGCCATGATGGCCCTGGATCGCTCACCTGATCTATAGGATTCATAATATGAAGCATGTAGATTTTAAGGTATAGTATTTCTCTTAACTGTAATAGATGTAGTGTTGAAATAACATGAATTCACCTCTTTTCTGATGCCGCAGCAACCAAAGTTCTACTTGAAATTAAATTCTTTGAACAATTTTGAAAGGGGACCACCTAAGGACCATCCTGTGAAGTAATTTTGAAATCTGGCTAGTACTTTTGGACAAGAAGATTTTTAAAGTTTTAGCAATGTACATATAAGGAAAACAAGCCCCGCCCTGTTGCGGCCATGTTTTTCAACGGATCGGAAATAATTAAACAATCTTCATAGAGGGTGCCCTTAGGAACATAAATTTTGTGCAAAATAATTTTTAAATCGGGCCAGCACTTTTGGACAAGAAGTTTTTTTAAGATTTGGCAATTTTCCCCTTTTCTAATGCCGCAGCAACCAAAGTTCTACTTGGAATTAAATACTTTGAACAACATTGAAAGGGGACCACCTTAGGACCATTTCTGTGAAGTTATTTTGAAATCTGGCCAGTACTTATGGACAAGAAGATTTTTAAAGTTTTAACAATGCACATATAAGGAAAACAAGCCCCACCCCCTTGCAGCCATGTTTTTCAACGGATCGGAAATATTTGAACAAGCTTGGTAGGGGATGCCCCAAGGAACATTTGTGCAAAATAATTTTTAAATCGGGCCAACACTTATGAACAAGAAGATTTTTTAAGATTTGGCAATTTTCCCCTTTTCTGATGCTGCAGCAACCAAAGTTCTACTTGGAATGAAATTCTTGGAACAACTTTGAAAGGAGACAACCTAAGGACCATTTCTGTGAAATTATTTTGAAATCTGGCCAGTACTTTTGGACAAGAAGATTTTTTAAAGTTTTAACAATGCACATATAAGGAAAACAAGCCCCGCCCCCTTGCGGCCATGTTTTTCAACGGATCGAAAATATTTGAACAATCTTGGTAGAGGGTGCCCTAAGGAACATTTGTGCAAAATAATTTTCAAATCGGGCCAGCACATTTGGACAAGAAGATTTTTTAAGATTTGGCAATTTTCCCCTTTTCTGATGCCGCAACAGCCAAAGATCTACTTGGAATTAAATTCTTTGAACAACTTTGAAAGGGGACCACCTAAGGACCATTCCTGTGAAGTTATTTTGAAATCTGTCCATTGGTTTAGTAGAAGAAGTCATTTGTAGGAAATTGTTAACAGACGGACGCCGGACATTCAGTGATCACAAAAGTTCACCTTGCACTTCATGCATAGGTGAGCTAAAAACAAGCCCTGCACCCTGGCATCCATGTATTTCATCAAATTGGAATAATTTCAACAATCTTGGTAGAAGGTCACCCAAGGAACATTTGTGCCAAATTATTTTTAAATCGGGCAGGTACCTTTGGACAAGAAGATTTTTAAAGTTTTCACAATGCACATGTAAGGAAAACAAGCTCAATGGTGGCCATGTTTTTCAATGGATCAAAATTATTTGAATGATATTGCTAGTGGGTTACCCAAGGAACATTTGTACCAAATTATCTTTAAATCGGGCCAGTACTTTTGAACAAGAAGATTTTTAAAGTGGGTGCCCCAAGGAATATTTGTACAAAATAATTTTAAAATCCTGCCAGTACTTATGGACAAGAATTTTTTTAAAGTTGTGGCAATTTTCCCCTTTTCTGATGCCGCAGCAACGAAAGTTCTACTTGAAATTAAATTCTTTGAACAACTTCAAAGGGGACCACCTTAGGAACATTCCTGTGAAGTTATTTTGTAATCAGTCCATTGGTTTAGTAGGAGAAGATATTTGTAGGAAATTGTTAACAGACGTACGTACAGACGATGATGGCGAGTGATCACAAATTTTAAAGCTCACCTCTCACTTCGTGCTTAGGTGAGCTAAAAACTACGTCACTAGATAAAATTTGAAAAAATCTTGAGAACACTCTAGAGGCTGCATTTTTTACTCATTTATGATGCGACTTATTCAGATTATTTGTCTTGATGCTATCTAGGCTTAGATCATAATTTAGTCATATTTACTAGGCCAAACTTATAAATACAGGACTTAACTCTTACCACATATGGACGCTTTCTGACGCTTCTGCAGCAAACGACTCTTGAAAACATTGTGAAAAAGAAGAAATTGCTCTAAACAAGCAATTTCCCCTTTTGCCACAATTTGTTCAACTCTTTGAAGTAATTATACTTTCATTTGTATAGATTTTCCGTGTTTATGACTAGATGTTTTCAAAGTTGTCTGCTGAATTTTTGCTTAAGTGGGAAAGAATTAATGAAAATTTCTCCTTTTGCCATGATGCCAAAATGCGGCTGGATGTGGGAAAGGTTACATTTCAATAAAATACATTATGTGTTTTAATGGTCTGGATGTGGGGAAGGTTACATTTCAATAAAATACATGATGTGTTTTAATGGTCTGGATGTGGGAAAGGTTACATTTCAATAACATACATTATGTGTTTTAATGGTCTGGATGTGGAAAAGGTTACATTTCAATAACATACATGATGTGTTTTAATGGTCTGGATGTGGGAAAGGTTACATTTCAATAAAATACATTATGTGTTTTAATGGTCTGGATGTGGAAAAGTTACATTTCAATAAAATACATGATGTGTTTTAATGGTCTGGATGTGGAAAAGTTTACATTTCAATAACAAACATGATGTGTTTTAATGGTCTGGATGTGGAAAAGTTTACATTTCAATAAAATACATTATGTGTTTTAATGGTCTGGATGTGGGAAAGGTTACATTGCAATAACATACATTATGTGTTTTAATGGTCTGGATGTGGAAAAGTTTACATTTCAATAACATACATGATGTGTTTTAATGGTCTGGATGTGGAAAAGTTTACATTTCAATAAAATACATGATGTGTTTTAATGGTCTGGATGTGGGAAAGGTTACATTGCAATAACATACATTATGTGTTTTAATGGTCTGGATGTGGAAAAGTTTACATTTCAATAAAATACATGATGTGTTTTAATGGTCTGGATGTGGGGAAGGTTACATTTCAATAAAATACATTATGTGTTTTAATGGTCTGGATGTGGAAAAGTTTACATTTCAATAACATACATGATGTGTTTTAATGGTCTGGATGTGGAAAAGTTTACATTTCAATAACATACATGATGTGTTTTAATGGTCTGGATGTGGGAAAGGTTACATTTCAATAAAATACATTATGTGTTTTAATGGTCTGGATGTGGAAAAGTTACATTTCAATAAAATACATTATGTGTTTTAATGGTCTGGATGTGGGGAAGGTTACATTTCAATAAAATACATTATGTGTTTTAATGGTCTGGATGTGGAAAAGTTTACATTTCAATAAAATACATGATGTGTTTTAATGGTCTGGATGTGGAAAAGTTTACATTTCAATAAAATACATCATGTGTTTTAATGGTCTGGATGTGGAAAAGTTTACATTTCAATAAAATACATGATGTGTTTTAATGGTCTGGATGTGGAAAAGGTTACATTTCAATAAAATACATTATGTGTTTTAATGGTCTGGATGTGGGAAAGGTTACATTTCAATAAAATACATGATGTGTTTTAATGGTCTGGATGTGGAAAAGTTTACATTTCAATAAAATACATCATGTGTTTTAATGGTCTGGATGTGGAAAAGTTTACATTTCAATAAAATACATGATGTGTTTTAATGGTCTGGATGTGGAAAAGGTTACATTTCAATAAAATACATGATGTGTTTTAATGGTCTGGATGTGGAAAAGTTTACATTTCAATAAAATACATCATGTGTTTTAATGGTCTGGATGTGGAAAAGTTTACATTTCAATAAAATACATGATGTGTTTTAATGGTCTGGATGTGGAAAAGGTTACATTTCAATAAAATACATTATGTGTTTTAATGGTCTGGATGTGGGAAAGGTTACATTTCAATAAAATACATGATGTGTTTTAATGGTCTGGATGTGGAAAAGTTTACATTTCAATAAAATACATCATGTGTTTTAATGGTCTGGATGTGGAAAAGTTTACATTTCAATAAAATACATGATGTGTTTTAATGGTCTGGATGTGGAAAAGGTTACATTTCAATAAAATACATTATGTGTTTTAATGGTCTGGATGTGGAAAAGTTACATTTCAATAAAATACATGATGTGTTTTAATGGTCTGGATGTGGAAAAGTTTACATTTCAATAACATACATCATGTGTTTTAATGGTCTGGATGTGGAAAAGTTTACATTTCAATAACATACATGATGTGTTTTAATGGTCTGGATGTGGGAAAGGTTACATTTCAATAAAATACATTATGTGTTTTAATGGTATGGATCATTCTTATGTTAATCATCTCCCACATACAACAAATCTGCAGCAGATGACATTGAAAATGTCAAGACATAAATATTGAAGATGTAACTATTGAAAGGAGTTGAAAACATTTTGGCAAAAGGACAATTGCCCATGATAAGCAACTTCTCCATTATGCTACAATGTTTTCAAAAGATGTCTAATGCAGATGCACCAAATTTGTCTTAACTTGGCTTAAGGTATATAGCTATCTATAAATACAATCATTTAAAATTCAGCACCCAATAAAAGTGATGATAATATAATATATGAAGTTTATTTGTTTATATTGGGCGAGTAATTTGACTGCTGCACTGTTTATGTGAAGAATGTTTTCTAAAAGGTCAATAAAATTGGACCTATACCTACCCAGATCTAAATGGTCAATATGATTGGACCTATACCTACCCAGATCTAAATGGTCAATATGATTGGACCTATACCTACCCAGATCTAAATGGTCAATATGATTGGACCTATACCTACCCAGATATAAAATGTCAATATGATTGGACCTATACCTACCCAGATCTAAATGGTTTCCCTCACATTTGTGTGTTACTGCCAGACCCAGGTCAGCAATACACGCTGAACCATCCTTCTTCACAAGAATGTTTTTAGATTTTATATCTCGATGAGCTATTGCTGCCTTCCCTCTATTTCCTTGTATCTCTGTTAAACAATAAATAATAAACATAAAATCTTTACTAATTTCAGGCAAGTCTATTTCCTTGAATCTCCATTAACCCTTTCCTACATGTAGACACTTTCTGATGCAGCAGAAGACCTTCGAAAACACAGAGATTTTTAATATGTTTGCCAAGTCGTTTTCAAAAGAATCTGGTATATTGTATGTGGGAAAGGGTTAAATAATGAGTTTCAAATCATTCACCATAATTCTGATATGGAAAACTTTTGATGCCTCAGACCACTTTTCAAACACTGTGTGTAAATGTACAGACAGACAGACAGACACATGGATAGCTATGACCTGTATGTAAATGTACAGACAGACAGACACATAGATAGCTAGGACCTGTGTGTAAATGTACAGACAGACAGACAGACAGACATATAGATAGCTATGACCTGTATGTAAATGTACAGACAGACAGACACATAGATAGCTATGACCTGTGTGTAAATGTACAGACAGACAGACACATAGATAGCTATGACCTGTATGTAAATGTACAGACAGACATACACATAGATAGCTATGACCTGTGTGTAAATGTACAGACAGACAGACAGACATATAGATAGCTATGACCTGTATGTAAATGTACAGACAGACAGACACATAGATAGCTATGACATGTATGTAAATGTACAGACAGACAGACATATAGATAGCTATGACCTGTGTGTAAATGTACAGACACATATAGATAGCTATGACCTGTGTGTAAATGTACAGACAGACAGACATATAGATAGCTATGACCTGTGTGTAAATGTACAGACAGACAGACATATAGATATCTATGACCTGTGTGTAAATGTACAGACAGACAGACATATAGATATCTATTACCTGTGTGTAAATGTACAGACAGACAGACATATAGATAGCTATGACCTGTGTGTAAATGTACAGACAGACAGACAGACACATAGATATCTATGACCTGTGTGTAAGTGTACAGACAGACACATAGATAGCTATGACCTGTGTGTAAATGTACAGACAAATACACACATAGATAGCTATGACCTGTGTGTAAGTGTACAGACAGACACATAGATAGCTATGACCTGTGTGTAAATGTACAGACAGACAAGACACATAGATAGCTATGACCTGTGTGTAAATGAACAGACAGACAGACACATAGATAGCTATGACCTGTGTGTAAATGTACAGACAGACGCATAGATAGCTATGACCTGTGTGTAAATTTACAGACAGACATATAGATAGCTATGACCTGTGTGTAAATGTACAGACAGACATATAGATAGCTATGACCTGTGTGTAAATGTACAGACAGACAGACAGACATATAGATAGCTATGACCTGTGTGTAAATGTACAGACAGACATATAGATAGCTATGACCTGTGTGTAAATGTACAGACAGACAGACATATAGATAGCTATGACCTGTGTGTAAATGTACAGACAGACAGACATATAGATAGCTATGACCTGTGTGTAAATGTACAGACAGACAGACACATAGATAGCTATGCCCTGTGTGTAAATGTACAGACAGACAGACATATAGATAGCTATGACCTGTGTGTAAATGTACAGACAGACAGACATATAGATAGCTATGACCTGTGTGTAAATGTACAGACAGACAGACAGACACATAGATATCTATGACCTGTATGTAAATGTACAGACAGACAGACACATAGATAGCTAGGACCTGTGTGTAAATGTACAGACAGACAGACAGACAGACATATAGATAGCTATGACCTGTATGTAAATGTACAGACAGACAGACACATAGATAGCTATGACCTGTATGTAAATGTACAGACAGACATACACATAGATAGCTATGACCTGTGTGTAAATGTACAGACAGACAGACAGACATATAGATAGCTATGACCTGTATGTAAATGTACAGACAGACAGACACATAGATAGCTATGACCTGTATGTAAATGTACAGACAGACAGACATATAGATAGCTATGACCTGTGTGTAAATGTACAGACACATATAGATAGCTATGACCTGTGTGTAAATGTACAGACAGACAGACATATAGATAGCTATGACCTGTGTGTAAATGTACAGACAGACAGACATATAGATATCTATGACCTGTGTGTAAATGTACAGACAGACAGACATATAGATATCTATTACCTGTGTGTAAATGTACAGACAGACAGACATATAGATAGCTATGACCTGTGTGTAAATGTACAGACAGACAGACAGACACATAGATATCTATGACCTGTGTGTAAGTGTACAGACAGACACATAGATAGCTATGACCTGTGTGTAAATGTACAGAAAAATACACACATAGATAGCTATGACCTGTGTGTAAGTGTACAGACAGACACATAGATAGCTATGACCTGTGTGTAAATGTACAGACAGACAAGACACATAGATAGCTATGACCTGTGTGTAAATGAACAGACAGACAGACACATAGATAGCTATGACCTGTGTGTAAATGTACAGACAGACGCATAGATAGCTATGACCTGTGTGTAAATTTACAGACAGACATATAGATAGCTATGACCTGTGTGTAAATGTACAGACAGACATATAGATAGCTATGACCTGTGTGTAAATGTACAGACAGACAGACAGACATATAGATAGCTATGACCTGTGTGTAAATGTACAGACAGACATATAGATAGCTATGACCTGTGTGTAAATGTACAGACAGACAGACATATAGATAGCTATGACCTGTGTGTAAATGTACAGACAGACAGACATATAGATAGCTATGACCTGTGTGTAAATGTACAGACAGACAGACACATAGATAGCTATGCCCTGTGTGTAAATGTACAGACAGACAGACATATAGATAGCTATGACCTGTGTGTAAATGTACAGACAGACAGACATATAGATAGCTATGACCTGTGTGTAAATGTACAGACAGACAGACATATAGATATCTATGACCTGTGTGTAAATGTACAGACAGACAGACAGACATATAGATAGATAGCTATGACCTGTGTGTAAATGTACAGACAGACAGACACATAGATATATATGACCTGTGTGTAAGTGTACAGACAGACATATAGATAGCTATGACCTGTGTGTAAATGTACAGACAGACAGACACATAGATATCTATGACCTGTGTGTAAGTGTACAGACAGACATATAGATAGCTATGACCTGTGTGTAAGTGTACAGACAGACATATGGATAGCTATGACCTGTGTGTAAATGTACAGACAGACAGACATATAGATATCTATGACCTGTGTGTAAGTGTACAGACAGACATATGGATATCTATGACCTGTGTGTAAGTGTACAGACAGACATATAGATAGCTATGACCTGTGCGTAAATGTACAGACAGACATATAGATATCTATGACCTGTGTGTAAATGTACAGACAGACAGACACATAGATATCTATGACCTGTGTGTAAGTGTACAGACAGACATATAGATAGCTATGACCTGTGTGTAAATGTACAGACAGACAGACACATAGATATCTATGACCTGTGTGTAAGTGTACAGACAGACACATAGATAGCTATGACCTGTGTGTAAATGTACAGACAAATACACACATAGATAGCTATGACCTGTGTGTAAGTGTACAGACAGACAGACAGACACATAGATAGCTATGACCTGTGTGTAAATGTACAGACAGACAGACACATATATATCTATGACCTGTGTGTAAATGTACAGACAGACATACAGACATATAGATAGCTATGACCTGTGTGTAAATGTACAGACAGACAGACACATAGATATCTATGACCTGTGTGTAAGTGTATAGACAGACATATAGATAGCTATGACCTGTGTGTAAATGTACAGACAGACAGACACATAGATATCTATGACCTGTGTGTAAGTGTACAGACAGACACATATATAGCTATGACCTGTGTGTAAGTGTGCGTAAGTGTACAGACAGACAGACAGACAGACAGACAGACACATAGATAGCTATGACCTGTGTGTAAATGTACAGACAGACAAGACACATAGATAGCTATGACCTGTGTGTAAATGAACAGACAGACAGACACATAGATAGCTATGACCTGTGTGTAAATGTACAGACAGACGCATAGATAGCTATGACCTGTGTGTAAATTTACAGACAGACATATAGATAGCTATGACCTGTGTGTAAATGTACAGACAGACATATAGATAGCTATGACCTGTGTGTAAATGTACAGACAGACAGACATATATATAGCTATGACCTGTGTGTAAATGTACAGACAGACAGACATATAGATAGCTATGACCTGTGTGTAAATGTACAGACAGACAGACACATAGATAGCTATGACCTGTGTGTAAATGTACAGACAGATACACACATAGATAGCTATGACTTGTGTGTAATGTACAGACAGACAGACAGACAAACAAAATAACAATGTGTGATATACAGGTCATGAACAGAAAAATGTACAAACAGACCGACAAATACATAGATAGCACTCACCTGAGTTTAAATGTACAAACAGACAGACAAACACATAGATAGCACTCACCTGCATGTAAATGTACAAACAGACAGACAAACACATAGATAGCACTCACCTGTGTGTAAATGTACTATGCCAGCACAAGCACTGTACATCAACTTTAACATGGAGGCATGGTTCAATGTGTGATATTGTAGATATTCAAACAGGGAACCATAAGCATGGTATTGCACAATCAACCAGAGCTGGGTACAAGAGTCCTTGGAAGTCATGTCACTGAAATATATACAAATGAAACTAGAACTATCACTGAAGATAATAAATACCCCCAAAACAGCACCTTGACTCAAAATATGGCTTCCGACCGACCAACAAAAGGGCCGTAATTCTGCAAAATAACATGCAATTGAAAGACCTTTATGATATGCACAACTCCTCTTGGTATAGAAGCTTCATGTAAAATTTATTGAATTCCACCCAGTGGTTTATTAGAATAGGCCGAACCATATATGGCTTCCGACCGACCAACAACTTAATAAGTAAAAGGGCCATAACTATGTAAAATAACATGCAATTGTAAGACCTTGAGGGTATGCACATCACCTTTTGGTATAAAAGCTTCAGGTAAAATGTAATTGAATTCCACCAAGTGGTTTGTACGAAATAGGCCAGACAAAATATGGCTTCCGACCGACCGACAGCCTAACACAGTGACTCCTATATACCCCCCCCAACTATTAAATCAAAATATATAGTCTTTATGTAAAAGCAAATGAATAGATACATACATTAAATATATATAATTTAAAAAATCAATTGTATAAAAATGTATGAAATATCAGTTCTCACCTACAAAAGTTGTATTAATCGTTATAAAAATATATGAACATTGATATCAGTTCTCACCTACAAAAGTTGTAATAATTTTTATAACAAGAGCTGTCGGAGGACAGCGCGCTCGACTATATGCTGCTTATTCACATAAAGCACTATTTCATTATACTGCACTTAAGTACTATATAACACTTTCCCTGTTACGGCAATTCTGCAGCAGACGACTTTGAACGTATTTTGTCAAAACATAGAAAATCTCCATAATTGAATGGATAACCTATGACAAAAACTGAAAAACATTGTGGCAAAATTTTCTAAGCAATTCAAGGGCCATTACTCCATATTTAGGATACAATGGAGTTATCTAACCTAATTGTACGATGGTCCTTAACAAATGTGTGAAGTATGAAGTGATTTTAATTATGAAACTTTAACGTTGAGCTAAACGCAAATGTTAAAACTGACCGAGTCCAAAAATAGCAAAACCTTTAAAAAAGGTTTACCAAATGTTTGACATCATGCAAAACCCGTTTGATATATTGAAGAATTATATTTGATAAATGAATGATCTCAATTAGAAAGGAATGTAACCAAAAATTATGAATTTATCTAAAATTCTCAAAATCAAACAAAAATCATGTTATTTATTACCAAAAAGTCACACTCAGCATCTTCAACATACAATGTGAAGAAAGGTATTATATGTAATTTTATTCCAAATATGAAAGCCCTTACACAAGTACTCATTGAGAAAAATTAAAAAATTAAATGAAAATGCCAACTTGCCCTAAAACTTTAACCACCCAAAGTCATGTCTTTTGCCGCAAAAAGAAGGTCACACTCAGCATCTTCAGCATACAACATGAAGAAATGTATAAGATGTAATTATAATGCAAATATGAAAGCCAGTACTTATTGAGAAAAAAAAATTAAATTTCTTTTTCCAACTTGCCATAAAACTTTAACCACCCAAAATCATGTTTTTTACCCCAAAAAGCAGGTCACACTCAGCATCTGCAGCATTCAATGTGAAGAAAGGTATAAGATGTAACTACATTCCAAATATTAAAGCCGTAGCACAAATACTTATTGAGAACAAGATGTGTTTGTGAAACACTGATGCCCCCGAATGGCAACATCTAGGTGAAAGGTCAAGGTCGCCAGGTCAAAAATGTTGGTACTGACAGAAAGGTCATGTCACAAGGAATACACATGTGAAATATGGTAGTCGTACCTGTTATGGTTCAAAAGTAGTGGTCAAGGTTAAAGTTTTTTTCGAGAATGGCAACATCTAGGTCAAAGGTCAAGGTCGCAAGGTGAACAATTTTGGTATTGACAAAAAGGTCATGTCACAAGGTATACACATGTGAAATATGGTAGCCGTACCTGTTATGGTTCAAAAGTAGTGGTCAAGGTTAAAGTTTTTTTCGAGAATGGCAACATCTAGGTCAAAAGTCAAGGTCGCAAGGTCAAAACTGTTGGTACTGACAGAAAGGTCATGTCACAAGGAATACACATGTGAAATATGGTAGCCGTACCTGTTATGGTTCAAAAGTAATGGCCAAGGTTAAAGTTTTTTTCGAGAATGGCAACATCTAGGTCAAAGGTCAAGGTCGCAAGGTCAAACATTTTGGTACTGACAGAAAGGTAATGTCACAAGGAATACACATGTGAAATATGGTAGCCGTACCTGTTATGGTTCAAAAGTAGTGGTCAAGGTTAAAGTTTTTTTCGTGCAGACAGGCCAAAAACAACATCTAGGTCAAAGGTCAAGGTCGCAAGGTCAAACATTTTGGTACTGACAGAAAGGTAATGTCACAAGGAATACACATGTGAAATATGGTAGCCGTACCTGTTATGGTTCAAAAGTAATTGCCAAGGTTAAAGTTTTTTTCGAGAATGGCAACATCTAGGTCAAGGTCAAAAGGTCAAACATTTTGGTACTGACAGAAAGGTAATGTCACAAGGAATACACATGTGAAATATGGTAGCCGTACCTGTTATGGTTCAAAAGTAGTGGTCAAGGTTAAAGTTTTTTTCGTGCAGACAGGCCAAAAGCTACATCTAGGTCAAAGGTCAAGGTCGCAAGGTCAAAAAATTTGGTACTGACAGAAAGGTCATGTCACAAGGAATACACATGTGAAATATGGTAGCCCTACCTGTTATGGTTCAAAAGAAGTGGTCAAGGTTAAAGTTTTTTTTGTGCAGACAGACGTGCAGACCAACAGACAGACAGGCCAAAAACTATATGCCCCCCCGAATCGGAGATTCCGTGGGGGCATAAAAATTAAAAAATTAAATGAAAATGCCAACTTGCCCTAAAACTTTAACCACACAAAATCACGTCTTTTAACCCAAAAAGAAGGTCACACTCAGAATCTTCAGCATACAATATGAAGACAGGTATTAGATGTAATTATATTCCAAATATAAAAGCCCTAGCATAAGTACTTATTGAGAAAAAAAATAAAAATATTCCAACTTGCCCTAAAACTTTAACCACCGAAAATCAGGTTTTTTACCCCAAAAAGAAGGTCACACTCAGCATCTTCAGCATTCAATGTGAAGAAAGGTATAAGATGTAACTACATTCCAAGTATTAAAGCCCTAGCATAAGTAATTATTGAGAAAAAAAAAAAAAAAAAAAAATTCCGACTTGCCCTAAAACTTTAACCACCGAAAATCAGTTTTTTTACCCCAAAAAGAAGGTCACACTCAGTACCTTTAACATTTAATGTGAAGAAAGGTATAAGATGTAACTATATTCCAAATATTAAAGCCCTAGCACAAATACTTATGAATGAAAATGTCAACTTGCCCTAAAACTTTAACCGGACGCCGACGGAGACGCCGACGCCGGGGCGAGTAGTAAAGCTCTCATATTCTTCGAATAGTCGAGCTAAAAATGGTCGAATCTATATGCACACAAATTTTAAATAACTGTGCAAAGCATCAAGTGAAAAAACCCAGACATTATTTGGATGTAAGTAAAGATCAAAACATTTCCGAAGTCAATCGAGGGCCATAACTCCATATTTAGGATAATATGGAGTAATATAACCTCATTGTGTGTTGGTCCTGAACAAATGTGTGAAGTATGAAGTGATTTGAATATCATGTTTTTAACCCCAAAAAGAAGGTCACACTCAGCATCTTCAGCATACAATGTGAAGAAGTGTTATGGATGTAATTATATTCCAAATATAAAAGCTCTAGCACAAGTACTTATTGAGAAAAAGTAAAATAAAACAAGAGGGCCATGAGGCCCTGGTATCGCTCACCTTAGAATGGGCTATTTTAAGACTTAACTCTTTCAGCGCCAATGGCAATATCAACAACTTTCAAGCTGCTCAAGTCAAAAATGCAATCTCTATAGTGTTAACTAGATTGTTCTACGATTTGGCGTAGTGACCTAGTTTTTGACCGGATATTCAAACTTGGCCTAGATATCATCAAGACAAACTTTCTGACAAAGTTTCAACATGCTCTAGTTAAAAATGCGGTTTCCAGAGTGTTAACAAGCTTTTCCTTTCATTGGGCCTAGTGACCTAGATTTTGACCCATATTCGAACTTGGCCTAGATATCACTAACACAAACATTTTGACCCAACATGACCCTGTTTCGAACTTGGCCTAGATTTGATGGAGATATATGTTCTGATAAACTTTCAAAATGTTGCCTCTAGAGTGTTAACAAGTAAATGTTGACGACGGACAACGGATGACGGACAAAAGGCGATCACAAAAACTCACCTTGAGCACTTCGTTCTCTGGTGAGCTAAAAATGAAAATGCCAACTTTAACCACTGACATTCATGTTTCTTACCCCAAAAAGAATGTCTTACTCAACATATTCAGCAAACAATGTGAAGAAGAGTAGAAGATTTAATTATATTCCAAATATTTAATCCCTAGCACAAGTACTTATTGAGAAAAGTAAAACAAGAGGGCGATGATGGCCCTGGATCGCTCACCTAAATTTTATTTTTTCCACTTTAGTCAAATAAGCCCCACCCCCTGTTGCCTATAGTTTTCGACCAATCAAAATGTCTGGAAGGAATATGATAGAGGGTCACCCAAGGAACATTTCTACAAAATTATTTGAAAATCGGCCTAACAAAAATCAGACTTTTGGAGGAGAAGATTTTTTAAGTTTTCACTAAAGCCATATAAGGCAAAATAGCCCCGCCCTGTGGCAGCCATGCTTTTTGACCAATCAGCATGGCTTGTAGAAATCTGATAGTGGGTCACTTAAGGAACATTTCTGCAAAATTATTTGAAAATCAGCCAGACACTTTCGGAGGAGAAGATTTTTTAAGTTTTAACTTTAGCCATATAAAGCAAAAAATACCTGCCCCCTGGCGGCCATGCTTTTCGACCAATCAACATGGCTTGTAGGAATCTGATAGTGGGTCACTTAAGAAACTTTTCCACAAAATATTTGAACAAGAGGCCCAAGAGGGCCAGTATCGCTCCACGGCCATAAGGCAAAAATAAAATCTCCAAACAGCCCTGCCCCGTGGTGGCTATTATTTTTACCAACCACCATGGCTTAAAGGAATCTTGTAGAGTGACACCAAAGGAATGTTTCTGCAAAATTATTTGAAAATATGCCTGACACTTTCGGAGGAGAAGATTTTTTAAGTTTTCACTATGGTCATATAAGTCAAAATAGCCCCGCCCTCTGGCGGCCATGTTTTTCGACCAATCAACATGGCTTGAAGGAATCTGATAGAGGGTCACCCAATGAACATTTCTACAAAATTATTTGAAAATCGGCTGAACACTTTCGGAGAAGAAGATGTTTTAAGTTTTCACTATAGCTATATAACGCAAAAAAGCCCCGCCCCCTGGCGGCCATGTTTTTCGCCCAATCAACATTTCTTGAAGGAATCTAATTAAGGTTCACACAAGGAACATTTCTACAAAATTATTTGAAAATCGGCCTGACACTTTTGGAGGAGAAGATTTTTTAAGTTTGCTCTTTAGCCATATAGGCAAAATAGCCCCGCCCTGTGACGGCCATGTTTTTTTACCAATCAACATGGCTTGAAGGAATCTGATAGAGGGTCACCCACGGAACATTTCTACATAATTATTTGAAAATCTGCCGAACACTTTTTGAGAAGAAGATTATTTAAGTTTTCACTATAGCTATATAAGGCAAAAAAGCCACGCCCCATGGCGGCCATGTTTTTCGCCCAATCAAAATTTCTTGAAGGAATCTAATAAAGGGTCACCCAAGGAACATTTCTACAAAATTATTTGAAAATCGGCCTGACACTTTCGGAGAAGAAGATTTTTTAAGTTCTCACTATTTTTTTCTTTCGGTTGCCATGGAAACCAGAATTTTGAATGGATCAAAAAAAATTGAAGGAATTTAGTAGAGGACATTAAGAGGATGCTTCCCATGAAGTTTCAACCAAATTGGCCAAGTGGTTAGGGAGAAGAAGTTGTTTAAAGGAAAAAGTTAACGCACGCACGCACGCACGCACGCACGCACGCACGGACGCACGCACGGACGCACGACGGACAATTCGCCATGACATAAGCTCGACTGGCTTTCAGCCAGTGGAGCTAAAAACGGCCAACCAGTTTGGGAGAAGAAGAATTTGAATTTTTTATTTCGTTTCATTGCCATGGAAACCAGCATTCTGAATGGATCCCAAAAATTAAAGGAATTCTTGGGAGATCATAGAGATGATGCTTTCTGTGAAGTTTCATCCCAATTGACACCCTGGTTACAGAGGAGAAGATGTTGCCGGACGCCAGACAAAAGATGATCATGATGAGCAATATCTTCTTTCCACACAATGTCTTTAAAAGTATATTGCTTCAGATGTGTAATAATGTGTCTGCATACTGAAAAGGGTTAACATACCTCGCATAATACCCAAGTATATTGTCATGGCGTAGAAGGCATGTATCATATATTTCTGTCTCCCTTTTCCAACTACTTTCTTCACTGGTCAAAAATATTTTGACAGCAACACTTTCCCCATGATATTTAGCTCTGTACACTTTACCATAACGACCTGAACCTTTGGAAAAAATAAATAACAATTTGTGTAAGTGATAATATAGTCATGGTAACCAAATTTTAGAAGGGATAAGTTGAGCGAGTTTTAAGTATGCTCAATTCAAATCCTTATTTATTGTGTAATCTTGTTAATAAGGTAACTTATAATGTAAGGGAAAAGTTGATCAAGAGTGGAAAAAAACCGCAATGGGTTAACTATGTAAAGAAAACTGCATATTTATAGAACATTTGTAATAAAGAATTTAAACAAGCTGCAGAAAGCCAAAAGTTACAAAGGGCCAGTAAGCTCTCCACTGCCATTGGGCAACTTAAATCAATATAGCCATAGAAGGAAAAACAAAATTTCTACAAAATTATTTGAAAATCAGCTACATCCTTTGGACGGAGAAGATTTTTAAATTTTTCTCAATAGCCATACAAGAGAAAGTTGATGCAACGCATCAATGTCGCCGGATATCCATAGTGCAGTTATGCATAACACTAAAATTATAGTAGTTGAATAAACAGTTATCAACTGAGGGGCATATTGGAACATCAGGGGTGGGGTCAAGTGAAAATGTATCATAACTTGCATTGTTTTGTCAACGAAGTGAATGATAATTGAAGCCTTTCATTGTTTATGATCAATCTCCATTCCAAAGTAGGTTGACGATACACACAACCAACTAATTATTGATCATAAACATTAATGGAAATGAGTAATCTTGCCAATCATTAGTCTTAGTATGTATACAGTGCTCTTTCATTAAGGAATAATTATAAGATTTGTGAATTCCACATACACTTTTCAAGATGTTTGTCAGAATATTTGAATTTTATTATTTTTCAATAAAACCACAAAACAGACAATTTGGGATTTGCATGCAATAGCACGTCATTTTACCTTTCCTCTTTTAAAGTCAACAGTGGACACCTTTGCAGCAATCTACTTTTAAAACAATGAGATAAGGGTTAAATCGATAAAGACATGAGTTTTCTCTTTTTCTCAAAATGATATTAGCTTAGCATCCTAATTATATCATACTTTAACAAATGTTGAAATGTAGTCCAATATTTATAAATTAGACCACCTTCGAAATATAATATCAACTAAACAGTTAAATCTCATTGAAATTGTTGTATAATTTAATTTTAATTTCGAACATAAACTTAGCCTACAACATGTTAATTTATTTTAATTCTTTCCTTCCTTTTTTATAATGAAAACAACAAACTACTCATGTTTTAAAATTATATTATGACGAGCGCCCTTGTGTCAATGATGCATAACAATATGCAGATCGGAAGCAATATGCCTTAGGAAATTAAATGACACATTTAAAATTGTCAAGGACGAAATAATTTTGTACGAAAGACCCGATTCTTTCTTATTCGCAGAGGTGTCGTTCTTGAAACTCTCTTTAGAGGCAGAGAGTGTTTGTTCAACGTCATTTTTCCATTAAAACCAGTTTTATCTCGGTTTGTTCTTTTCTTCATTTGTTTCGAACCAAATAAACATTTTAAATCACCTATAATTTACTATTTGTAAGTGAGTGTAAAGAGCGGCTCTTTGCAAAGGAGATTGATCTACGCAGTTGGTATTCGTGAGTAACACAGGTGCGCGTAAGTAAACAAATTAGACTGCGACGTAAAGGTTTGTAGTTATCGACTTTTGATTACATGTAGTATATAGTGTAAAATAAAGTATACCAGTCTAGCTAATAGGGACTGTTTTGTCTTCGTAAATAAAACAAAAAAACATAAATGCGAGTCAAAATAAAGAAACTGAAAATACCTAAAACATCGGAATATTTATTTCATTTTAGATCTGTCATTACTTAGTGTTTTTAAACAAACACAATTGTAATATGTTCAAGACATCTAAATGTGTTTCTTTCTAATAATAATCCCCCCTCCCATGTGATTTCAGAAAACCTATTAAAAATAGAAGTTGTGGGCCCGGCGACTAATAAGGCGAGCCAGCCACGCTCACTAGCGGCCATATTTTTTCACCAATCAAAATGACTTGAACGAATCATAGAGGTCACTCAATGATCATTTCTGCAAAAATGATTTGGCCAAATAGTCACTAAAAAAACCTTTGCGTATAAATGAGTGTATGCCTTCACAAGAATGCATTGAATATATGACATAGAGTTCAATGTGTATAGGATGCACATAATGGTATTTTGACCTTGTTTGAAAGTGAAAGTAGACTATGTGAAAAACCAGTTTCGTCCCAGCCTGATTTTGTCCAAAATGACTATTACCATTTACGTGAGTTGAATTCTTTCTTGCATAATGCATGACATTTCATCCCAATTAGTCCAGTAGTTACAGAGAAGAAATTGTTTAAACTAAAAGTTTACGCATTCATGCAAGCATGTACACACAATAGAAAATTCGCCATGGCATTAGCTTAACATTCAGTGGAGCCTAAAAGGGTAGCTATCACCAGTCACTGGCAGCCATACTTTTCTACCAATCAATATGTCTTTATTGCAGGGGGTCACATATGGAAAATTTCTGAAAATAACTTCAAATCAGAGAAGCAGATCCAGAAGAGAAGAATATTCCCCTCCCTCTTTCTGATGCCGCAGCTACATAGAATTAAATATTTGAACTATTTAGAAAGAGGACCACCAAAGGAGCAATCTTGTGCAGTTTGGTTAGAATGAGTCCAGTGGTTTAGGAGATGTCGTTTCAAGCTAAAACTTAACGACGGCAGAAGGACCGACAGAGTGATCCGAAAAGAACACATTGAGCCTTCGGCTCAGATGATTTGAAACAATTTATGAATTAAAAACAATAAACTCCATTTATTTACACTAATAGAGTAAAGAATATAAACTATTGTATAAATACATGCTCAGCTGAGTAAGTGAAGTATTTTTGTGAAGTCAGCCCCTGTTCCACTTACCTATTATGGCTTCAAGCTGTACTTGATCTGCGACGGTTTGTTGTACAAGGAATGGTAGACCCTGCCCACTGCCACTTGTACAAGACTCGTCAAGTAACTCCTATAAAATAGTACAATTTTTTTTTCACACTCACTTATTGTTCTTCTATCCAAGTGAAACTTGTTGTGTGTGCTTATTATTTCAATAAAGTTCAGCTGTGCCTAGAGGTTTGGGTTCTTAATATAAATGTGTAAGGCAGAACTCTGGTTCAAGCGAACAATCCCACCAGTCTTCACAGTTAGTAAGTCTACATGTTAAATGATCCTAAATGTATATTATAACCGAACAGTTTCACCAGTCTTCACTGTAGGTCTACATGTTAAATGATCCTAAATGTATATTATAACCTAACAGTCTCACCAGTCTTCACTGTAGGTCTACATATTAAATGATCCTAAATGTATTTTATGACCGAACAGTTTCACCAGTCTTCACTGTAGGTCTACATGTTAAATGATCCTAAATGCATGTTATAACCTAACAGTCTCACCAGTCTTCACTGTAGGCATACATGTTAAATGATCCTAAATGCATGTTATAACCTAACAGTCTCACCAGTCTTCACTGTAGGCATACATGTTAAATGATCCTAAATGCATGTTATAACCTAACAGTTTCACCAGTCTTCACTGTAGGTCTACATGTTAAATGATCCTAAATGTATATTATAACCTAACAGTTTCACCAGTCTTCACTGTAGGTCTACATGTTAAATGATCCTAAATGTATATTATAACCTAACAGTTTCACCAGTCTTCACTGTAGGTCTACATGTTAAATGATCCTAAATGTATGTTATAACCTAACAGTTTCACCAGTCTTCACTGTAGGTCTACATGTTAAATGATCCTAAATGTATATTATAACCTAACAGTTTCACCAGTCTTCACTGTAGGTCTACATGTTAAATGATCCTAAATGTATATTATAACCTAACAGTTTCACCAGTCTTCACTGTAGGCATACATGTTAAATGATCCTAAATGTATATTCTGGCAAAAAGCTGAATGTCGATGAATGTCGCCCTGTAGTTATTCACATTTAACCCTTTCCCTCATACGACAATTCTGCAGTAGACGACTTTGAACATATTTTGTCAAAAAATAGAAAATCTCTATAATTGAATGGATAACCTATGACTTAAAGTGGAAAATATTGTGGCAAAAGAAGAAATTGCTTGTTTTCAGCAATTTCTTCATTTGTCACTATGTTTTCAAAAAGCTATCTGCTGCAGAGGCGTCAGAAAGCATCTATATGAGGGAAAATGTTAAATGATGATATATGTCACCCTGTAGTTATTCATCTTTAAATGATGATATATGTCACCCTGTAGTTATTCACCTTTAAATGATGATAAATGTCACCCTGTAGTTATTCATCTTTAAATGATGATATATGTCACCCTGTAGTTATTCATCTTTAAATGATGATATATGTCACACTGTAGTTATTCATCTTTAAATGATGATATATGTCACCCTGTAGTTATTCACCTTTAAATGATGATATATGTCACCCTGTAGTTATTCACCTTTAAATGATGATATATGTCACCCTGTAGTTATTCACCTTTAAATGATGATATATGTCACCCTGTAGTTATTCACCTTTAAATGATGATATATGTCACCCTGTAGTTATTCACCTTTAAATGGTGATATATGTGGCCCTGTAGTTATTCACCTTTAAATGATGATATATGTCACCCTGTAGTTATTCACCTTTAAATGATGATATATGTGGCCCTGTAGTTATTCACCTTTAAATGATGATAAATGTCGCCCTGTAGTTATTCACCTTTAAATGATGATATATGTCACCCTGTAGTTATTCACCTTTAAATGATGATATATGTGGCCCTGTAGTTATTCACCTTTAAATGACGATAAATGTCACCCTGTAGTTATTCACCTTTAAATGATGATATATGTGGCCCTGTAGTTATTCACCTTTAAATGATGATAAATGTCACCCTGTAGTTATTCACCTTTAAATGATGATAAATGTCACCCTGTAGTTATTCACATTTAAATGATTATATATGTCACCCTGTAGTTATTCACCTTTAAATGATGATATATGTGGCCCTGTAGTTATTCACCTTTAAATGATGGTATATGTCACCCTGTAGTTATTCACCTTTAAATGATGATAAATGTCACCCTGTAGTTATTCACCTTTAAATGATGATATATGTCACCCTGTAGTTATTCACCTTAAAATGATGATAAATGTCACCCTGTAGTTATTCACCTTAAAATGATGATATATGTCACCCTGTAGTTATTCACCTTAAAATGATAATATATGTCACCCTGTAGTTATTCACCTTAAAATGATGATATATGTCACCCTGTAGTTATTCACCTTTAAATGATGATGAATGGGAGTGTCAATAAGACCCCCAAAGTTACTTGACAAGGCTCTGTTTTAATCAAATCCCCCCAACCATACATTACATATGGCTACAGACGGCTGCTTGCTTGGGGTTCAACACAGTTTTCAACAATTTGTCAGTTATATCACAGTGGCCAGTTCCCCTACCTATGTGTTTCCTGGCTGTCTCACAACAATACTCCACACAGCAGTCTTTACTAAGCAATTGGTGGCTTTCCAACATGGACTGTTAGCCCTTTGGTGGAAGACACATGAGACTTGACGCATAGACTTTTGTCCAACATCAGAAAGAATGTTGGCCGAGCTTGGGTTCACTGAGCTACAGGGACTCTGCTATAAAGACACACTGATGACGAAAACCAATATTTTTTTCTTTTGGTAGAGGGAAAAATTGAATATACAATTCATACAATTTATACTTTTTTCAATGCAGAAAACGTTTGATATCTCTGTAGATGACCTTAAAAACCATTTTGAAAAAGTATATATTGCTCATAATGAGTTCTTTCTCATTTTGCCATTATGTTTTCCACTCTGTCTTAAAAGCACAATTCTAATTTTCTAGATGTGAGAGTTTTTTGGTCAAGCATGTCAAACTACATAGTGACCTCAATACAAGTAAGCATTCCCATAAAGTTTCATGATTATTGGTCAAATGTTGAGATATGCATGACACAGAAATCTGATATACACAGACTTAAGAAAGTAATTCTAATCAGTACCTCTCTCAGAAATATGGGTCATAAAATGAACAAAAGCTATCTGTAAACCTACCCTCAATGAACAGAAGCTGTCTGTAAACCTACCCTCAATGAACAGAAGCTGTCTGTAAACCTACCCTCAATGAACAGAAGCTGTCTGTAAACCTACCCTCAATGAATTCTCTGTAAACCTACCCTCAATGAATTGTCTGTAAACCTACCCTCAAGGAACTGTCGCCCACTTCATGGGCATGAAGTTCTCCGTCACCTAGCAGCTGCTTCTCTTGATGTTGAAGTGCATCCATGCGACACTGATGTCGTCGATGAATTATCAATGCAATGATACCAAGGATGGCGACTACTGCAACAATCGGTATCAGGATACATAAAATAATATTGGCATCTATAGGGGAACCAGCCAGTGCTGAAATGGAAAGAAATTTTATAAATATGGAGAACCAGCCAATTTTGTAAAGAAAGGAAGCTAAATAAACTGTTTACATGATACACTGTTCTTCTTTTAACTCTTAACCAATTACAGACACAATTTGACACATCTGCAGTTGACTTCTGATCTTTTTTGGCCCATCATGAGCAATTTCTCATTTTGCCACAATAATTGAATGATTATATAGAGAACTTTTTTCATCTTCTGCAGATTTGTTGTAAGTGGGAAAGGGTTAAGAGTAATCTGTTTGTTTTGAAAATGTTTTAAGAGAAAGTTGTTATATAGTAACTCTTTCCCACATGTAGACAAAGCTTGACACATTTGTACAAGATGTCTTTTGAAAACATTGTAGTAAAAGGAGAAATTGCATTTTTTTCTTTCTTTTTACCACAATATGTTCAACTATATTCAATAAACAAAACTTACAGTTTTAGGGATTTTTAATATTTTTACCAAGAAGTCATCTGCTGCGGATTTTGAAAGGGATAAAATTGGAAGTTTCTTTTTTATACAGATTTGAAATCGTCTGCTTTGAAAATGTTTTTTGATTGAATGTCAAACCTGAAGTAATTGTAATTTCAATTTTGAAACATATTCAAATTGACCAATTCCTTTTACCAAAATGCTTTTTGAAAGTTGTCTGCTTCAGAGACATCTAGGATTGTTTGGATTGAGTAAAGAATTAGACAGTGTGAGTAACCACTTCACCTTACCTTGGCCTGACTCTTGGTTTGGAATCCTCAGTGGTGCAAGGTCTTTGTTACAGCGAGTTCCATTGCTACAGCAGGCCACAGCAACATACTCGTTAGACTTGGTCTGACATGTCATCTTTTTATTGGGCTCGCTGGATGAACAGCCCATTTTCAGTCGCTCTTCCCCATCAACTATGATTATTACCGTCCAACACTTAAATTGGAGCACAAAGAATATAATGTAAGACCTTTTAAATCATGTTAATCCTTATCCACATACAACAAATCTGCAGCAGATAACTTTGAAAACATTAGGGCAAAACTATGGATAATGAATCAATGAAAACATGGCTCATACATGTATTGACCAATTTCTGATTTTGCCACAATGTTTTAAAATGTGATCTGCTGCAGATACATAAGAATTTAGGAAAAGGATTAACAGCATCTCAAAACTAGAGGTTGTTTTTGGGAAAAACGTATGTCTCCCCCAAGGGGTATTTGTCTGGCTGACTGTATTTTGTCAGTTAGTGATTTATTTTAAACAAGAGGGCCATGATGGCCCTGGAATCGCTCACCTGATTTTTTTTTTTTTTCACTTTAGCTATATAAGCCCCGCCCCCTGGCAGCCATAGTTTCCGACCAATCAACTTGGTTTGAAGGAATCTGATAGAGGGTCACCCTGGGAACATTTCTACAAAATTATTTGAAAATCGGCCAGACACTTTTGGAGGAGAATATTTTTTAAGTTTTCACTATAGCCATATAATGCAAAATAGCCCTGCCCACTGGAGGCCATGTTTTTTGAACAATCAACATGGCTTGAAGGAATCTGAAAGTGGGTCATCCAAGGAACATTTCTACAAAATTATTTGAAAATCGGCCAGACACTTTCGGAGAAGAAGATTTTTTAAGTTTTCACTATGGTAATATCAGGGCTGTACAAATCCCATAGCCCGACGCCCGGGACAAGTCATAAATCGCATCGGGCAAGTCGCTAATTGCAACAACTCAGTCCCGGACAAGTGGCATTTTCCAAAAATCCACGTCCCATTATATCAACCCATTTACGTAACAGTGAATGCAAATTACTGTGTCTGGTAGCCCGGCTTAATTACTAACACACATGTCTGTCGTGTATATATTTGACTGTATGTTACATGCGAAAAACCACTCGCGCGTGACCATAACAAATCAATAACAGTAGGCGGAGTTACCCAACTGTCAGATCGAAAGTTTCAGCCAACCGAATCGCGTCAGTAATAGTCGATTAACGTGATATATATGTATCCAATAAGGCTGTCCAATCATAAGTGACAAGTGTTCCTTGGGGCTGTGTTATTTCATGAAAGCTAGGGAATTACCTATGGATCGGTCTCATTAAAATATTCCCTTAAATGTATTTTGATCCATATTTCTACTTTCGGTAAGCGATGTTTGCAAACTGGTGCAAACCGGTTCAGAAAGACTTGTAAGAAATTTTCGCCATGCAGAAGTTAATAAAATAAATTCGATCCAAATTAAAGACAATACGACGACTGCTAACAATTATCTTGCCGTTTATCAATTTGAAATACCTTCAAGATCGACATAATATTCGTAATATCAGGGACACAAAGAAAATTGTTTGGAATGAAATATATAAATGTTCCCCGAGTATGATAATTGCCCAATCACGGCTTTGTTTACCAAAATTAATTAGCATAAATGGCGGGAAAAAAATCATATGACTTAATAGTTGCGATTTCATTGGATGAAATGAGAAATTGGTGAATGACATTCGCGACCTGACGACCCCGATGTTTACATTCAACGCTGTTTACCGATTTCTAATTCTCAAAGTAGGGAACCATGATTAACATTGCGCAATCATCAAAATGGCGGCTATGCTGCGAATAATACCGCAACACCAATCTGACTAAAGTACATGATCTGACTAAATGTAAATGCGTAGCGTTAATAGGAGATGATTTTAATGAGATTGACCGCAACACATGAAACAAATTTCACGTTTTGTTGTCTTTCATTTTTTTTGAATAGATATTTTGATTTAATAACTACATTGAACCTGATAAATTTGACTTTTGGTTAATAAAATTGAATTTATCAATGTCTTTCTTTGTAAAACTGACCCTGGTATCGAACACTGCCCTGTTTCGGTGAGGGACCTAAATCGGTGACCTTATTATTTTGTTATCTTCTATTTGAAAAGTGCTATTGCATCATTTGACTAGTTGTCTCAAGCTTAACATTTCTGTCAATAGCTTTTGAATCTTTTGTAAATATGGATAAAATACATACATTTTATGCAGAATATTTCAAATAACCTAGTGAAAAATAATCTCTTTTCCAATTTTTTTTTTTAACTGAATGCTGCACTACAGGTCTTTTGCAAATATTTGAATTGGTCACTACCCTTAAATCATGTACAGTGTGTGCTCTTAATGTTATCTTTATACTGATCCGAACTAGAAAATAACCCACTAAAAAACAAATAAAACACTCAAGAAACCGCGATGTTAAACTTGGTCTGCAGAAAAGTGGGACAAGTGAGAATCTTAGCAGGACAAGTGGCATTCTGAAAGTCACTTGTCCTGGACAAGTGGCTGAATTATTTTTTTGTACAGCCCCGAATATAAGGCAAAATAGCCCCGCCCTCTGGCGGCCATATTTTTCGACCAATCAACATGGCTTGAAGGAATCTGATAGAGGGTCACCCAATGAACATTTCTACAAAACTATTTGAAAATCGGCTGAACACTTTCGGAGAAGAAGATTTTTTAAGTTTTCACTATAGCAATATAAGGCAAAATAGCCCCGCCCCCCTGGCGGCCATGTTTTTTTTACCAATCAACATGGCTTGAAGGAATATGATAGAGGATCACCCAAGGAACAGTTCTACAAAATTATTTGAAAATCGGCCTGACACTTATGGAGGAGAAGATTTTTTAAGTTTGCACTATAGCTATATAAGGCAAAATAGCCCCCCCCCCCTGGCGGCCATGTTTTTCGACTAATCAACATGGCTTCAAGGAATCTGATAGAGGGTCACCTAACGATCATTTCTACAAAATTATTTGAAAATCGGCCTGACACTTTTGGAGGAGAAGATTTTTTAAGTTTTCACTATAGCCAAATAAGGAAACAAGAGGGCCATGATGGCCCTGGAATCGCTCACCTGATTTTTTTTTTCACTTTAGCTATATAAGCCCCGCCATCTGGCGGGCATAGTTTCCAACCAATCAACTTGGCTTTAAGGAATCTGATAGAGGGTCACCCTAGGAACATTTCTACAAAATTATTTGAAAATCGGCCTGACACTTTTGAAGGAGAAGATTTTTTAAGTTTTCACTATAGCAATAAAAGGCAAAATAGCCCCACCCCCTGGCGGCCATGTTTTTTGACCAATCAACATGGCTTGAAGGAATCTGATAGAGGGTCATCCAAGGAACATTTCTACAAAATTATTTGAAAATCGGCCCGACACTTTTGGAGGAGAAGATTTTTTAAGTTTGCACTATAGCTATATAAGGCAAAAAAGCCCCGCCCCCCCTGGCGGCCATGATTTTCGACCAATCAACATGGCTTAAAGGAATCTGATAGCGGGTCATCCAAGGAATATTTCTACAAAATTATTTGAAAATCGGCCTGACACTTTTGGAGGAGAAGATTTTTTAAGTTTTCACTATAGCCATATAAGGCAAAAAAGCCCCGCCCCCCTGGCGGCCATGTTTTTCGACCAATCAACATGGCTTCAAGGAATCTGATAGAGAGTCACCCAAGGAACATTTCTACAAAATAAGTTCAAAATCTGCCAACCAGTTAGGGAGAAGTAGAATTTTGAAGTTTTTTTCATTTCGTTGCCATGGAAACCAGAATTCTGCATGGATCCCAAAAATTTTAAGGAATTCTGGTGAGGTCATTGAGAGGATGCTTTCTGTGAAGTTTCATCCCAATTGACCCACCGGTTACGAGGAGAATATGTTGAAGATTTTTTAAGTTTGAACTATAACCATAAAAGGCAAAATAGCCTCGCCCCCTGGCGGCCATGTTTTTGACCAATCCACATGACTTGAAGGAATCTGATAGAGGGTCACCCAAGGAACATTTCTACAAATTTATTTGAAAATCGGCCTGACACTTTTGGAGAAGAAGATTTTTTAAGTTTGCACTATAGCCATATAAGCAAAAATAGCCCCGCCCCCCCTGGCGGCCATGTTTTTCGACCAATCAACATGGCTTGAAGGAATCTGATAGAGGGTCACCCGAGGAACATTTCTACAAAATTATTTGAAAATCGGTCTGACACTTTCGGAGGAGAAGATTTTTTAAGTTTTCACTATAGCCATATAAGGCAAAATAGACCCGCCCCCCTGGCGGCTGTGTTTTTTGACCAATCAACATGGCTTGAAGGAATCTGGTAGAGGGTCATCCAAGGAACATTTCTACAAAATTATTTGAAAATCTGCCAACCAGTTTGGGAGAAGAAGAATTTTGAGGGTTTTTTAGTTTCGTTGCCATGGAAACCAGAATTCTGCATGGATCCCTAAAATTTGAAGGAATTTTGGTGAGGTCATAAAGAGGATGCTTTCTGTGAAGTTTCAACCAAATTGACCCACTGGTTACTGAGGAGAAGAAGTTGACGCACGACGGCCGACGGACGACGGACGCCGGACAAAAGGCGATCACAATAACTCACCTTGAGCAAAGCTCAGGTGAGCTAAAAAGGGCAATAACTCAACCAAAATTAGGTCAAATTAAACGCCCTCGTAATATGCGCAACTAGACGTTGTACCGATGACTCCTGTGAAGTTTCATATAAATGTGGCCAAGGGGTTGTGAGATGAAGGCCTGTCAAGTTTCATAGAAATGTGGCAAAGGGGTTGTGAGATGAAGGCCGGACAAGAATGAAATGGCAATTTTAAAACAAGAGGGCCATGATGGCCCTGGAATCGCTCACCTGATTTTTTGTTTCACTTTAGCTATATAAGCCCCGACCAATCAACATGGCTTAAAGGAATCTGATAGAGGGTCATCCAAGGAACATTTCTACAAAATTATTTGAAAATCGGTCTGATACTTTTGGAGGAGAAGATATTTTAAGTTTTCACTACATAGCCATATAACGCAAAAATGCCCCGCCCCCCCTGGTGGCCATGTTTTTCGACCAATCAACATGGCTTCAAGGAATCTGATAGAGAGTCACCCAAGGAACATTTCGCCAAAATAAGTCCAAAATCTGCCAACCAATTTGGGAGGAGAAGAATTTTGAATTTTTTTTCGTTTCGTTGCCATGGAAACCAGAATTCTGCATGGATCCCAATAATTTGAAGGAATTCTGGTGAGGTCATTGAGAGAATGCTTTCTGTGAAGTTTCATCCCAATTAACCCACTGGTTACTGAGGAGAAGATGTTGAAGATTTTTTAAGTTTTCACTATAACCATAAAAGGCAAAATAGCCCCGCCCCCTGGCGGCCATGTTTTTCGACCAATCAACATGGCTTGAAGGAATCTGATAGAGGGTCACCCAAGGAACATTTCTACAAAACTAGAGGTTGTTTTTGGGAAAAACGTATATCTCCCCAAGGGGTATTTGTCTGGCTGACTGTATTTTGTCAGTTAGTGATTTATTTTAAACAAGAGGGCCATGATGGCCCTTGAATCGCTCACCTGATTTTTTTTTTTTCTCTTCACTTTAGCTATATAAGCCTCGCCCCCTGGCAGCCATAGTTTCCGACCAATCAACTTGGCTTGGAGGAATCTGATAGAGGGTCACCCTAGGAACATTTCTACAAAATTATTTGAAAATCGGCCAGATATTTTTGGAGGAGAAGATTTTTTAAGTTTTCACTATAGCCATATAATGCAAAATAGCCCTGCCTACTGTCAGCCATGTTTTTTGACCAATCTACATGGCTTGAAGGAATCTGAAAGTGGGTCATCCAAGGAACATTTCTACAAAATTATTTGAAAATCGGGCCGACACTTTTGGAGAAGAAGATTTTTTAAGTTTGCACTATAGCCATATAAGGCAAAATAGCCCGCCCCCCCCCTGGCGGCCATGTTTTTCGACCAATCAACATGGCTTGAAGGAATCTGATAGAGGGTCACCCAAGGAACATTTCTAGAAAATTATTTGAAAATCGGCCCGACACTTATGGAGAAGAAGATTTTTTAAGTTTTCACTATAGCCATAAAAGGCAAAAGAGCCCCGCCCCCTGGCGGCCATGCTTTTTTACCAATCAACATGGCTTGAAGGAATCTGATAGAGGTTCACCCAAGGAACATTTCTACAGAATTATTTGAAAATCGGCCTGACACTTTTGGAGGAGAAGATTTTTTAAGTTTGCACTATAGCCTAATAAGGCAAAATAGCCCCGCCCCCCCTGGCGGCCATGTTTTTCGACCAATCAACATGGCTTGAAGGAATCTGATAGAGGGTCACCCAAGGAACATTTCTACAAAATTATTTGAAAATCGGGCCGACACTTTTGGAGGAGAAGATTTTTTAAGTTTGCACTATAGCCATATTGGCAAAATAGCCCCCCCCCCCCCCTGGAGGCCATGTTTTTCGACCAATCAACATGGCTTGAAGGAATCTGATAGAGGGTCACCCAAGGATCATTTCTACAAAATAATTTGAAAATCGGCCTGACACTTTGGGAGGAGAAGATTTTTAAGAATTTTGAAGTTTTTTTCATTTCGTTGCCATGGAAACCAGAATTCTGCATGGATCCCAAAAATTTTAAGGAATTCTGGTGAGCACATTGCGAGGATGCTTTCTGTGAAGTTTCATCCCAGTTGACCCACCGGTTACAGAGGAGAAAATGTTGACGGACGACGGACGCCGGACATAGGGCGATCACAATAACTCACCCTGAGCACTTCCAAGGAACATTTCTACAAAATTATTTGAAAATCGGCCTGACCCCTTCGGAGGAGAAGATTTTTTAAGTTTTCACTATAGCCATATAAGGCAAAATAGCCCCGCCCCCCCTGGCGGCCATGTTTTCGACCAATCAACATGGCTTGAAGGAATCTGATAGAGGGTCATCTAAGGAACATTTCTACAAAATTATTTGAAAATCTGCCAACCAGTTTGGGAGAAGAAGAATTTTGAAGTTTTTTCAGTTTCGTTGCCATGGAAACCAGAATTTTGCATGGATCCCAAAAATTTGAAGGAATTCTGGTGAGGTCATTGAGAGGATGCTTTCTGTGAAGTTTTATCCAAATTGACCCACTGGTTACTGAGGAGAAGAAGTTGACGCACGACGCACGCCGGACGCCGGACAAAAGGCGATCACAATAACTCACCTTGAGCAAAGCTCAGGTGAGCTAAAAAGGGCAATAACTCATCCAAAAGTAGGTCAAATTAAACGCCCTCGTATTATGCGCAACTAGACGTTGTACCGATGACTCCTGTGAAGTTTCATAGAAATGTGGCAAGGGGTTGTGAGATGAACTCCTGTGAAGTTTCATAGAAATGTGGCCAAGGGGTTGTGAGATAAAGGCTGGACAAGAAATGTGGACGTACAGACGGACACAATTTTAAACAAGAGGCCCAAGAGGGCCAGTATCGCTCCACGGCCATAAGGCAAAAATCAAATCTCCAAACAGCCCTGCCCCCTAGTGGCCATATTTTTTACCAACCACCATGGCTTAAAGGAATCTTGTAGAGTGTTACCCAAGGAATGTTTCTGCAAAATTATTTGAAAATCGGCCTGACACTTTCGGAGGAGAAGATTTTTTAAGTTTTCACAATAGCCATATAAGGCAAAATAGCCCCACCCCATGGCGGCCATATTTTTGAACCAATCAACATGGCTTGAAGGAATCTGATAGAGGGTCACCCAAAGAAAATTTCTACAAAATTATTTGAAAATCTGCTCAACACTTTCGGAGAAGAAGATTTTTTAAGTTTTCACTATGGTCATATAAGGCAAAATAGCCCCGCCCTCCGGCGACCATGTTTTTCGACCAATCAACATTTCTTGAAGGAATCTAATAAAGGGTCACCCAAGGAACATTTCTACAAAATTATTTGAAAATCGGCCTGACACTTTCAGAGAAGAAGATTTTTTAAGTTTTCACTATTTTTTTCTTTTGGTTGCCATTGAAACCAGAATTATGGATGGATCAAAAAAAATTGAAGGAATTTAAGAGAGGACATTAAGAGGATGCTTCCTATGAAGTTTCAACCAAATTGGCCAAGTGGTTAGTGAGAAGAAGTCGTTTAAAGGAAAAAGTTTACGCACGCACGCACGCACGCACAACGGACAATTCGCCATGACATAAGCTCGACTGGCTTTCAGCCAGTGGAGCTAAAAAGGGCAATAACTCATCCAAAAGTAGCTCAAATTAAACGCCCTCGTAATATGCGCAGCTAGACGTTGTACCGATGACTCCTGTGAAGTTTCATAGAAATGTGGCAAAGGGGTTGTGAGATGAAGGCCGGACAAGAATGAAATGGCAATTTTAAACAAGAGGGCCAAGATGGCCCTAAATCGATCACCTAATTGATAGTAAATTAGTAGCAAATATTTAACTGCAAATATCTGGAAAATTTTATCAGGGAGTGCAAATGAAACTGAAAGGAGTGGACACTTCTCAAGAAACAGCTTATCAGTAAAGGCCATTTATATCTAGAAATCTAACAAGAACTTTAATAAGAATGGAATTATAAATTTTTTGTCATTTTGCACCTTTCCTGATGCCGCCTTGCTGCCCTGTTTTTCAACGAAATCAATATTGCTTCAACAGTTTATTTAGAGGGTCACTTAACCCTTTCCCTCATATAGACGCTTTCTGACGCCTCTGCAGCAGACGGCTTTTAAAAGACATAGTGACAAAAGAAGAAATTGCTCAAAACGAGCAATTTCTCCTTTTGCCACAATGTTTTCCACTTTTAGTCATAGGTTATCCGTTCAATTATAGAGATTTTCCATTTTTTGACAAAAAATGTTCAAAGTCGTCTGCTGCAGAATTGTCGTATGAGGGAAAGGGTTAAGAAACATTTCTACCAAATTATCTTGCAATCGCACAAGTAGATTATGGAGGAAAAGGATTTTAAAATTTGGGTATTTTTCTCACTTTCTGATGCCGCAGCAATCAAAGTTCTCAATGGAATTTAAATCTTTGAACAATTTTGAAAGAGGACCACTTGTGATGTTTTGTGGAAATTGGTCTATTGGAATGGTAGGAGTTGGTTGTCATTTGTAGCTAAAAGTTCAATTTACCCTTTTTGTGATGACGCCTGGTTGATATGATTGTGTAACCAATCAAAACGGCTTAAACAAATTAAATAGAGGATCATTACAGTACGATTCGTATTATATTTTCTTAAAATCAGACAAACACTTTCATAAAAATGGAATTTTCAAATTTTGTCATTTTGCCCCTTTTCTGATGCCGCCTGACTGCCATGTTTTCGACCAATCAGTATGGCTTGAACAATTTTTATAGAGGGTCACCCAAGGAACATTTCTACCAAATTATATTTGAATCTGACAGGCAGATTCGGAGGAGAAGATTTTTAAAGTTTGGACATTTGTCCCCTTTCTGATGCCGCAGCAACCAAAGTTCTCATTGGAATTTTAATCTTTGAACAATTTTGAAAGAGGACCACCAAAGGAACATTCCTGTGATGTTTTGTGGTAATTGGTCTATTGGAATTGTAGGAGATGGTTGTCATTTGTAGCTAAAAGTTCAATTTACCCCTTTTGTGATGACGCCTGGTTGCTATGATTGTGTAACCAATCAAAACGGCTTAAACAAATTAAATAGAGGATCATTACAGTAAGATTCGTATTATATTTTCTTAAAATCAGACAAGCATTTGCATAAAAATGGAATTTTCAAATTTTGTAATTTTGCCCCTTTTTTGATGCGCCTGACTGCCATGTTTTTCGACCAATCAGTATGGCTTGAACAATTTTTATAGAGGGTCACCCAATGAACATTTCTACCAAATTATATTTGAATCTGACTGGCAGATTCGGAGGAGAAGATTTTTAAAGTTTGGACCTTTTGCCCCCTTTCTGATGCCGCAGCAACCAAAGTTCTCAATGGAATTTAAATCTTTGAACAACTTTGAAAGAGGCCAACCATAGGAACAGTCCTGTGATGTTTCACGGAAATTGTCCTTGGAGTTTGGGAGGAGATGATGTTTAAAGCTAAAAGTTAACGCCGGACGGACGACGGACAAAAAGTGATCAGAATAGCTCACCTTGAGCCTTCGGCTCAGGTGATCTAAAAAGGGCAATAATTCATCCAAAAGTAGGTCAAATTAAATGCCCTCGTATGCGCAACTAGAAGTTGTACCGATGACTCCTGTGAAGTTTCATAGAAATGTGGCCAAGGGGTTGTGAGATAAAGGCCAGATAAGAAATGTGGATGTACAGACAGACAGGCGGACGGACAGACAGATGGACAGACAGACAGACAGACGGAGCAGGCAAAAGCAATATGTCTCCTCCGGAGGGGGGAGACATAATAACATTGAGTTTAAATTCATTGTAAATGTGTATAGGATGTACTGGAAATTATTGGATTAGATTATTTTTAGTTTTTTGACTTGTTTAAAAGTGAAAGTAGACTATGTGAAAAACAAGTTTCGTCCCAGCCCGATATTGTTCAAAATGACCACTTTCACGGGATGAATTCTTTCTCACAGAATACATGACTCCCCCCCCTATTTTCTTTGGATTATTTTAAAGCTTAGAGGTAACTCTTCAATGATAAAGGGTGATCTATCTACCTGGGAAACGCTTAGAAAGTGTGACAGTTGAGGTTTGAAACTGGTTGATTTACATGGAAACAAAAAAGGAATTTATTTGGTGTATTGCCTTCAGTGCAACATGTCTTAATCCCTAGGGGTCATGTTTTTTTCAATCTATCAAAACAATTTGAACACACTTTGAAAAGGTTTACTTTAGGAATATTTCTGCCAAATTAACTTTTAGCAGTTTCAGAGGAGAATTTTTTAAAAGTTTTGTCGCCACCAAAAAGCAAACCAAGTTATCAACTGAATTGAATTATTTCAACATTTTGTTTGAAGAGGACCACCAAAGGAACATTCCTGTGAAGTTAGGCTGCAATGGACCCACAGGTTAGAAAGGAGATGTTATTAAACCCTTTCCCACTTAAACTAAATATGCAGCGACGACTTTAAAATTATCAAGTCCAAAATAAAGAAAATCTCTATAAATGATAGCATGATTATTGAATAGATGATTATTGAATAAACTAGAAATACTGTGAGCAAAGCTCACTGAAGAATACCCCCCGCTCCCCTTGGAAGAGTCCGAGGCGTGTGATCTTCCTTCATGCATATCTACATATGATGTGTAACCTTCATGTAAAGTTTGAACCAAATCCATTGAGCCGTTTAGGAGGAGTAGTGCTTACAAGAAATGTGGAGGTATGTGCACAGGAGTCCCTCGCAGATAACCTCTAAGTTAAATTATCTCCCCTTGGAAGAGTCCGAGGCGTGTGATCTTCCTTCATGCATATCTACATATGATGTGTAACCTTCAGGTAAAGTTTGAACCAAATCCATTGAGCCGTTTAGGAGGAGTAGTGCTTACAAGAAATGTGGAGGTATGTGCACAGGAGTCCCTCGCAGATAACCTCTAAGTTGAATTATCTCCCCTTGGAAGAGTCTGAGGCGTATGATCTTCCTTCATGCATATCTACATATGATGTGTAACCTTCATGTAAAATTTGAACCAAATCCATTGAGCCGTTTAGGAGGAGTAGTGCTTACAAGAAATGTGGAGGTATGTGCACAGGAGTCCCTCGCAGATAACCTCTAAGTTAAATTATCTCCCCTTGGAAGAGTCCGAGGCGTGTGATCTTCCTTCATGCATATCTACATATGATGTGTAACCTTCATGTAAAGTTTGAACCAAATCCATTGAGCCGTTTAGGAGGAGTAGTGCTTACAAGAAATGTGGAGGTATGTGCACAGGAGTCCCTCGCAGATAACCTCTAAGTTAAATTATCTCCCCTTGGAAGAGTCCGAGGCGTGTGATCTTCCTTCATGCATATCTACATATGATGTGTAACCTTCATGTAAAGTTTGAACCAAATCCATTGAGCCGTTTAGGAGGAGTAGTGCTTACAAGAAATGTGGAGGTATGTGCACAGGAGTCCCTCGCAGATAACCTCTAAGTTGAATTATCTCCCCTTGGAAGAGTCCGAGGCGTATGATCTTCCTTCATGCATATCTACATATGATGTGTAACCTTCATGTAAAATTTGAACCAAATCCATTGAGCCGTTTAGGAGGAGTAGTGCTTACAAGAAATGTGGAGGTATGTGCACAGGAGTCCCTCGCAGATAACCTCTAAGTTAAATTATCTCCCCTTGGAAGAGTCCGAGGCGTGTGATCTTCCTTCTACATATGATGTGTAACCTTCATGTAAAGTTTGAACCAAATCCATTGAGCCGTTTAGGAGGAGTAGTGCTTACAAGAAATGTGGACATACGGACAGACAGACAGACAGACAGACGGACAGACAGACGGACAGACAGACGGACAGACAGGGTGATTCCTATATACCCCCCCAAACTTTGTTTGCCGGGGGGTATAATTATTGAATATAGTTGAAATCATTGTGGTAAAATGAGCAATTTCTCCAGCTGCCACAATGATTTCAAAAGGCAACTGAAACCGTCTATATGATGTAAAGAGTTAAAGAAATTGTTGATGACACCTGGCATGGCTCTCTGAGGATGATTGAATTGATTTTAGCCCCATTTTAAGACCCGGATTGATAGCTCTTGTTTAAACACCTGGACTGATAGCCCTTGTTTAAACACCTGGATTGATAGCCCTTGTTTAAACACCTGGATTGATAGCCCTTGTTTAAACACCTGGATTGATAGCCCTTGTTTAAACAACTGGCTTGATACCACTTGTTCAAAGACCTGGATTGATAGCCCTCGTTTCAAGACCAGGATTGATAGCCATTGTTTGAAGACCTGGATTGATAGCCATTGTTTAAACACCTGGATTGATAGCCCTTGTTTAAACACCTGGATTGATATTCCTTGTTTAAACACCTGGATTGATATCCCTTGTTTAAAGACCTGGATTGATATCCCTTGTTTTAAAGACCTGGATTGATATCCCTTGTTTAAATACCTGGATTGATAGTCCTTGTTTAAACACCTGGATTGATATCCCTTGCTTTAAAGACCTGGATTGATAGTCCTTTTGTTAAAGACCTGGATTGATAGCCATTGTTTAAACACCTGGATTGAAAGCCCTTGTTTAAACACCTGGATTGATATTCCTTGTTTAAAGACCTGGATTGATAGCCCTTGTTTAAAGACCTGGATTGATAGCCCTTGTTTAAAGACCTGGATTGATAGTCCTTGTTTAAACACTTGGATTGATATTCTTTGTTTAAACACCTGGATTGATATTCCTTGCTTTAAAGACCTGGATTAATAGTCCTTTTGTTAAAGACCTGGATTGATAGCCCTTGTTTAAAAGACCTGGATTTATAGCCATTGTTTAAACACCTGGATTGAAAGCCCTTGTTTAAACACCTGGATTGATAGCCCTTGTTTAAACACCTGGATTGATAGCCCTTGTTTAAAGACCTGGATTGATATTCCTTGTTTTAAAGACCTGGATTGATATCCCTTGTTTAAAGACCTGGATTGATATCCCTTGTTTAAAGACCTGGATTGATTGCCCTTGTTTAAATACCTGGATTGATAGCCCTTGTTTAAAGACCTGGATTGATATTCCTTGTTTAAAGACCTGGATTGATATTGCTTATTTAAAGACCTGGATTGATATTCCTTATTTAAAGACCAGGATTGATACCCCTTGTTTAAAGACCTGGTTTGATAACCCTTGTTTAAACACCTGGATTGATATTCCTTGTTTAAACACCTGGATTGATATTCCTTGTTTAAAGACCTGGATTGATAGCCCTTGTTTTAAAGACCTGGATTGATAGGCATTGTTCAAAGACCTGGATTGATAGGCCTTGTTTAAACACCTGGATTGATATTCCTTGTTTAAAGACCTGGATTGATATTCCTTGCTTAAAGTCCTGGATTGATAGCCCTTGTTCAAAGACCTGGATTGATAGCCCTTGTTTAAAGACCTGGATTGATATCCCTTGTTTATAGACCTGGATTGATATTCCATGTTTAAAGACCTGGATTGATAGCCCTTGTCTAAACACCTGGATTGATAGCCCTTGTTTAAACACCTGGATTGATAGCCCTTGTTTTAAAGACCTGGATTGATAACCCTTGTTTAAACACCTGGATTGATAGCCCTTGTTTTAAACACCTAGATTGATATCCCTTGTTTTAAACACCTTGATTAATAGCCCTTGTTTAAACACCTGGAATGATAGTCCTTGTTTAAACACCTGGATTGATATCCCTTGTTTAAACACCTGGATTGATATACCTTGTCTTAAACACCTGGATTGATAGTCATTGTTTAAACACCTGGATTGATAGCCCTTGTTTTAAACACCTAGATTGATATCCCTTGTTTTAAACACCTTGATTAATAGCCCTTGTTTAAACACCTGGAATGATAGTCCTTATTTAAACACCTGGATTGATAGCTGTTGTTTTAAACACCTGGATCGATAGCGCTTGTTTAAACACCTGGATTGATATTCCTTGTTTAAACACCTGGATTGATAGCCCTTGTTTAAACACCTGGATTGATAGCCCTTGTTTTAAACACCTAGATTGATATCCCTTGTTTTAAACACCTTGATTAATAGCCCTTGTTTAAACACCTGGAATGATAGTCCTTGTTTAAACACCTGGATTGATAGCTGTTGTTTTAAACACCTGGATCGATAGCGCTTGTTTAAACACCTGGATTGATATTCCTTGTTTAAACACCTGGATCGATAGCCCTTGTTTAAACACCTGGCTTGATAGCCCTTGTTTAAACACCTGGATTGATAGCCCTTGTTTTAAGCACCTGGATTGATAGCCCTTGTTTTAAACACCTAGATTGATATCCCTTGTTTTAAACACCTTGATTAATAGCCCTTGTTTAAACACCTGGAATGATATTCCTTGTTTTAAAGACCTGGATTGATATCCCTTGTTTAAAGACCTGGATTGATATCCCTTGTTTAAAGACCTGGATTGATTGCCCTTGTTTAAATACCTGGATTGATAGCCCTTGTTTAAAGACCTGGATTGATATTCCTTGTTTAAAGACCTGGATTGATATTGCTTATTTAAAGACCTGGATTGATATTCCTTATTTAAAGACCAGGATTGATACCCCTTGTTTAAAGACCTGGTTTGATAACCCTTGTTTAAACACCTGGATTGATATTCCTTGTTTAAACACCCTGGATTGATATTCCTTGTTTAAAGACCTGGATTGATAGCCCTTGTTTTAAAGACCTGGATTGATAGGCATTGTTCAAAGACCTGGATTGATAGGCCTTGTTTAAACACCTGGATTGATATTCCTTGTTTAAAGACCTGGATTGATATTCCTTGCTTAAAGTCCTGGATTGATAGCCCTTGTTCAAAGACCTGGATTGATAGCCCTTGTTTAAAGACCTGGATTGATATCCCTTGTTTATAGACCTGGATTGATATTCCATGTTTAAAGACCTGGATTGATAGCCCTTGTCTAAACACCTGGATTGATAGCCCTTGTTTAAACACCTGGATTGATAGCCCTTGTTTTAAAGACCTGGATTGATAACCCTTGTTTAAACACCTGGATTGATAGCCCTTGTTTTAAACACCTAGATTGATATCCCTTGTTTTAAACACCTTGATTAATAGCCCTTGTTTAAACACCTGGAATGATAGTCCTTGTTTAAACACCTGGATTGATATCCCTTGTTTAAACACCTGGATTGATATACCTTGTCTTAAACACCTGGATTGATAGTCATTGTTTAAACACCTGGATTGATAGCCCTTGTTTTAAACACCTAGATTGATATCCCTTGTTTTAAACACCTTGATTAATAGCCCTTGTTTAAACACCTGGAATGATAGTCCTTATTTAAACACCTGGATTGATAGCTGTTGTTTTAAACACCTGGATCGATAGCGCTTGTTTAAACACCTGGATTGATATTCCTTGTTTAAACACCTGGATTGATAGCCCTTGTTTAAACACCTGGATTGATAGCCCTTGTTTTAAACACCTAGATTGATATCCCTTGTTTTAAACACCTTGATTAATAGCCCTTGTTTAAACACCTGGAATGATAGTCCTTGTTTAAACACCTGGATTGATAGCTGTTGTTTTAAACACCTGGATCGATAGCGCTTGTTTAAACACCTGGATTGATATTCCTTGTTTAAACACCTGGATCGATAGCCCTTGTTTAAACACCTGGCTTGATAGCCCTTGTTTAAACACCTGGATTGATAGCCCTTGTTTTAAGCACCTGGATTGATAGCCCTTGTTTTAAACACCTAGATTGATATCCCTTGTTTTAAACACCTTGATTAATAGCCCTTGTTTAAACACCTGGAATGATAGTCATTGTTTAAACACCTGGATTGATACCTCTTGTTCAAATACCTGGATTGATATCCCTTGTTATTCATGAGTAAGATATTTTAGAGTTTTTACATCCACAAACCCTTGTATGTCCCCCAAACCTGTGTATGACCCCCAAACCTGTGTATGTCCCCCAACCCTGTGTATGACCCCCAAACCTGTGTATGTCCCCCAAACCTGTGTATGACCCCCAAACCTGTGTATGACCCCCACATCCTTTAATATAACACTCAAACCCTATGCTGTGGTATGCAAAAGAATTATCTTGGTGAGACAATTCTTTCAAGTACCCACAACTTAGGGTTTAGTTGAGTCATAAAAGAGATATTGTTGGGAAAAACCAGTTTACTCCTTCTAATCTTGTCTTCTGATACTCACCCCTTGATGTGTATAACAATGGTCACGCCCATCACAAATATCTGATGGGAAGCATTCACACTTTAGAGGTGGACCCAAGGAGGGCTGGGCCTGAGTGTCATTCATCTTCTCTTCAATTGATGAACCTGAAAATACATGTATAAAATAAATGGTATTATTGTTTAATGGTGTTTTCAACAGAAGCTCAGTTACATTGCAACAGCAGTACACTTATACACAATACATGGGTGATTAATCAGTAGAAAACTAGAAATACTGTGAGCCAAGCTCACTGAAGAATACCCCCCGCTCCCCTCCCAAAGCATCGGACACAATGGTAAAGTTTCTACTTTGCTGTTGAAATTCCAAATGTCTTTCTGATTAAAATAAATATCGAATGTTACATAATATTTAGGAGGAGTAGCGCTTACAAGGTATGTGCACAGGAGTCCCTCGCAGGTAACCTCTTAGTTGAATTATCTTCCCTTGTAAGAATCTGAGGAGAAAAATCTTCCTTCATGCATATCTACATATAATGTGTACCCTCGCAGGTAACCTCTAAGTTGAATTATCTCCCCTTGGTAGAATCTGAGGCGTATGATCTTCCTTCATGCATATCTACATATGATGTGTAGCCTTCATATACAGTTTGAATCAAATCAACTGAGCCCTTTAGGAGGCGTAGCGCTTACAAGGTATGTGCACAGGAGTCCCTCGCATGCAACCTTTAAGTTGAATTATCTCCCCTTGGAAGAATCCGAGGTGTATGATCTTCCTTCATGCATATCTACATATGATGTGTAACCTTCATGTAAAGTTTGAACCAAATCCATTGAGCCGTTTAGGAGAAGTAGAGCTTACAAGAAATGTGGAGGTATGTGCACAGGAGTCCCTCGCAGGTAACCTCTAAGTTGAATTATCTCCCCTTGGAAGAATCCGAGGCGTATGATCTTCCTTCATGCATATCTACATATGATGTGTAACCTTCATGTAAAGTTTGAACCAAATCCATTGAGCCGTTTAGGAGTAGTGTTTACAAGAAATGTGGAGGTATGTGCACAGGAGTCCCTCACAGGTAACCTCTAAGTTGAATTATCTCCCCTTGGAAGAATCCGAGGTGTATGATCTTCCTTCATGCATATCTACATAGGATGTGTAACCTTCATGTAAAGTTTGAACCAAATCCATTGAGCCGTTTAGGAGGAGTAGTGCTTACAAGAAATGTGGACATACGGACAGACAGACAGACAGACGGACGGACAGACAGGGTGATTCCTATATATACCCCCCCCCAAACTTTGTTTGTGGGGGGTACAACTAGAATGTGTGATTAAACACAATCCATGGGTGATTTACCAGTAGAAGGCTAAACTGTGTGATTAACCACGATCCATGGGTGATTTACAACACAAGGCTAAGAGAATATGTGATTAACCACGATCCATGGTTAATTAACCTGTAAAAGGCTAGGAGAATGTGCGATTAACCACGATCCATGGATAATTAACATGTGAAAGGCTAGGAGAATGTGTGATTAACCACGATCCATGGTTTATTAACATGTGAAAGGCTAGGAGAATGTGTGATTAACCACAATCCATGGGTGATTAACCAGTAGGAGACTAGAATATGTGATTAACCACTATCCATGGGTGATTAACGCGTACAAGGCTAGGAGAATGTGTGATTAACTGTGATCCATGTTTGAATAACCTGTACAATGCTAGGAGAATGTGTAATTAACCAGTAGAAGGCTAGAATGTGTGATTAACCATGATCCATGGGTAATTAACCTGTGCAAGGATAACAGAGTGTGTGATTAACCACGATCCATGGGCGATTTAACCCATACAATGCTAGAAGAATGTGTGATTAACCAGTAGGCTAGAATGTGTGATTAACCACGATCCATGGGTAATTAACCATTACAATGCTAGGACAATGTGTGATTAATCACAATCCAATTATGATTAACCAGTAGAAGGCTAGAATGTGTGATTAACCATGATCCATGGGTAATTAACCCATAAAATGCCAGGAGAGTGTGTGATTAACCACAATCCATTTGTAATTAACCAGTAGATGGCTAGCAGAATGTGTGATTAACCACAATCCATGGGTAATTAACCTTTGCAAGGCTAGGAGAATGTGTGATTAACCACAATCCATTTGTGACTAGCAGAAGGCTATGAGAATGTGTGATCAACCACAATCCATATGTAATTAACCAATAGAAGGCTGGGGGAATGTGTGATTAACCACACTCCATGGGTAATTGACCAGTAGAAGGCTAGGAGAATGTGTGATTAACTACAATCCATGGGTGATTAATCAATAGAAGGCTAGGAGAATGTGTGATTAACCACAATACATGGGTAATTGACCAGTAGAAGGCTAGGAGAATGTGTGATTAACCACAATCCATTTGTGACTAACCAGTAGAAGGTTAGGAGAATGTGTGATTAACCACAATCAATGGGTAATTGACCAATAGAAGGCTAGGAGAATGCGTGATTAACCACACTCCATGGGTGATTGACCAGTACAAGGCTAGGAGAATGTGTGATTAACCATGATCCAGTGGTGATTAATGCATACAATGCTAGGAGAATGTGTAATTAACCACAATCCATGGGTGATTTACCAGTAGAAGGCTAGAATGTGTAATTAACCACAATCCATGGGTGATTTACCAGTAGAAGGCTAGGAGAATGTGCCCTGACCAAGACAACTCCACCATGTCATGACTGCTGCAAGTGGGATTGAACCCGAGACATCCAGTAATAATTTTAAACCATAGCGGATTAATAAAAGAAACAAATATTGTACAAAGATCTAGATAATACATGGGCCTTATTCACAACTTTAACCCCCCTTTCCAATGTCGACAAATTCCAACTTTATTCAATAAATCCTTTATAGCGATTTTTTCCGTTATTTTGACTAGATGTGTTTAAAGTCGGCTGCTGCTTACAACGGTAAATGATGTACGTGGGAAAGAGTTAAATAAATCCCCTCCTGCCAGTATTTAGGTGAATACCCGACACTGCATCCTAACTAGTAATCAGCAATTAACCCTCTTCCACAAACATCAAATCAACAGCAGACAACTTTGAAAACATCCAGGCAAAAATATGGTAAATCTCTATAAATGAAGTTATAAATGTAAGATAGATTTGAAAACATTGCTGCAATAGGAGGAATTGCTCATCATAAGCATGTTCTCCTATTGCCAAAAAGATGTCTGCTGCAGATGTGTCTGCAAGTGGGAAAGGGTTAATTTATGCAAATTTGGTCTTCACTTCAATCATTTTCACACTGTGAAACATCAGCACTGTTCTATCCCCCACTCTAAGGATGGGGGGGGACTACAAACAGTATCCTCGCCATGTTATCACTCCCCTTTTGGGGCTTGTTTAACAAATACTCAAGAAGGATTAATTTCTCGCTTTAATAAGATGCCTGCTGGGCTACAGGATAAACAGCAAATTATTATGACATGGCGCTAGAAAATGGGGATGAAAACTTCTTAAACCCCGTCTGATTTATTTCCATATTTGTAACTGTACCTTTACCATCCAATCCCCCCTTTACTCACATGCATATGCCTTTTAATTCACCTGCAGCAGAATATGTTTTAAATAATAAGGAGAAATTTCTCCTTTAACCGCAATGTTTTAAACTTTCATTTATAGAGATTTATTGATTGATTAGAGTTTCACACCTTTTTTTAACGGTATTTCTGTTACATGTATATCACGGCAGTGACAAGTTCACCTATTGTGTATTGTTTTACTTTTTCTTATCAATAATCCACAAAACATTCTTTCCAGGAAACTAGCTACCTCCTCCCATAGATCATTTAGCTCTTTGATGACTTTTCTCCTTTTGTCACAATGTTTTAAAGTATATTCAACCGTTATATTACAAGCTTTCATTTATAAAGAGTTTCCATATTTTTACCTAGATGTTTTTAATGTCTTCTGCTACGGTTATATTATATGCAGAAATTAACCCATTCCCACATACAACAAGACAAATGCAAAGCATCAAAGAGAAGCCGCAATATTTCGTTGCACATGTAGAAATAAGAAAAAGAACATTTAAATTCACAAACATTAGATATTTTTATCTGTAGTCAGTCAATGCTGATATCGGTATTTGAAGATATAAGTTTTATGTAAGATATTTAACTTGGCAGGGTCTGTGTTTTAAGTGAATGAGATGATTTAGAGTTAAACTGATCATGAAAAGTGATATATAATACTAAAGATAAATGGACAAGAGGTTATGATAAATTTCAATTTGTACCAAAATAGTCATGATAGTGGATAAGGGTTTAACCATTTCCCAATTAAAACAAATCTGCAGCAGACGACTTTGAAATTATCAAGTCAAAAATATAAAAAATCTCTATAAATGATCGCATGATTATTGAAAAGTGTTGAAATTATTGTGGCAAATGCAGATATTGCTCATTATGAGCAATTTCTCATTTTGCCCACAATTATTTCAAATGGAGCAATTGAAAGTCAAAGTCGGAGTACAAACGCACAATCTGAAGCAGACGAAAATGATGTGAACTCGTGTCGTGATTAGCATTCAGAAATTCAAGGAAACGTATTTCAATGTTCACATAATCCGAAAGACTGACAAGAGAGAAAATGTGGGCACGTCTACAATGTTCGTACAGTCAACATTAATCCTAAGACGGCCAATCAAGACACTGGTAAGTTTTTCAATGAAACAATCAATGTACAATTCAATTGGTGGGTAAAGTCAATATTTTGTTAACCATTTCCTTAGAACATAATTATGCATTTTAAAGCTGCTGCAGCAGACAACTTTTGAAAACATTGTGACAAAAGGAGAAAGTGCTCACGAGGAATTTATCCTTTAGCTACAATGTTTTCTACTTTAAATTATACCTTCATTTAGCAAGATGTTCCAATTTTTACCTAATGTGCTACATAATTTCTAGCATGAGTCGTTCCAGTTTAAAAAGGAATCAATGGTAAATTTTGCGATGACAATTGTACTCAAAGTTAACTTTGAATCAAGTATACATGTGCATTCAGACGAAACTTTCAGCGATATTTGCGAAAAACAAAATGCATAAATGAATGAAAATGACAGACTGATGTTCAAAAACGACAAAAAACAACTATTAGAAGAGTGACAGACAAAGTTTTTGTCATGCAACATAGTAAAATAGGAAAATATTATACTGAACATGAAAGACAGATTATTAAAAACAAATCAAATGAAAAATTGACATGCCATCTATGTGAAATTATATTAAAAATGAAAATCTATAAATAGACTATAGATGAATGGTACTGTCTTTTACTTTATTCAGGAACCAGAGTCGGTGCACGGCCGCTTACGACATTTACAAACTGGTCTAAAATGAGATCGGTTTGAAACGCGTTCATGGTGAATACGGACTAAATCTAAATTGAAAAGTTTGGTGAATACGGTCTGTGGCTTCTTCATTTAATTACTGCGTAATATATCATAGGATGTAAGGAACCAGACTACATTAAGCGCGCCCTTTTTTGGTTCTCGGTTTGAGATATTATCGAAATAATAAAGTGTATGAGGCAGGTAACCAATTCAGTAGAAGGGATCTCTATTTTACTGTTCAGACTAGATACAGTATGAATTTCGCTTAACTAAAAATGTACATACATTAAATTAATATACTTAGTAAGGACAAAGAGAAATCCTAATATGTGGTTACACCGGCAGATCTAAATATCCCTTGTGCTAAAATCCGAAGCATTCCTACAGGAAGCCGCCGGCTTCCAATAAATCTGCACCAGATGATTTAACCCTTTCCACATAATATATGTCTGCAAATCTGCAGCAGACAACTTTGATAATATTTAGGCAATCTCTTAATTGGTAAACATTGTCAGTGAAGAGTTGAAAACATTGTGCCAAATGGAGAAATTGCTCATTATGAGCCACAATGTTTTAAATAGGCATCAGCTACAAAGGTGTCAGAAAGCATCAGATCTGTATGTGGGAAAGGGTTAACTAACTGATGTAGACCTCTACCCCCATGTAATAAATAACACCAGAAAACACGGGACTCACCTCAATAATCACATCTTATACTGAATCGCTGACACGTCTCTCTGTTTATTTATTCGTCAATTTCAATTTATTGTATTGTCCCCAACTTTGCATGATAAAGAAGAAATGTAAACAAGGCATGGAAATTCATTTAAATTTATTAAGGACTGAATACAATATATCCTTGCTCGAAGCACAACCGTTTTTATTTTATCTTTGAATTAAATGTATTTAAATCCATTTCGCATTAATCTTATGACTGTGCACCTGTAAGATTTTATTGTTTGTCACCGTTTTCCTGCACTCATTTGAGTAGTTACGGTTTAAGCATTTCCCACATGCACGCACAGTTTAAACCTATCTAGCTGCAGCAGATGACTAAACCCTTTTCCGACATACAACAAATTTGCAGCAGAAGACCTTGCAAACATCTTGGCAAAAATATGAAAAAATCTCCGTAAATGAAAAAAAAATTATTGACCGTCACTATAGTTGAAAACGTTGTCACAAAAGGAGAAATCGCTCATCATCAGCATTTTTTCCTTAGGTCACTATGTTTTAAAAGTCATCTGCTGCAATCTAAAAAAAAGCCCCTGTGTTAGGGTTAAGAAACAAGAGGCCTATGCTCTACTGGGATGGTTCTATGGTCATTTTCAATCCAGAGCTTGTATGTATGGTGAAGATTGAATAGTAAATGGAGGCTCTATTGTGTTCACAAGCTCTATTATAGCAATTCTGACAATTTCAAGGGCCATAATCCAGTTTTGCATAAGCGGATCTGGCTGGTTAGTGAAAGGAACCGAGCTCTCATGGATATCTAACTACTGTATAAGTTTGATGGAGATACAATCAAAACTGAAGACTTTATCAAGTTCACAAGCTGCATTATAGCAATTTTGACAACTTCAAGGGCCATAATCTAGTCATGCAAGGGCACATCATTCTGACTTATTATTTAAAAGGAACCAAGCTCTCATCAATATTTAACTATTTTCTAAGTTTGGTGAAGATCAGATAGTAAATGGAGCCTCTAATTTTTTCACAAGCTCTATTATAGCTCTATTATAGCAATTTTGACAATTGCAAGGGCCATAATCCAGTCTGGCATGGGCGCATGGACGACAGAGACCACGCCACGGCATAAGCTCTTCTGGCCTTTTGCCAGTAGAGCTAAAAACCATTTGGTAAAAGGAAAAACTGCTCATAATAACCAAGGTAAGCCGTAAACACTTATGTTAACCAATATTCTCAAGGCATCATGCAGTTGCATTTTTTCAAATCTACAGAACACAGCTTTTGCAAACATATGATGAGCAATTCCTCATTTAACTATGTTTTAAACTCTGCTGAATAATTATTTCGTCTGCATCAGAGTAAAAGGTAAGATACCAAGTGAGGGATTTGGTTGTCAGGTATGAGTCGTGACTCTGTGAATTCACTATATATTGGTTTTCAGGTTTGAGTCATGACTCGGTGATTTCACTATATATATTGGTTGTCAGGTATGAGTTGTGACTCGGTGTTTCACTATATATTGGTTGTCAGGTTTGAGTCGTGACTCGGTGATTTCACTATATATTGGTTGTCAGGTTTGAGTCGTGACTCGGTGATTTCATTATATATTGGTTGTCAGGTTTGAGTTGTGACTCGGTGATTTCACTACATATTGGTCGTCAGGTTTGAGTCGTGACTCGGTGATTTCACTATATATTGGTTGTCAGGTTTGAGTCGTGACTCAGTGATTTCATTATATATTGGTTGTCAGGTTTGAGTTGTGACTCGGTGATTTCACTATATATTGGTTGTCAGGTATGAGTTGTGACTCGGTGATTTCACTATATATTGGTTGTCAGGTTTGAGTCGTGACACTGTGATTTTACTATATATTGGTTGTCAGGTTTGAGTCGTGACTCGGTGATTTCATTATATATTGGTTGTCAGGTTTGAGTCGTGACTGTGATTTCACTATATATTGGTTGTCAGGTATGAGTCGTGACTCGGTGATTTCACTATAAATTGGTTGTCAGGTTTGAGTCGTGACTCGGTGATTTCACTATAGTATTGTATTCGATGCCAAATAGCATGGATTACAAGGCTTTAAGGTTAAAAATCCCAAAGGCAAAACCCGGTCATCACGGTATTTGAACCAGGGACCTTTTTGGTACGAGAGGCCGACGCTTGCACATTCTATTGTTGAAAGTGGGAAAAGGTTAACCAGTGAAAACCTTGGTAAATCCCCCAATAATACCTAAATAAATAGTCCATAACTCTAGATTAGATATATACTTCACATTCTAAAATCCTGATTTAACCCTTTTCCAACTTTAGCCGCTTTCTGACGCCTCTGCAGCAGACTCATTTTGAAAACATAGTGAAAAAAGGAGAAAATGCTCATAATGACTCTATAGGCTATGGTTCAACTTTCATTTATAAGGATTTTCTACATTTTTGCCTGTATGTTTTCAAAGTCGTCTGCTGCAGATTTGCTGTATGTGGTAAAGGGTTAAGTCATTAGGCCTATACTGTCAGGATTCACATCATTCCAGCTTCAGTTTGATAACGAGAGAAACATCATGAAACAAGAGGGCCATGATGGCCCTGGAATCGCTCACCTGATTTTTGTTTTCACTTTAGCTATATAAGCCCCGCCATCTGGCGGGCATAGTTTCCGACCAATCGACTTGACTTGAAGGAATCTGATAGAGGGTCACCCTAGGAACATTTCTACAAAATTATTTGAAAATCGACCTGACACTTTTGGAGGAGAAGATTTTTTAAGTTTTCACTATAACCATAAAAGGCAAAATAGCCCCGCCCTCTGGCGGCCATGTTTTTTGACCAATCAACATGGCTTGAAGGAATCTGATAGAGGGTCATCCAAGGAACATTTCTACAAAATTATTTGAAAATCGGCCACACACTTTTGGAGGAGAAGATTTTTTAAGTTTGCACTATAGCTATATAAGGCAAAATAGCCCCGCCCCCCCTGGCGGCCATGATTTTCGACCAATCAACATGGCTTAAAGGAATCTGATAGAGGGTCATCCAAGGAACATTTATACAAAATTATTTGAAAATCGGCCTGACACTTTTGGAGGAGAAGATTTTTTAAGTTATCACTATAACCATAAAAGGCAAAATAGCCCCGCCCTCTGGCGGCCATGTTTTTTGACCAATCAACATGGCTTGAAGGAATCTGATAGAGGGTCATCCAAGGAACATTTCTACAAAATTATTTGAAAATCGGCCACACACTTTTGGAGGAGAAGATTTTTTAAGTTTGCACTATAGCTATATAAGGCAAAATAGCCCCGCCCCCCCCTGGCGGCCATGATTTTCGACCAATCAACATGGCTTAAAGGAATCTGATAAAGGGTCATCCAAGGAACATTTCTACAAAATTATTTGAAAATCGGCCTGACACTTTTGGAGGAGAAGATTTTTTAAGTTTTCACTATAACCATAAAAGGCAAAATAGCCCCGACCCCTGGCGGCCATAGTTTTCGACCAATCAACATGGCTTGAAGGAATCTGATAGAGGGTCACCCAAGGAACATTTCTACAAAATTATTTGAAAATCGGCCACACACTTTTGGAGGAGAAGATTTTTTAAGTTTGCACTATAGCTATATAAGGCAAAATAGCCCCGCCCCCCCTGGCGGCCATGATTTTCGACCAATCAACATGGCTTAAAGGAATCTGATAGAGGGTCATCCAAGGAACATTTCTTCAAAATTATTTGAAAATCGGCCTGACACTTTTGGAGGAGAAGATTTTTTAAGTTTTCACTATAACCATAAAAGGCAAAATAGCCCCGCCCCCCCTGGCGGCCATGATTTTCGACCAATCAACATGGCTTAAAGGAATCTGATAGAGGGTCATCCAAGGAACATTTATACAAAATTATTTGAAAATCGGCCTGACACTTTTGGAGGAGAAGATTTTTTAAGTTTGCACTATAGCCATATTGGCAAAATAGCCCCCCCCCCCCCACCCCCCCCTGGGGGCCATGTTTTTCGACCAATCAACATGGCTTGAAGGAATCTGATAGAGGGTCACCCAAGGATCATTTCTACAAAATAATTTGAAAATCGGCCTGACACTTTGGGAGGAGAAGATTTTTAAGAATTTTGAAGTTTTTTTCATTTCGTTGCCATGGAAACCAGAATTCTGCATGGATCCCAAAAATTTTAAGGAATTCTGGTGAGGACATTGCGAGGATGCTTTCTGTGAAGTTTCATCCCAGTTGACCCACCGGTTACAGAGGAGAAAATGTTGACGGACGACGGACGACGGACGACTGACGACGGACGACGGACGACGGACATAGGGCGATCACAATAACTCACCCTGAGCACTTCGTGCACAGGTGAGCTAAAAAACAACATCATTCCAGCATCAGTTTGATAACGAGAGAAACATCGTGAAAAAAAAAACCATCATTCCAGCATCAGTTTGATAACGAGAGAAACATCGTGAAAAAAACAACATCATTCCAGCATCAGTTTGATAATGAGAGAAACATCGTGAAAAAAACAACATCATTCCAGTATCAGTTTGATAACGAGAGAAACATCGTGAAAAAAACACCAGTTAACTCACCCATATCTACACACCTAGAAAACACAAGACAACCGGCTGTCCCACAACAAGCTGTATTTTGACACAGTCATCTGCAATGACTGATTTTTGAAAGCCTTGTGGCAAAGGATGAAAGTTATCATAATGAGCACATTCTCTTATTGTCACAATGCAATCAACTCGATTTAGTAATCATACATAAACTTTCAATAAAAGAGGTTTTTTTAACATGAGAAAGGTTTACAAAAACCTTTGTGACTTGATACTTTATATAAGATACAGTTCAAAGTTGTTTCCTGCCTTCCAGTCACATTTATTTCGATTGATTTTGTTTCATCAAAACAGTTAGTTCACTACTTCCTCTGGCTTTTAACCTTTCTAACATACAGCAAATATTTGAAAAAGTCAAGTCAAAGAAATGGAAAAACCTTTTAACATACATAAAGCATATATTTTGGATAAAGTAGCAAAAAATTAAACATGATTCAAATTACCAGTTTTAGATACTTTGCCAAAATGTTGTCACAGTAGTATGCTGAAGATTGGTTGTATAAGGGAAAGCGGGTAAAGCAAATAAAATCCCAGCTACGTCGAAAATGTCACATACAATTTTGAATTGTTCAATTGTCAAGCTCACTTCACACCTTTGAAAAGAAAGTAATTCTTTTATTCAACAAGTGGGGTTAGAAAAGCCGGGCTAAGCTTAGTAACTGATTTATCTATTTGACCTGCACAGCAACTTTTGAGTTATATAATACAGACAATTCGCTCTAAAATTGATTTATTTGACCAACAGTTTAATGCAAAGCCACTTCTGAGTTTTAAAATCAATGAGTGAAAATGTGAAATTGCGCATTCAATTTTTGAGAGCAAAATTCATATAAATCTGATCCTACAACAAATTTGATGACTTTAAAATAAAATAAATAAATTATTGAAAATTGCGGCAACAGGAGAAATATGAGCAATTTTTTGTTTTGCCAAATGTTTTCAAAAGTTATCATTTTGTAGATGCATCAAATATGTTTCTGTATATTAGGGAAAGGAACACAGACTGAATGTGAGTTGGTACTATGATTAGTCCATTCCCACATGAAACAAATCTGCCAAAAATAGTTGTCTGCTTCAGATGTGCCAAAATACATCTTCAAGTGGGATAGGATCCTAGTTGTTCATGTATTTGTCTAAATTACCAGTTTTCAAATTTAACCATTTTTAGAGACATTTGATATGGAAACATCTCAGAACAATACTCACAGTAACATAGGAATTTAATACTCATTTAAAATGAAATTAGCCCCTATCTTTCGTACCAAGAATGGCTCTATCATAGGTACAAATACCACTGCTACAGCCTGGCTTTTACACAAAGTAAAGCAACATTCATCACAGTTAGTGCCTACTGCAATCCCTGATACACCCCATACATAATATACATCACAGTTAGTGCCTGCTTCAATCCCTGAAACACCCCATACATAATATACATCCCAGTTAGTGCCTGCTTCAATCCCTGAAACACCCCATACATAATATACATCACAGTTAGTGCCAGCTTCAATCCCTGAAACACCCCATACATAATATACATCACAGTTAGTGCCTGCTTCAATCCCTGAAAAACCCCATACATAATATGCATAAGGAAAACAAACTCCGACCTCTGGCAGCCATGCTTTTCAAGTCAGCCAAGTATCTATAAATCAGAGTACCATATTGAAAACATTGTTGCAAAGGGAGAAATTGCTCATCATGGGCAATTTCTCCTTTTGCCACAATGTCTTCAAACGTCGTCTGCTTCAGATGTGTCAAAATGCTTATAAAATGATAACTGGACATTATGATTGGTCTATATGGCGTGTGACACCACCTTCAATAATGTGTCAGTAATATCATGGCGTTCTCTTGGCAAGTTATCAGAACTACTGGTCCATTTATACAGACAACAGTGATGTGCTGCCTCTATAAATATGAAGTTTTTTAAAGTAAAACATATTTTTATTAGAAAATACTTACCAGTCATTTAATACCTGATATATAATCTCCATACCCTAATTCATCCAGAAAAAAGAACGCGTTTAGCGTATTCCTCACGCCCTGTGTGATATACACGGTTGGCGGTAAACACCGCTGCACGTGGCCAACTTTTCACTTTTAGTTTACAGTAAGTGTTGGTTGACGACGCGGGGATGGGAGGTGGGAATCTGAAATGACTGGTAAGTATTTTCTAATAAAAATATGTTTTACTTTAAAAAACTTCATTTTTATGTCAAAAATACATTACCAGTCATTTAATACCTGATGACTTTTCAGCATAGGTCGGGAGGATCGGCCAACACTTCCAGTCCTTACAGGCAATGTAGTACCATGCATTTTTATATTTAATTACGAAGTACTATTGAACACAACCGCCTTTAAAAGTAGGAGAAAGGATTGAACAGAATTTCAATCTTAATGTATGTTATTGTTGTGTTTAACAAAATTAGCATATAACTCGCTGAGAAGCCACTAATGGTCCCAGAGAGAACAGGTTTTCCGTTTGTGCAGACATGGAGCGCAGATAAAAGGTTGAAAATGTAGACTGCGACTTCCATACCGCGGCACGAAGAATGTCTTCCAAAGGTACGTTGTTGGAGAAAGCCCAACTAGCCGAGAGAGCTCTAATCTCATGCGGACGTATCCGAAGAAACGAGAGATCTCGAGCTGACAGATCTTTGTAAGCTAATTTTATTGTACAGGATATCCAGCGGGAAATAGACGCCGCTGAGATATCCTTACAACCTATAAGAGGGAGAAACAACCTCTTCCTACGGCCCCTTTTCCCCTCAACTCTCTTAAGATAAAACTTAAGAGCTCTGACGGGACAAAGAAGTCTGTCGGTGTCCGATGGACCACAGTTTCCAGAAAGACTGGGAACCGTGATTGGTTTCGGAAGAACCGAAGGCAACTGGTTCTTTGCTAGAAAACCCGGTTGACACAGTAGAGTTAATGAGTCATCAGATTCATTGAACCTGATAAACCCTGTTTCTACAGAAAGAGCGTGTAGTTCACTCCTACGGCGAGCGGTTGCAAAGGCAAGAAGAAAAACAGTTTTGTATGTTAAGAACTTCAATGACGCAGAAGATAGAGGTTCGTAAGGCGCCTTTGTAAGAGACCAAAGAACGCACGATAAATCCCATTTTGGAGTTAAACTCCTAAAAATAGGTTTATCTAGCTCGAATGATCGCATAAGTTCCGAGAGAAATGGATTAGAACCAATTCGCTCTCCCCCTTTGAACTTAAGCGTATTCGATAGCATAGAACGATACCCCTTAATCGTGCTAACTGCTAGATCTTTTTCTTCAAAAAGAAAAAGTAGAAAGTCGGCAATCCTGGTTATAGAGGGACACTCAGGATTGATCGACCTAGCACGACACCAATCTGAGAAGACCGTCCACTTGGAATCATAGACGATTCTAGTAGACCTCCTTCTAGACTGAGCGATGCGAGAGGCAACTTTTCGAGAAAAGTTTCTCTCTCGGATCGAACGCTTGATAACGTCCAAGCGTGAAGGTGTAGCATTGCCGGGTTTGGGTGAAGACGCCGACCCGGTTGCTGAAACAGAATGTCGTCTTGTAAAGGAAGACGTATCGGTTGTGCCGAGAGGCAGGCCAGGAGGTCGTTGAACCACGACCTCTGGGGCCAAAATGGCGCTATCAACAGGATTCTGCACTGTTGAGAACGTAGAACTTTTTGTAGTACGATCGGTACCAGAATGAACGGGGGGAACGCATACCCGAATAGACGGTTCCAATCGAGAGTCAGTGCGTCCACTGCCCAAGCTGCAGGATCGTACATCGGCGACACATAGAGTGGCAGCCGATGATTGACTCTGGTGGCGAAAAGATCCACCAGGGGTGTCCCGATCCGCATGAATACTGAGTTTACTACACTCTGATTCAGTGTCCATTCCGCCGGAAGAATTTTGTTTTGGCGGGACAGACTGTCTGCTAAGACATTTAGATGGCCGGGGACGTGTTTTACTACTATTACTAACGACGTCTCCTGGCACCAAAGGAGTAACTTCCATGTCTCCAGAAAGAGTAGATGGGAGTGCGTTCCTCCTTGCCTGCGAATGTAGGACACAACAGTAGTATTGTCCGTCGACAATAAAACAGTTGTGTTCGCAACGGAGGCAGAGAACTGTTTGAGAGCTAGCAGGACTGCTCTCAATTCTAAGTTGTTTATGTGAAAACAACGTTCCTCCGCTGTCCACATGCCCTGGGCTGTTAAGCCCTGTGGCTCTAAATGAGCTCCCCAACCCACAGCACTGGCATCTGTAAAGAGGTACAGATCCGGAGGCGCTGTGATCAAGGGCACCCCTTGTAGATAGATTGACGGATTTAGCCACCAGCGAAGGTGTGACTTGAAGAAATCCGTCAGAGCTACCTCCTGTTCCAGTGAGTCCACAGATGGACGCCACCGGGACAGAAAAAGAAACTGAAGGGGTCTCATGTGGAGCCTGCCTAGATTGACTAGGTCGGCTGCTGCACTTAACGATCCCAGAAGTGACAGCATGGATCGGGCTGTTACCGACACCTGATCCAGATTGAGTCTGATCTTCTGGCACAGAGAATCGACTCTGTCCGGAGGGACCCGAATCACCGCTAGGTCGGTTAGAAACGTCATCCCCACGAACGTAAACCTCTTTGACGGAACTAAGTCCGACTTCTGCGTATTGGGAATAAGACCCAATCGCAGAATGGTCCGCCAAGCTAGAGACAGATCGTGAATTAGAATTACACGTTCTGTTCTGTGGAGTAGCCAGTCGTCGAAGTATTGAAGGAGTTGTGGACCGTTCATACGTAGAAACGCTCCCACAGCATTTATAACCTTCGTGAACACTCGCGGAGCGGACTTGAGGCCGAAGGGAAGTGCCCTGAATTGGAACACTTCCCCATTTACCACAAACCGAAGGTATTTCCTCGACGAGGAAGCGATCGGAATATGGTAATATGCGTCTGTCAGGTCTAAAGAGACCGCCCAGTCGTCTTTCCGAATAGCCATTCTGATGGAGCGGGCCGACTCCATCTTGAATTTCTCGACCGGTATTAATAGATTCAGGGCTGATAAATCTATCACCGGTCTCCACCGACCGTCCTTCTTCGGAACGAGGAAGAGACGGCTGTAGAAACCCCGAGTATTGGGGTTGAGAACCCTCTCTATGGCCTTCTTTTTCAGAAGTGACGAAATCACTTCTGACATGGCCGGATGGCGTGATGACAGTTCGATCGGCACGCTTGTCATGGGAGGAGGGGAAACGAAGGGAATCAGATACCCTTCTTGTATCACAGATAAGATCCAACGATCCTCTGTGATACTCTCCCATTCCTCCACGAAGAATGACAAACGGCCTCCTACTGCTATCTCCGGCCTCGGGATGATCATAGAGAGGTACGTATCCCTAGGGCTGCGGCCTAGGTGCCGTGCCATACCTCGAAGTCTGTTTTGGCTTAGCTCCCGTATAACGGGGCTTTGGCTTAACAAACTTCTGGCCCGTGGAAGGAGGTTGTTTAGGCGGCAACGCCTTAACTTCCTGTTTTTGCTTCTTCGCCGGGGGCTTCCTAGGCTTGCCCCATTTCGCCGACGGTGCAGAGTGTTTATTACTCTGCGAAAAAGCATTAGCTGCGCTAGCCGACAGGCGTCTAGACTGTTCTGACGCATCAGATACAGTCACCGCAGCTACCCTTCCACCAAAGAGAAGGTTTGAGGCTAAAGGAGCAGCTCTAAGACTGTCCTTGCTGGTTTGAAGTAACGGAGAAGATTTGATTAGCGTCGCATCTCTCCTTACGGAAAGCATTTCTGTGGCGTTCTGTAAATTCAGAGCCATTAAATGCCGATTACCCGTATCAAACGCCTCAAGAATTCTGCTAGCCCCTCTGCTAGAGACGTTCTCCTCTTTTAGTAACATGGCTAGAGCTATCGCGAAATGATCGTCATGGGATGACACCATGACTCCCAGACGCGCTCTGGCCTCCCATCTCTCAATAAGTTTGGCGTTAACCGTTATTGACGTGGGTGCAGACAGCCCCAGTGTAGCCGCATCTCCGTCTAAGGTTGGTACTTTCACAGGAAAGAACTCCTTAGAAGCTACATAAACCTTCGGAGACACCCATTCCTTAGAAATGGCTAGTGGGACTGACCAGGCTGGTTCAATCGTAACCAACGATCTGGTGGACTGCAACTGGTCCAACAATCTGCCCAGATTGTTTGCCTGTGGAAGTAACTGTTGTGGAGTTGTAGTCTCCGCATTCAGTTCTTCCAAACTGGAAAGGTTTTTTCGACGAGGGGGAGCGTCAACCTTTGGGCAAAAAGTACTAGGAACAACCCTAAATACTTCCTCAATGGCCTGCTGTAGTGACCAACGTTCTACAGCTGGCTCGTCCATTGTAGTGTGCTGACTTTCCAATTCTTCGTTAGACGACGAACTGGAATCTTGTCGGACCCTACGACGTGACAAATTGCCTCTAACCGGTCTTTCAACCGGTTGGTCAATTTCTGAATCAGACATAGATTCTTCCGATTCTATGTTCTGATGTCGATCCTGTGAAATGGCCCTTCTCTCCGCAGCAGAGAGAGGTCGCACAGTGTCGATTGTTGGGGCCGAACTAACCGTATGGGACGGTCTCGACCTACCCTTTATCGGATAAGTATAATTATCCTGAACGGGGGTTCGCCTTTCTAAAGACTGCCTCGAGAGATGTCTTTCCGGGAGTCGTAAATTCTCCAGATCTGGAAATTTAGTATCCCGGTAGGCTTGGTTTCCTTGCCTATCATACAGCCGTTCCACCTTGTGTAACGGCGCATGGTGTAGGGGCGGAGAGTTCTCTCTAGAATAATACACCGTCTCCCTAGGAGAACGGTAGTACTTCTCCGTCTGATAGTCCCTATAACCACTGTTAGGCGTTTGGATATATGAACCTGGTACATACTGTCCAGTGTTCTGTACATCCATGTATTCCGGCTGTGCCGCGAATGAATGATACCTTGTATCTATTCGGTCGTGACACACAGGGGCCATCTGCCCCGTACCTGGTTGCCCGGTGGTACCCGTATGACTGGTGCTCGGACGCGTCATAGACGGGTGACTAATCATCTGATTGGACCAATCTTTAGTAAATGATTGGCCAATTCCATTGTCAACTGAATTCCCGATGACCGGGATCATGTTTAACTGTCTGACCGGTTGCCCGGTTACGTCATAATTAAATGACTGAGTAGCTACCGGTCGCGTCATGTCTCCATGACTATTCGGTTTCCCGGTGACCTGACGCGCCACGGCGTAATGAGTGACCGGTTGCCCGGTGTCATAAGGGTTTTGCTCTGACGCAATTCCCGGTTGACTAGGGGTAGGCAGTATTTCAACTGCTCTATCCCGTCTCCAAATTCTGTCCGGAGACGGAATTTGGCACTCTGCTGGATTCCGAAGAATGTTTTCCCGCAGAGCGTGGTGTTAGCAACGGCCAATCAACAAGGTTTCCCTTATAATGGCCTATGGCGTCTCCCGAAGGATCAGCCCTAACACCTAGCGTTGGAAGTTGTCGTTCGGCAGAACTGACACCCGACGCTAACATCCGTTCCCCCGTGTCCCGTGAAGAACCAGCCGAAGCTGAGGGGGGGGCGGTTGTAAAGAGTGATTTAATAGTTCTTACCTTTTGATCACTCTTCTTGGCAGCAGAGTCTGATTGCGAAAATCCATCGAATTCTGCTTCACTAGTCGAGCTAAGAGACACCTTCACCGGGATCTTCTTAGTCTTACGGCTTTTGTGAGTCCTCCTCGCCCCAGCCTTTATCCAAATGGCTTCAGGCCAAGACGAGCAGTACTCACAGGGTGAGTCCTTTATGCACTTAGTGCACGAAATGCAGGACGGATGCGTGTCCCATAAAGCCACTAAGTGACCACACGAGCCACGCCTCTGTTCACCCTTATGTGACATATTAATGCAATACACAATATGAAATTCAACAAAGAAACAAATATTTTTCTATTTTTTATTTTTTACTACTCGTCGCTCACGGAACGTATTCAATGAAAATTATTTTTTCAAAATATTTTCCACAATTGTAAATGCCATAAACATACGAAGTAAATACAATGAGATAATACAATATTATCGGTAACAACCAGGTCGCTTACGGAACGTATCAATGAAAATTATTTTTTCAAAATATTTTCCACAATTGTAAATGCCATAAACATACGAAGTAAATACAATAAGATAATACAATATTATCGGCAACAACAGGTCGGTAGAATTAACCGTTTAGTAATGCACGGCCATTAAAACTCCGACACGTAACTGAAATAGTGGGTGGGGTAACCACCCGTGACTCTCAGCAAGTTGTAAAATACAAAAGACAACTTAAACACAAACAATAATTAAACATAATTACAGTTAGTAAGAAGTTAATGTAAAGCAATTAACTGAATGAAAGCGACTGTTAAAGCGAAAGCATTAACAAACAAAGAAAATTAAATTTAGAAATGAAAATAAATTCTTAGCCTGTAGGTCGTTGTGTCCAGAAACTAAAAGTGAAAAGTTGGCCACGTGCAGCGGTGTTTACCGCCAACCGTGTATATCACACAGGGCGTGAGGAATACGCTAAACGCGTTCTTTTTTCTGGATGAATTAGGGTATGGAGATTATATATCAGGTATTAAATGACTGGTAATGTATTTTTGACATAAAAAAAGTATTTATTATAATTATTGTTATTTATTCATCATGCTTACCCAACACCATTAGAAAGGAAAGCCATAATTAATACTACCATTTTGAAAGTCTTTGGTACAACCGAACCAGGGATCAAACATGTGACCTCCAGCACCTGAGGTGGATGCTCTACCACTACACAGAGGAGCTCAGTCCGCTCAGCCTATGATAAGCCAGAATGAGGGCATTATGCTTATAACATCAAATTAGAAATTAGTATTTTGTTTTGAAAGAACACATGTTTTATACATCTCCGAGGAACAGCTGAGTTAAACATGATCTGCTTAATACATTAATTAGGAAATCAGCTAGTCAACAGCTAGAATGTTACCGTAGTACCCTTTTTGTCTTATTTCAACAAATAAGATGTTCTGCGAATACCAACTACCGGTATAAAGCACTTATGAGACAAAAATATAATCATTGGATAGAATTAAAATATTTTTTGCAAAAAAAGTGTAATAATTAAATTGCTCATTATGAATAATTTCTCCTTTTGCTGTGTTCTTTTAAAAGTCATCTCAGTGCTGCAGATGGGTAGGAAAGCGCATGAAAGCGCATGTACATTATGGAAAGATTTAAATCAAACTTTCATTTCTTTAATATTACAGATATCTACTTCAGATGTTTTATTGTTACAGATATCTACTTCAGATGTTTTATTGTTACAGATATCTACTTCATATGTTTTATTGTAACAGATATCTACTTCAGATGTTAATTATTTTGTTTAAAGCAAGTATGCTTTTACAAGTATGGTGTTATGTATGAAATTAATCTGCAAGTAATTTGCACCTTCAAATGAATTTAAGTAATTAAGATGTCAAATATATCATTCCATCTGTTACATTGTATTAAAATATTGTATGCACCAAAGTAACAATTCAGTTTAACCGTTTCCCACATACAAATATATCATTCCATCTGTTACATTGTATTAAAATATTATATGCACCAAAGTAACAATTCAGTTTAACCGTTTCCCACATACAAATATATCATTCCATCTGTTACATTGTATTAAAATATTATATGCACCAAAGTAACAATTCAGTTTAACCGTTTCCCACATACAAATATATCATTCCATCTGTTACATTGTATTAAAATATTATATGCACCACAGTAACAATTCAGTTTAACCGTTTCCCACATACAAATATACTAGCGGAAAAAAGAAACTGTGCATCGGGAAAATGTTTGTAATTTTTTTTATTTCATAACATGGTACATATTTTAAACAACATAATAGTTTATCAATCTATCCTTTACATAATCACAAAAAGAAATCACCAAAAATGTTACTCATTTAATCTTGGCATCGCGTCAAAGACTGGTGGAGTGAAATCCAAAGTCACAAACTAAATATCTGGTATGTCAGATGACTGCACGTAACCTTCGTCTCATAGACCCAACTAATGTTGCAAATATTGGTTGTGGAAGGTTGTTCCATATTTGCACCAAGGCATTTCCCAACTCCACCAACGTAACTGGCTGATTGGGTAGTTGACGTAAACGACGTTCCATTTCGTCCCAAACATGTTCGATCGGCGATAAATCGGGCGAAACAGAAGGCCATGGAAGTCAAGGCTAAATCGTGACTCGTCCGTGAAGAGTATTTCCCCCCATAGTCTACGGGTAAATTTTTACCTAAGGCGAATTCGACACCATCCTAGGCGTGCAACACGGTGACGACTTGTCAAAACTGGACGTATTGCAGGACGTCGCGGGCGTATGTTAACGGCACGCAAACGGTTCCGAACAGTTCTCGGATTAATTATTTGGTGTCCAGGAATAGTTCTAGCTGTCAAACTTGCAGATTGGAAACGGTTACGAAGATGAGTGAGCCGAATATGGTTGTCTTGAAGATGTGACGTCACACGCGGTGCCCCAGGTTGAGGGTAGTCCCGAGTACTGCCAGTGTGCTGGTTACACGTCTATACAGTGAACTTATAGTGTTCGTATGCACACCAAATTGTTGAGCGACCTCGTTTTGCTGCCAGCATCCCGATGGCACGCAAACGCTGATTTTCGTTAAGCCGTGGCATCGTAACAATCCAACACAACACAAACTTTCGATGTTTTTCTGATTGATTGAATCTTTAACAAATGTTTAATGCTTTTAAACGTGTAAACTTTCGACTGTGTAAAGTGCGAGACCCAATAAACACGTAAACCGACGTCATCGGCTACTGCACGAACCGCACGTGCGATTCGATCGAAAAGTTGTACACAGGTTTCGCATAGCATATTGATAACGTGTACTAAATTTTATGATAATCAAAATGGTATTTTAAAAAATATTCAAATTAAAGGCATGCACAGTTTCTTTTTTCCGCTAGTATATATCATTCCATCTGTTACATTGTATTAAAATATTATATGCACCAAAGTAACAATTCAGTTTAACCCGTTCCCACATTGCAACACTGGATCCAATAACAGTTTTTGGCACCACTAGCCAAATACTAGCCAATACTAGGCCAATACTAGGCCAATATTAGGCCAATACTAGTCCAATATAAGGCCAATACTAGGCCAATATTAGGCCAATAATAGCCAAAACTAGCAAAATAAATTTGTATTTTGTTCATTTCTATCAAAAGAATAGCCTTTCCCAAACCAAAATGCATGCTTACAATCAGCTTGCCACAAGCTTGCGACAAGCTTGCGGCAAGCTTACATTGACTATATCAGCTTGGCACAAGCATGCTGCAAGCATGCGCAAGCCTACCAATATATTTGGACTTTTGTCGCAAGCTTGCGCAAGCTTGCATATTATTCTTTGAAGCTTGCGCAAGCTTGCCAATTCTTTTGCAAGCTTGCGCAAGCTTGCCAATTCTTTTGCAAGCTTGCATTGTTTTTGCAAGCTTGCAATGTTTTTGCAAGTAATTTGAACAGGGCAAATTTTGGCAAGCTTAAATTTTAATTACATCTAGTAGCTATATATATAGATCCACTATATAGCTTCATTACATATTTGTTTTCTATTTTACAAAAAAGTTTTTTACATTGTACCTGATGGATACAAATTTCCATAGACAGCAGTGCATAAAAGGGAGGTAATGAATTATTTAGAGTGATGTCATCTTTATATTTTACTTTTATTTACCACAGATCAATATGGTGACAGCATAATAAACACAGTATATACATGTATAATAACAATGCAATTTAAATGACCTTTCTAACCATATATGTTAGTAATTTACAATTTTAATCAAAGTAAAGGACTGGATATTGCTTCATTGAATGTCATTTTTTTGTGCAGATTATAAAATTCAGTCACTTTCAACAGTATTAGGTCTTTTTGATACTGCAACCTTTTTGTCAGCAATTTCTATGCAAATACCAAGCCCAATTATTTCCTTTAAATAAACACTTACATACTGGTTGGTTAAGCTTCCAGTTATTATGTTTGTTAGGCTCGGTTTAATTGTGTCAGTGTTATCTTTCAGAAAAATTGAAATGTCATCTGATTGTATTTTTCTGATTACAGCTACAAAATCTGGCACACAATTACACAAGTCACCTGTACATGGACACTGTGAAAAACACTTTACATAGAATAAAACATAGCCACTGCAAAGCTTGCCATTGTTCTTGAAAAAAACTGTACTTGAATTTCTAAAATGCGTGTTGTATTTCATGCTATGATAAAGTATACCATTTAACAAAAGTCTGTAGAAAATGTAACATTTGCCAGGCATGTATTGCACTGCAGTCATAACAGGTATCAAGTATTTTTCTTCAAGTCTGTACAAATTCTTACTACCAATCATGTATATCCCATCAGATATGCATTCAGTAGTCTTGAAGTGGTATTTTGAAGTGGAAAGTTTGTTGTAAAACTCACTTACATGAGACTCACTTTGTATTTGATCTGAAAGTAAAGGTAACTTCAACAGGGCAGAAACTGCATTTGCAATTTGTACAACTGGATTTTGTGTTCCATGAAACAATTTAACAAGTTTCCCATTCATACTTTCAAAAGAAAAACATGAGTAAACCCATAAGGGACCCATTTGCTTTACATTATCATGAAGATGTAATAATTGATGTAAATTTGCAGACATGTGTTGGTCACCATATATTGTTGAAAACAAGCAACAATACTTTATTAAAAGCTCTTCACAGTGTAATACCTGCTCATTTGAAATTGAATCCAAGTTAAGGAGAAAAATTGCTTCAACTAAAAGTAAATAATGTTGAAAAACCTCTGTCCTTAATAAATTAAAGAGTACTGGAACTGAAAAGAAGAACAACCATGCTCTACATTCTGATGCTTTCCAATATTGTGAGTGTTCTTTAATACTTCGTGGATGTCTGTGTACATAATACGGAGGCTTAATATTTGCTAATTTTCTGTCTGCTACATCAACAAAATTTGAAATGGAAAAGGATTCACTAGCAAACTTTGTGTCAAACCAGAGTTTCAAAAGGCGTCTAACTAATCCAAGTAAGACTGAGTGCATATAATCAATAGCTGTGCCATTAATAATGTCAGCACTTATGCTTCCCCACCAAGACGGTCCTTTAACACCAAACACTGGCTCTGTTTTAGCAAATGCTTCTTCGCCATGCTTTAAGAATTCATCATGATTTCGTTTAGGACCATCTACTAAAATTGGATTAAAGGGGAAAACCCTTGTGTGTCCCTTTCCACTTTTTACAACTGTACCAGGCTGTTTGCATCTGGGACATCCATATTTGCCGTTAAACTGTGTCATATTCATGACCATGCACTTTGCCGGTAAATCGCATGTTCCACACAAAAGTAGGCCATGAACGAGAATATTTTTAGAACAATGCATACATTCTACCGTAATACCATTTTCCCTAAAGTCTTTCAAACTGTTATGGAATGGTTTCAAAAATGTTGCCATGGAAGGTTTTGATTTTCCAAACCAAAGTCCAGCAAATATCATGTTTTCTTGCTTCATTCGGTCAGTGAAAGGTAGTTCATTTATTGAAAGAAAAAGTGGCCAGATACTTATTTTAGAAGATTTGAAGAGAGGCACACCATCAGTATACCACATAAACGAAATGTTATTAGTATTACTTAAAAAGCATCCCGGTTTCGAATATTTTTTATAAAGTAAACCATCATATATGTCTTCAATATGCTGCTCGTTCTTTTTTGTGCGGTGAAATCTGTGCATCAAGTTTTGGTGGAACTGTCTTCTTAAAAACAGCTGTTGAATTTGAAATATTAACGGAATTTCTACAAAATAGGACACATTATCCTTATTGTTCAAGTTACAGTTACAAACTGGACAGGTCACATTTTCATCACCAAATAGATATTCACACTTTGAACAGTATTTATGAAACTGCAAAGGCGCTTTAAGGTCACTGAAAAAAGCCCTAAACCTGTAAAGGGATTTATGAATGCCATTTGCATCTAGACAATGGAATGCAATGAGTGTCAACAAGTCACTTAAACACTCTCCTGTGATATTATGCCGCAGAGCAAATGAAAGTATAAGTATAGCACTTTGGGCTACTGTAATGGATGCACCATGGTAAATCGGTTTGTCACCCTCATCTTCCTTTATAGTTTTCTCTTTTACAAAATCTTGATCAAAAGTTTCCTCTGCTTCAACATCATACCAGACCGATTCCTCGTCCACTTCTCTAAACCAGTTGTTCTCTGAATTTTCACTGCAGTCATACCAAGTTGGTCCTTCATCTCCTATGTCAGCATTTGAAACACTCGTGGTAGAGTGACATCTAAAATAGACGAACATTCATACTAAAGTTTAACTTGTACTAATGGGGTGAACTTGTATTTTATTTTAATTGTGGTAATTAAACTTAAGACAAAAACCTCGCTCACAGTCTTCCTAGATAGGGCCAGTACTAACCATATGCGGATCTAGTGTTATGCTCAAGGACACCACATATATATCCGTGTCAGATCAAACCCACAATCCTCCAATCTGAAGTTTGATGATCTGACACTGGAATGGATTGTTTAACAGTATATGTGGAAAAGCAGCCAGTTGCTTGGAAAAAATGTTGTGTGTTGTGGGAAATCCAGGAAACACATGAGCAGGTTAATTGGTGCTGTGGCTGTGATATGACTGAAAAAATGTTGAAAACAGCGTTCAACCCCAATCAATCAAACTGACTGTGGACCAACTCAACATCACAAGTTTAATTCTGCAATTGGGTGTGGCTGCTTTTGAAGTTATTCATTCATGTAAAAGATTCATATGAAGTTCCAATTAAGACCGACCCTTGGCACACACCACTAAACATTTCATTCTTCAAAGTTCATAAACAGTATTAGCGGGGCTTCGTATTAACGTATATATATTGTCACATTTACTATGATTTAGAGATTTGCTATCATATTTAACTTTATAGTGGAAAAATTATGATAGCTGACATGTTGTTTTTTTATAAAATGTAATTTAAAAAAAAAAAAATTGAGTGAAAAAAAATAAAACAAGAGCACCGCGTACGGCACAGACGCTCGACTGATAGGGAGAAAACAGAAAAAAAATGAGCTAAACAGAAAACCTTAACCGGACGAAGACGCCAGGGTCATGACAATAGCTTTTTTTTTTCAGAAGTCGAGCTAATAAAAAACCTTAACCGGATGACAACACCTTCAGTGTAGATTTTCTAAGTCCAAAAGGGGGGATAATTTGGTCAATATTAAGTTCAGGGTTATGGAAGTTGTTGTATCAAGTTATGTTAAGACATTGAATAAGTTTAGGAAGTTTCAAAGCTATAGGTTAAATTGTGTTTCAGTTATCACCATTTTTCTCCCTTCAAAGTAGATTTTCTAAATCGAAATGGGGAGATAATTTTGTCAATACTATTTACAGAGTTATGAAACTTGTTATATAAGGTCAACTTAAGACACTCAGCAAGTTTGTGAAGTTTCAAGCAAAAAAAAGAAAAGTTGTTAAGATATGAAAAATCATGAGTAAAAAAAATGTCAAAAACCTGAGCTAAACAAAAAACCTTAACCTTACGTTTTGAAGTTTTAAGTGAAACAAATAAAGATTTCCAGCTATATACTTTTATTATTTAAAATATTATGATTACGTTTATGAAGTTTAGTGACTTTAACAGTAGTAGTTTGTTAGAAAACAGAAAAAAAGCTGAGCTGAACAAAAAACCTTAACCGGACGACCACGCCGCCGCCGCCGCCGACGACGACGCCAGGGTCATGACAATAGCTCTCTTTTTTTCAAAAGTCGAGCTAAAAATTGCATGTCACTTTTAAAAAGTTTACATTGTTCTTAAATAGACTATGTACAGCTAAAAAACATGTAATTTATGCCAATGTTCTACCCAAAGTTACCTAGGTATAAATTACCAAAATGAGAGATAATCTCAATATACACGCTATGCCAGTCTATAAAACACGACGGTCATGGTGGACTGCCCTTATACAAGGCACATTTCCTAGCCTAGTACTGATCATGAATGAGTGAACTGTCGCCGTGATATAACTGAAATAATGTTGAAATCGTCGTAAAACGCCAATAAAACATTACAACACACCAACTATACATACTCATTTGAATTCTGCAGCGTATTAGTCTCATCAGTGACATCTTCGAGGTATACACATTCCTGCACGTCTGGTGGAAATGGCGTCGTCGCTATCGGTTCAATTTCAGAGCTTGGCTGGCATCCGTTGGTTGCTCTTTGTTTTAAACGCCATTTTGTTGTTTTCGGAACTTGTTGGAAGGCATCATCTCTTCTAAGGTAGTTTTTATATGTTGATCGCGGCCTTTTACTCATATTTTATCTGTCGACACACAAATTTTGTTTACGGTCGTTTGTTTACATATATCGCAACCTGCATTCATTCGTTATTTTCCGGAACCATGAAAGTGGAACCAAACCAATGAAAAGTACTCGTTTGTTCCGAGTTCCAAATATGGACGACGCAAATTCCGAAGATCGCAGTCAGTTGATTTTTAAAAAAAAAACGCTAAACGATAAACGTACAAGTTTAATTAACAAGTATCCCAACTTAACGAAGATTAAAATTTAAAAAGTATCTTTGTGAGACAAAGAACCTCGATTTCATACTAGGTAGCACCAACGCAGTCGCAGAATCTGCAACACGATTGGTTTGCTCCAGCATCCCTGCTCATTCATTGGTTGATTCAGATTCAGACTGACCCGGGTTTTTGCGTCCGCCATATTGAAAATTTAACAGTAAACAAAAAAAAACGTGCAGTTTACTTTCCGAAATAAATTTTAAATTATGTCAACCATGTATTGTTGGACTGATTGGGAGGATGATACAACAAGTGTACACAACATTAGCATAATACAGGAACCAACAAAGCCTTCGAATGAATATTTTCCGGGAGAGGAAATAGTGGCAAAGTTGCCAAAGTTTGGGATTTGGAAGGGTGTTATTGTCGAAACGAGTGGTAAGTTTTTTGTCTTTCTGATGACATTTAGATAGTAACCTATTTCGGTGTTATATATACAACTTATGATCTGTTGTTTTGCGAAAACATCGGTACTTAACGTCATACGTCGACTAGCAGAAACAATCACAATGGTTACCGTTTTTGTTCGCCCAGGTTTACTCACATTTTGATAAACAGCGATAGTAGAACTATGTGCATATATATATTTAAATTTGAAGTAGAATAGCTAAATTATGTCAGTTTAAAACTGTTATAAATCTATGAACAAATAAATACATTTGATTTTGTCCAAAATCGCTTCCAGTATATGGTTTGCAAGGGTATTTATAACTCATTTTATGTTTTCAATATTTATTCTACCACGTATCTATATAGAAAAAAGTGACTATCCCAATAAAACATCCATTTCAGAAAGCATTCATCAGTCGTATTTTTGTTTTCAAATTTAAAAAAAAAGAAGAATAACCTAGGCCTAATGCATTGATTTTCTTTAATAGATTCAAAAAAAGATCTTGAAATAAGCATGAAAAAGAGACAGAAACAGCAAGCTGAAGAGATGACAGAACAAAATGGTAAGGAATTTTGAAAAATTTATGTCTTGCAGTTGTTATAATTGTAGTCTGTAAAGAGTTGAAAACATTTTGATGGTGTTATAATACATGATATAAATAAGCCATTGCCTAGCATAGTACTATTTTGTTTGATGATCCAGATATACAGTCTATACATCTATAGCAAATTGTAGATAGGTACAGTATGATTATGCAAAAAAAAAACACTTTTTCACTTGGATTTATTTTGCCATGGTTTTATAAGCTATTTGGTTCCAGCAAACATTGATATGGGAGATTATAATTCGAGATCTTTTCTAGAGTCCTGTACAATGTTTTAATCATGTAAAATGTGATAATAATTATACAACCAAGTTTTTTGGGTAGTGTTTATAGGAGTCACTGTGTCAGTCAGTCGGCCAGAAGCCATATTTTGTCCGGCCTATTTCTTACAAACCACTGGGTGGAATTCAATAAAATTTTACATGAAGCTTGGTTCCTTTCGAAAACCGGCCAGATCCGCCCTTGCATGACTGGATTATGGCCCTTGAAATAGTCAAAATTGTTATAATAGAGCTTGTTAACACGATAGTCTTTATTTTTTATTGTATCTCAATCAAACTGATACAGTAGTTAGATTTCCATGAGAGCGTAGTTCCTTTCGAAAACCGGCCAGATCCGCCCATGCATGACTGGATTATGGCCCTTGAAATTGTCAAAGTAGCTATAATAGAGGTTGTTAACACAATACAGTCTTTGTTTTTTAGTGTATCTCAATCAAACTAATACAATAGTAAGATATCTATGAGAGCTTATTTTCTTTCGAAAACCAACCAGATCCCCCCTTGCATGACTGGATTATAGCCCTTGAAATTGTCAAAATTGCTTAAATAGAGCTTTTTAACACGATACAATCTTGATTTTTGATTGTATCTCAATCAAACTTATACTATAGTTAGATATCAATGAGAGCACGGTTCCTTTCGACAACCGCCCATGCATGACTGGATTATGGCCCTTGAAATTGTCAATATTGCTTTAATACAGCTTGTGAACACAAAAGAGCTCACATTTACTTCACCAAACTTAGATGGTAGTTAAATATTTATGACAGATTGGTTCCTTTTGAAAACAAGTCAGTTCCATGCCAGTAGAGCATAGGCCCTCATGGGCCTCTTGGTGGTATTTATCATCTTCAGTGATAGAACTAGTTCCTTTTAATTCTATACAAATCTGTTTATTTTAGGTACTACAAAAGAGTCTGTGAGCAAACCTGACAGCATCAGTAAAGAAACTAAACAGAAAGAGGGTATGTAACAAAACAATTGATACAAATGGTTTTATTAGCTCTACTGGCCAAAGGGGCTTATGTTGTGGTGATTTGTCCGTCGTCCGTGCATGCGTAAACAATTTCTTGTTAACACAATATAGTCTTCACTATTGATTGTATCTCAACCAAACTTATACAGTAGTTAGATATACATGAGAGCTTGGTTCCAGCCAGATTTGCCTATGCATAACTGGATTATGGCCCTCGAAATTGTCAAAATTGCTATAATAGAGCTCGTTAACACGATAGTCTTAATTTTTTATTGTATCTCAATGAAACTTGTACAGTTGTTAGATATCCATGAGAGCATGGTTCCTTTAAAAAAAAACCAGCCAGATCCGTCCATGCATGACTGGATTATGGCCCTTGAAATTGTCAAAATTGCTATAATAGAGCTTGTGAACACAATAGAGCTTCTATTTACTATCCGATTTTCACCAAACTTTGATGGTAGTTAAATATTGATGACAGATTGGTTCCTTTTGAAAACAAGCCAGATTCTTGCCAGTAGAGCATTGGCCCAATCTTCATGAAAGTTTACCAGAACATATATCTCCATCAAATCTAGGCCAAGTTCGAAACTAGGTCATGTAGGGTCAAAAAATAAGTCACTAGGCCAAATTTAAGGAAAACCCTTGTTAACACTGTAGAAGCCATTTTTGACTTGAGCATGTTGAAACTTTGTCAGAATGTTTGTCTCATTGACAGCTAGGCAAAGTTTGAATATGGGTCATGTCCTGTCAAAAACTAGGTAACTATGCCAAATTTAAGGAAAATATTGTTAACACTGGAAGCCACATTTTTGGCTTGAACATGTCAAAACTATGTCAGAATGTTTGTCTTAGTTATATCTAGGCCAAGTTAAAAAAGGTCAGGTCCGGTCAAAAACTAGGTCACTAGGCCAAAATTAAGGAAAATCTTATCAACACATTTAAAACTTGAGCAGCTTGATATCTAAGCTGAGTTCAATCATGTCCTAAGCATTTGATCAACTTTTCTCTGTAAGTTTGTTTGTATGGTAGGCTTGTTCAATCTTTTTATTGTTTTGCAGTGTTACAAAAGGGCAGCTCAAAGAAAGAAACAAAAAGAAAGCTAAGTGAAGTTGAAAAGGATAAGGTGGAAGAAAAAAAAAGAAAACAAGATGAGAAGAAGGCAAAAATAAATGCTTCTAATAAAGAAGTAGAGGACATGCTGCTGCAAAGAAGGAAATATTCAGCTGAAAAGAAAGTTCAGGAACCAGAAATTGGAGAAAGTTGTTCCCCTATACTTTCTAATTCTGGACCTGCTTCTTTAAAACATAGACATTCCTCAGCTTTTAATGCTATACAACGACAAGACCCTGAGCCATCTAATGTCACCTCTACTTATATACCAGGACAGGAATCGCCTATAACACTGTCAAGAAAGGAAAACAACCCATCCTTATGGAGTCCATATTTGCAGAACTACTCATTTTTGAGAGATATTTATTCTCCATCTTCAGCTTACACCCCTCTGACATCACGAAGTGAACTTGAAGATTACAACCAAGTATTAGTCAAAGAGAATGAGAACCTGAGGAAAGAAAATTCTGAACTCAGAAGTGAACTTGCCAAAGCATCAGGAAGTGACGATCTTCTCACCAGTAAGAGTTATATTTCTATTCTGATAACCACTAAAGCTTGTGCCTTATAATTATTGTTTCTGCCTGCACCATGTTTAAACTTGCATACTATTCTCTTCATTGAATTTCATATTCAGTATATATCCCATCACACCCTATTTCTGAGCTGAGTAGCTCACTTGGTAGCGGGCCCGGCTGGGTAGCTCAATTGGTAGCGTATCTGACTCGTGATCTGGAGGTCACGGGTTCGATACCCGGTTGCGGCGACATTCTTTCGGGCGATTTTTCCATCGCCTCTCACCTCTGATCTATGTGAGAAAGTAGTCAGTGGCTTCGGAAGAATGTTGTGTAAGTACTGGTGTAGGAAAGCCAGGAAAACATGGGTAGGTGCACTGACCGCCGAGATATGACCAAAGCTGTTGAAAGCGGCGTTAAACTCCAAACAAACAAACAAATCACTTGGTAGCGAAGCGGGCTGTCAATCCAGGGGTTATGAGTGATAAATATTGGCAAAAAAACAAGGCAGTCAGGTGGCATCAGAAAAGGGGGAAAATGAAAAAATTTGAAAATTCCAATTTTATGGAAGTGCTTGTCTGAGTTTAAGAAAATATTTTGGTGAACCTATACTTAGTCTGTTCAAGCGTTATTAATTGGTCACAAAAACATAGCAACCAGGCATCATCACTTAAGGAGTAAATTGCACTTTTAGCTACAAATGACAATTCCTACCATTCCACCGGACCAATTTCAACTAAACTTCATAGGAATGTCCATAGTGTTGGTCTTCTTTCAAAATGGTTCTTAGACTTATTTGTATATATATCTATAAGGTTGTTCTAGATCATATCGGCCTGTGTCCGTGTTATTCTACTTTGGTGGTGTATCATACCATGGGTCTGCGGCATGTTATACTTAGATGTTAATGTAAACGCCATCGCGATATAACTGAAAAATCGTTGAAAGCAGCGCTTATCACCAAATAATATCAATAACCAATATGAAATTGTATTTATATAAAAACTTTTATTCCAGACATTTGTGCAACACCAAGTAAAGTTCATTTCCTGAAAAAGCTAGCATCTTCTTTGGAGGTAAGAACATATTCTTTGTTAACAACATCTTGTTGTATTTAACATCGGTTTGATGTGGAATATTATTAAGTTAAAAAAGAATATTGTGAGTAGAGTAGGTAGGAGCTAGCACAGCAAACAATATTTTTTAAGTCTCTCCACTGATTCGAGTGAAAAAGTAATCATTCACCAACTGAGATAGTGTGTTTTCAAGTACTGGTTAACCATTCAGAATCCTAGAAAACAGTGATTAAGTTAACTGAACTTCTTTTAGCCCTCTATGGCGTACCAATGATATTCATTATACCCGGTGTCCGTCCGTCTGTCTGTCTGTCAGACTTTTTCGTCACACATTATATTTTTCACTTTCAATGAGCAGGTGCAGGTGACACACATGCTCCGCAGAGCACTCCATTCTAGTTTTTTTAGAGGGGGGGATATAGGAGTCGCTATGTCTGTCGGTCGCTTAGAAGCCATATTATGTCCGCCTATTTCTTACAAACCACTAGGTGGAATTCAATAAAATTTTACATGGAAGATATGCATATCCTAAAGGTCTTACAATTGAATGTTATTTACAGAGTTATGGCTCTTTTACTTATTAACTAATTAAGTTATGGTGCAGGTGAAGGTGCTGCTTTGGGGGTATTTTTATCATCTTCAATGATAGTTCTAGTTTATATGGTTTTAATATGTTTTCACTTTCTCTAATAACCTAACAGAGGTCATCACATTCACGTCTGCAAGCTGGTACAGATGGAATGGCATCAGATTTGTCTTCCCAGACACCACAGTCCTCTGCTAGTACAAAACGTTCACATTTGCAAGCTGGTACAGATGGAATGAGATCAGAGTTATCTTTCCAAATAACACAGCCCTCGACTAGTGCATTGCGTCCATGTTTGCAAGCTGGTTCAGAGGGTATGGAATCACCACACCCCTTGACAAATGCATCAAATATAGTAAGTGTCTTAACCCTTTATTATATATATATGTTTTTAATTTATTTACAAGGTATATAAATCTTGACAGGTTTGTTTATATATATGTGAAAATATATTTTTAACTCACCTGAGCAAGAAGTGTTAAAGGTGTGTTATTGTAATTGTCTTTTGTCCGGCATCTGTCAACATCTTTGCCTCGGTAACCAGTGGGTCAATTGGGATGAAACTTCACAGAAAGCATCCTAACAATAAGCTCATCAGAATTCCTTCAATTTTTTTGGATTGATGCGATCCAGGGCCATCATGGCTCTCTTGTTTTAATATATTCTCCAGAACAACCAAATTATAATTATACCCTACATAAACTAATTTTTTTTTTTTTTTTTTTGCGGGGGGGGGGGTATATAGGAATCACCCTGTTCGTCTGCCTGTCTGTATGTCTTGTAAGCGCGGGACGGGTATCCTTTTGTGAGTTCACTCAGTTCTAGTTTAAAACCGTGTTCATATTAATATTTTAGTCTGTTCCATCTATTTTTTCCTGAAGGTCATGCAAAGTACCTCATGTTTAGAAGGAAGGGAAACTAGTAGAGCACCGTGGAATGAATCACTGCAGTTTGATATATCTTCCCAGACAACAACACTGCATTCAACTTCGACATCAAATAAAGTAAGCAGCATTAAGTGTATAATTTACATTTGTTTTGTAGTTTACAAAGTAGAGAATTCATGAGCTTGTATTGATTACTGCCTTTTCTTTTTCCTACATTCACTTTGTAAGTTTAAATAAATAAATAAATGATAATGTTCATGTTATTTTTTTCCAGCCTACAATCTTCAAACCAAGACCACTTCGACTTTCATTCAGTGAACCGCCTGTGGAAGTGGTAGGTGCTGTACCAGGCAAAGCAAATATTGATGAATCTAGTGAGAGTGTAAGTGATCACTGGGAAGAGTCTGTGACTGTAAGTAACCATTACTTCATTGTATTGTTAGCTCACCTGTGCACGAAGTGCAAGGTGAGCTTTTGTGATCACATTTTGTCTGTGCGTCATGCGTCATCAACATTTGCCCTTGTTAACACCCTACAGGCTATATTTTGCATCGGATCTTCATGACAGTTTATAAATAAGAACATTCATCTTCATCAGAATTGTCATGTGACATTTGTCACAAGTTGCCATACAAATGTGTGTACTTATTCAGTATGTTGACAAGTGTCGCCGTTACTTTCATGACAATGTTGAATAAATATTATTTATATCCAGTTGAAATGAATGATTTCATTTTTTGGATGTCTATATATATATTTTTTTTTAGATTCCCATCATAATTATTTTCTGAACAGTGAAAACAGTATTTGGCTGAATAGTGAATATGATAAATAGGTAAAACAATCACACTTGTATATTCATAATCATTACTTTTAGCTTTACTGGCCAAAGGCTCCCATTTTAAATTGTGTCTTTGGCTTGTTTATTGACTTTTATTGTGAACACACTCAAACTACTTTTTTACAAATTGTTTTCAGATATCCGGAATAAAGAAGATCAGGCTTATGGTCGATTATGATGTGTGGATAACGGCATCACAACTGTCCTTGGCAACACACAGAGCCAATAATCAACCTAGGAAGATGCTGATTAATATGTTGGACATTTTTTTTACAAGAGAAACTCTGGCCATATCGAGCGCTAAGGGAACTAGAGTTGCTCATAACAACAAAATGGATGCACTATCAAGACCACTAAACGCTCTTGTGCTTAGTGCCCTGAAGGAGTTCATTTTAAAAACTTTTAAAAAGAGCAATGGTGAACCCTGTCTCACTGAATCTGTTTTTAATGAAGTTGTTAACAATAAGTGTGCGACGGCTAGACGTGCTCTAAATCCAAAATAAAATTATATATGTCAGGTCATTCTTTAACCCTTTCCCTCATACGACAATTCTGCAGCATACGACTTTGGAATGGAAAAAAACGATTACAATGTTATGAATGAGTGAATGCTTTATGAGCGGAATGGAACGTGAGCAGAGTGAACATGGACAGTAAATTTGTCAATTTCAAATTTCACGATGTTCTTAACAAGAGCTAAAAAAAGAGTGATAAAGGCAAACAATTTTTTTAAGGAATGCCTGATTATGAATCAAACTTCTCAATTAAAGATACCACTGATGATGTAATGTTGTTATTTTAGTTTTTTTATTTAAATAACTTTTATTACAATTTTATATAGTCTTTTCTGCATTTAAGCTCGCGCAAGCTTATTTGCAAGCTTGCGCAGGCTTATATGCAAGCTTGCGCAAGCTCATCTGCAAGCTTGCGTAGGCTTATCTGCAAGCTTGCGCAAGCTTATCTGCAAGCTTGTGCAGGCTTATCTGCAAGCTTGCGCAGGCTTATCTGCAAGCTTGCGCAGGCTTATCTGCAAGCTTGCGCAGGCTTATCTGCAAGCTCGCGCAAGCCTATTCGCAAGCTTGCAGTTGGATTTTATGCAAGCTTGTAAGCTTACCGCAAGCTTGCCGCAAGGTTCCAATTACTAGCTTGTCGCAAGCTTGCGTTATTAGCTTGCGGTAAGCTTGCTGCATGCTTGCGATTTGAGCTTGCGATTTTGGTTTGGGTTAATTCATTATACTAGGCCCTTCTTAAGCACTGTTCTAGCTAAAAGCCTCATACATACAAACATGTTTTGAATGTTTGCAAATTTATCACATTTCCTTTCAAAGAAAATTCCGTGTAGATACCTATACAACATATCAAACAACATGCATAGCAGATTAAACAAGAAATTAGCAAGTCAGCAGCTCTGCAGCCACTTCTATGAAGCATGACCTTCTACAACCATACGTCTGGGTTGACAAAATTAAACCCTTATTTTAATTCAGTATCACCAGCCAAATTATTTGATTTCTGACAATTCTTGACAAATTCAAACGTGACAGAAAATAAAGAGAAGATTTATGCAAACATTTAAGCACTTGGCTGTTAGAGCCTTCAAACAATTCAGCATGGTAGGGTATTCACACATCTGACTGTGTTTTCAATCATTTTTCATGAGACACATATAGGACAGCTGGATATTGAATAAAAGACAATTACAGAACGAACCGACAGAAAAAAGGGGAAAGGGCTGATCCCATAACAGACACATCTTGAAGGGCTTTACACCATCGTGATCCCTTTCCCACATACAGAGTGAGAAAAACACAAACTGATTATATCTAACTTGTTTTTCTAATTTATCAAATTAAAAATGACAAATTCTATGAAAATATGATTAGTAACAACACAACAAAATAAACATTATATAACAAGAAAATGTGTCCATGGAACACGGATGCCCCGGTTGTTAACTATAGCTGGTTGGGTGAACTGATGAAAGACAAATGAACAGACGGACGGACAGAGGGTCACGTCAAATCGGCACAATTTTTTAAAGAATGATATGTTAATAGTCATTTGTGTGAAGTTTCATCATGATCTGACATCAGCTTCACTAAAAACTAACTTGACCAAAAACTTTAACCTGAATTGTATGGACGAACAGACAGACGAACAGACGGACGGACAGAGGGTCACAACGTCAAATCGGCACAATTTTTTAAAGAATGATATGTTATTAGTCATTTGTGTGAAGTTTCATCATGATAGGACATCAGCTTCACTAAAAACTAACTTGACCAAAAACTTTAACCTGAATTGTATGGACGAACAAACAGACGAACAGACGGACGGACAGAGGGTCACAACGTCAAATCGGCACAATTTTTTAAAGAATGATATGTTAATAATCATTTGTGTGAAGTTTCATCATGATCGGACATCAGCTTCACTAAAATCTAACTTGACCAAAAACTTTAACCTGAGAATGGAATGGACGAACAGACAGACGAACAGACGGATGAACAATTGGTCCAACCTGAAATTGATACAATTTTTTAAACAATGATATGTTGATTGTCATTTGTGTGAAGTTTCATAATGATAGGACATCAGGTTCACTAAAATCTAACTTGACCAAAAACTTTAACCTGAGCAGGACGGACGAACGGACGGACGGACTAACAGACCGGAAAACTATATGCCCCTCATACTTCGTATGCCGGGGCATAAAAATCTCTTTTACTTCACTAATCAGATAGTTTCCATAGTTTTACCGTCATTTGCAACTATTAATTTCATTCCTTTATTTGCTCAGGAAATTGAATTTGAGACTTTCCATTTCAAGGAAACCCGGGAGACAGATAGTTAGGCAGACAGATTGACAAATGGATGGATAGACAGACAGTTGGATGGATAGATGAACAGAAAGACAGATGGATGGATGGATAGACAGGCAGTTGGATGGATAGATGAACAGAAAGACAGATGGATGGATGGATAGACAGGCAGTTAGATGGATTGATGGATAAATAGATAAATAGACATATGGATGGATAGATGAACATAAAGACAGATGGATGGATAAACAGACAGATGGTTGGATTGATGGATGGATAGATAGATAGACATATGGATGGATGGATAGACAGACTGATGGGTGGATATATAGACAGACCGAGGAATAGATAGACAGCCAGATGAATGGATAGACAGATTGATGGATATATAAACAAATGGATGGATGAATAGATAGATGGGCAGATAATTATATAGACAGATGGATAAACAGAAAGATGGATGGATGGACAGATAGATGGAGAAGTGTTAAATGCTGTTTTTGCTGGGTTGTAAGCTGGGATGTCACTTAAAGAGGGATATTATTGCTGCAGATTTGTAAAATGTGGGAAAGCTGGTTTATGCATCGGTAACATTCAACAAGTAAAACATATCGTTTTTACATAATCTTCTCCAAATGCAACCCACAAAAAGATATTAATAATTTACATTTCAGTACAGCTTTCAAAGTGCATAATCATGTATTAAACACCTGGGCACAGGATCACACCATGGGACATACAAAAATGTAAAATTAAATCCTAGAATTTTGCAACTCATTTAATCAGTTAGTTATTAGGTAGATAAAAATGACGTGCTTTGTGGAAAATGGGGAACTGCTCCAATGATAGCAATTTCTCCTTTTCTAACAATATTTTCAACTCCTTATCCAAATAACGTTTAAAAATGTTTCCATATTTTCCATAATTTGTGGGAAATGGTTCAAGATTTACCATAACCATAAAATGCTATTTCCAGACAAAAAAAACATTTATGATAAATGTTTTTTTTGTCTGGAAATAGCATTTTATGGTTATGGTAAATCTTGAACCATTTCCCACAAACAACAAATCTACAGAAGACAGCTTTGAAAACATCTAGAGGAGATATGGTGCATTTTTGGAAGGTGATTATTATAATAATCTTCTTCCTATGGGATTGCACACCGTAATGGAATATGCCCTACAACACACATCCTCTCTATAAACTATATGATCTCTTCATACATACGCTAGTCAATATAGTTCGCAAAAAATCAATGTAAATTCATACTTTAAGTGTTTTCATGTACAATCAGTTTGATGTAGAAACTGGTTTGGACAATTAAATTTTCAAACAATTCATGTTTTTGTGGCTTTGAAAATTAAAATTGATTTTGACTTTCCAAATACACATCTTTCTGCGGTAAATATTGTTACCTGTATATTCTTACGCGCCACGCTTTTGTGAACAACACCGATACACCGGATCAGATATACATTACACGAACTAGGTCAATTCGAGGACATACCGTGTCGTAAGGTAGTTTCCCCAAAATATGCTAATCTATCCTTAATTACGACTTTCAGTTTTGTTCTTTATATTTCCTCTAGCATATTCATTTATAGGTGTTTACATCAGTTATATATATATTATATGTATATATATATTTACTAAATTGAAACGTTGTGGGAAAAAAGGAAAAAAATCCCTCTCAGATATTTTCAAAATCGTCTGCTGCATTTGGAGTCCTGGGATAAATTTCTTATGTTTTGTTACAATGTTGTCAATAGTTGTGTGCTAGGGAGAAATGTTAGTTATCTGGTAATTCACGAATGGTGTGTTCTCCCGAACGACTACTCGACTAAATATGTATAAGGGGATTAGTGGGGCATTCTAAATGGTAAATTACAGAATGATTATATAAAAAGGATTGATTGATTAGGCTTTAACGCCGTTTTCAACAATGGTTCAGTCATATCACGGCGGCCAGTTCACCTATTCATGTGTTGTCTGGCTTTCTCACACAAGTAATCCACACAACATTCTTTCCAAGCAACTGGCTTCTTTTCCAAATAGACTGTTAGCCCATTGGTGAAAGATGAATGACGCTTGTCACAATGACAGAAAGAATGATGGCCGAGCTTAGATTCGAACTTACAAATGCTTGATTGACAGCCCGCGTCGCTACCGACTGATTTACCGGAGGAAAGTTGAAAGATGTGGAAATCACTTTTCCTGAATTGGTATGGTAAAATCGAACTCATGCATACTGGATAAGCACCCTAACATGTTGCCTCTTTAGATATTGTAGCTCTTGAAACAAAATGTTGTGGGAAAAGAAGCCTTTGGTTTTAATATGCATTGGGTGTTGTTTTTTTAACAATTCGTTTCATTCAATCAGATTTTATCCGAATATCTAATTGTTTTAAATTGTAAAATATTTGGAAGTGTTTGAATCCACGCTTGACGCGTAATACACATCAAATAAAATTATTTCTATAAAAATCTGATCATCGTGAGTTGTCATGATATTATTTAGATTTTACAACACTTTCTTAATGTTTTTGTTATGTGAGAATTGATTTAAATTGAGGGCACACCTATACTTAATTAAGCTTTCATGCAAGGAGAAAACATTACGTTCTACGTTGTATCCTCATTCAGACACAGTTTATCGAACATTGTTGCAAATGTAAAATTAATTCATGTTTTCATATTTTCATTCATAGCACTTGTATACGTTCATGCATAGCATTCGTTCACTTGTGAAAAGCAAATTTGAAAGACAGTGGCTGTCATAGATTTTTTTTATGACGAGCAAGTTCTCCTATTGTTACAATGTTTTAACTATATATTTATGTTCTCACTTTTGTAATGTTTAATATTAAATGTACTTGCTCTTCAAATTTGGAAGAAATAAAGAATATCTATCTATATATCTTTGTCCTTATACAGACGCATAGAAAGATAGTATTAGCTATTGACGGATATGACTGAATGTTATTCTTTCCTGTACTTTTCTGTCTAAATATGAAAAAATGCTTTCTATATTTTTTACAAATATTTCTCTCTATATTTTTTACCAAAAATATATTTTGTTTCAATGCAATTTCTAAATGAATTGTATGTATGCAATACTCCTCACTTCTTGACAGTGTTTGCTAACTATTGTGAATATAATATAATGTCCAGCTGTCAACAATTTTGAAGTTTTATTCTTTCTTTCTTATTGTATTCTACTGATGAAGGCGTTCTTCCATTTGTTTGATTTATTCTTTTTATACAATTTTACCTATTCCGAAACTGCAGCAAAATAAAGAAGTTTTAAAGACTTAAATTCTTTCATTCATTTATTTTCCAACATATTTGCTCTCGTTTGTTCCTATCCATATATCCTAGCCATGATCTGTTCATACCTTGCATACAATGCATTATCCCATCTGCACCTGGCTGACATCACTCTAAAATCACCTTCCAGCAGTACTTTCAGTACTTTGATTATTGTTGTGGACATCCATGGTCGAGTGGTTAGCGTCAGTGATTTGAAACCGGGTGTCCCGGATTCGATCCCCAGTCGCGGCACGACGGTCATGGTGGATATTTTAAATCAGCTGTATGACCCAACTTCCCTGTCTCTAGAGGTGGATATTTTAAATCAGCTGTATGACCCAACTTCCCTGTCTCTCACTTTAGTGGCGGATATTTTAAATCAACTGTATGACCCAACGTCCCTGTCTCTAGAGGCGGATATTTTAAATCAACTGTATGGCCCAACTTCCCTGTCTCTCACTTTAGAGGCGGATATTTTAAATCAACTGTATGACCGAACGTCCCTGTCTCTAGAGGTGGATATTTTAAATCAGCTGTATGGCCCAACTTCCCTGTCTCTGGAGGTGGATATTTTAAATCAACTGTATGACCCAACTTCCCTGTCTCTAGAGACAGATATTTTAAATCAGCAGTATGACCCAACTTCCCTGTCTCTGGAGGTGGATATTTTAAATCAGCTGTATGACCCAACTTCCCTGTCTCTAGAGACAGATATTTTAAATCAGCTGTATGACCCAACTTCCCTGTCTCTGGAGGTGGATATTTTAAATCAGCTGTATGACCTAACTTCCCTGTCTCTAGAGACAGATATTTTAAATCAGCTGTATGACCTAAATTCCGTGTCTCTAGAGGTGGATATTTTAAATCAGCTGTATGACCTAACTTCCCTGTCTCTAGAGGTGGATATTTTAAATCAGCTGTATGACCTAACTTCCCTGTCTCTGGAGGTGGATATTTTAAATCAGCTGTATGACCTAACTTCCCTGTCTCTAGAGACAGATATTTTAAATCAGCAGTATGACCCAACGTCCCTGTCTCTAGAGACAGATATTTTAAATCAGCTGTATGGCCTAACTTCCCTGTCTCTAGAGACAGATATTTTAAATCAGCTGTATGACCTAAATTCCGTGTCTCTAGAGGTGGATATTTTAAATCAGCTGTATGACCTAACTTCCCTGTCTCTAGAGGTGGATATTTTAAATCAGCTGTATGACCTAACTTCCCTGTCTCTAGAGACAGATATTTTAAATCAGCTGTATGGCCTAACTTCCCTGTCTCTAGAGACAGATATTTTAAATCAGCTGTATGACCTAAATTCCGTGTCTCTAGAGGTGGATATTTTAAATCAGCTGTATGACCTAACTTCCCTGTCTCTAGAGGTGGATATTTTAAATCAGCTGTATGGCCCAACTTCCCTGTCTCTGGAGGTGGATATTTTAAATCAGCTGTATGACCTAACTTCCCTGTCTCTAGAGGTGGATATTTTAAATCAGCAGTATGACCTAACTTCCCTGTCTCTAGAGGTGGATATTTTAAATCAACTGTATGACCTAACTTCCCTGTCTCTAGAGGTGGTTATTTTAAATCAGCAGTATGACCTAACTTCCCTGTCTCTAGAGGTGGATATTTTAAATCAACTGTATGACCTAACTTCCCTGTCTCTAGAGGTGGATATTTTAAATCAGCTGTATGGCCTAACTTCCCTGTCTCTAGAGACAGCTGATTTAAAATATCTGTCTCTAAAGCGAGAGACAGGGACGTTTAGTCATACAGTTGATTTAAAATTATTAATATCCGCCTCTAATGCGAGAGACAGGGAAGTTTAGTCATACAGTTGATTTAAAATATCTGTCTCTAACTGGCGGCCATGTTTTTTGACCAATCAACATGGCTTGAAGGAATCTAAAAGTGGGTCACTTAAGGAACATTTCTACAAAATTATTTGAAAATCGGCCTGACACTTTCGGAGGAGAAGTTTTTTTTAAGTTTTCACTATAGCCATATAAGGCAAAATAGCCCCGCTCCCCTGACGGCCATGTTTTTCAACCAATCAACATGGCTTGAAGGAATCTGACAGAGGGTCATCCAAGGAACATTTATACAAAATTGTTTGAAAATCTGCCAACCAGTTTAGGAGAAGAAGAAGTTTTTTTCATTTCGTTGCCATGGAAACCAGAATTCTGCATGGATCCCAAAAATTTGAAGGAAATCTGGTGAGGTCATTGAGAGGATGCTTTCTGTGAAGTTTCATCCCAATTGACCCACTGGTTACTGAGGAGAAGAAGTTGACGGACGGCGCGCGCCGGACAAAAGGCGATCACAATAACTCACCTTAAGCAAAGCTCAGGTGAGCTAAAAAGAACAGATGTAATTTGTATTGTTGTATATATATGTTGCCTTTCTGAAATTGACACATTTCCCTCATATGACAAATCTGCAGTACGCAAACACGAGATCTTTGTGGCAAAAATGTGAAAAATCTCAATAAAGGAGTTAGATTATTAAATAAAATTGAAAACATTGTAGATAAGGGAAAAATTTGCTGATCATGAGAAATTTCTCCTTTAGTTGCAATATGTTTTTAAAAGATGCCTGCAGCAAATTAGTCAAAATGCATCTAAAAGTGGGAAAGGTAAAAACTTCCCTCAAAATCAGGTGTCTATGGGAAATGGTACAAGTTGGCTTTAGAGACGAGTGTAAAACCTGACCAGTATGTGAAACCTTACAGACTGATTACTCTTCACATAGTACATAAATCTGACCAGTATGTGAAACCTTACAGACTGATTACTCTTCACATATAGTACATAAATCTGACCAGTATGTTCAACCTTACAGACTAGGTGATTACTCTGCACATATAGTACATAAATCTGACCAGTATGTGAAACCTTACAGACTGATTACTCTTCACATATAGTACATAAATCTGACCAGTATGTGAAACCTTACAGACTGATTACTCTTCACATATAGTACATAAATCTGACCAGTATGTGAAACCTTACAGACTGATTACTCTTCACATATAGTACATAAATCTGACCAGTATGTGAAACCTTACAGACTGATTACTCTTCACACATAGTTCATAAATCTGACCAGTATGTGAAACCTTACAGACTGATTACTCTTCACACATAGTTCATAAATCTGACCAGTATGTGAAACCTTACAGACTGATTACTCTTCACACATAGTACATAAACCTCTTTCAATGAAAGTATAATTAATGAATAGAGATGAAAACAATAGTCAGAGCTTTAACTTCACTCTCACAAATAGAGATGAAAACAATAGTCAGAGCTTTAACTTCACTCTCACAAATAGAGATGAAAACAATAGTCAGAGCTTAAACTTCACTCTCACAAATAGAGATGAAAACAATAGTCAGAGCTTTAACTTCACTTCACTCTCACAAATAGAGATGAAAACAATAGTCAGAGCTTTAACTTCACTCTCACAAATAGAGATGAAAACAATAGTCAGAGCTTTAACTTCACTTCACTCTCACAAATAGAGATGAAAACAATAGTCAGAGCTTTAACTTCACTCTCACAAATAGAGTTAAAAACATTTTGTTTTCAAAAGTTGTCTGCCGCAAAAAGCATCTGTATGAGGGGAAGGGTTTAACCAATCATTTCGTTTCCAGTATAAACTGTATAATGTCAACCACGACTTGTCATCACACCACACTCAAGATTGTTGATTCCCCAATTATTAAAAGATCAGTTTCACATTCTCAAGGGTGTCCGTGAATTGGTCAGTTTTACCTGGACACTTCAGGAATAAATTTCAATTTAAAGGTGACAATAATTGCCAAGTTACTATGACAACTCCCTATTGCTAAGCAACAAGTGAATAAGGATGCGATTGATGATATTCTACTTCTAATCCAGTTTGAAAATTAATTTCCCATTTCAAACTTGTTATTCATGCTTTGACCCGTCATAACCTTGCCATAATCCTTTTTGATGGTATAGACAACTTTGAACGCGTCAGCAGTGCCAAGTTTCTAATCCTATTCCCACAAACAGACACATTTTGATGCATCTGCACACAATGTTTTTAATAATTAGACTTTCACTTATAAATAAAGATTTTTCTATACTTTTGACAAGATGTTTTCAAAGTTGTTTCTTGCAGCAGGGTTTGTTGTTGCAAACAAAGTTCTATTTATTATCAATTACTAAATGGCAGATACGTCTGCATGACATTGTAACAAAGTTCTATTTATGAGCAATTACTAAATGGCGGATACATCTGCATGTAAGAAAAGGTAAAAGATTGGTATACGCTTATTCTACACACAAAAAAATCCAAATTGAGATTAATCATTTCCCACTTATAATGAATCTGCAGAAGACAAATTTGAAAACTTCCGTGCAATAATATGGAAAACCTCTAAAAATGAATGTGTAATTACTAAAAGGAGTTGAAAACATTGTGACAAATGGAGAAATTGAATATTATGAGCAATTTCTTCTTTTGCCTTAATGTTTTACAAAAGTCGTCAGATGCAGAGGAAGAATAAACATGCATGATATGATTCTGTCTATGGGAAGAATAGCAAAGAAAATAACCTAACCTAAAGCTACAGTAAATTTACCCTTTCTCACATACAAAAATTTCTCCAATAAGAAGATTATTAAAACATATTGACAAAAATTAGAAAATCTTACCATTGAATAGAGTTGAAAACATTGTGACTAAAGGAGAAATTGCTCAGTATGAGTAATTTCTTCTTTTGCCACAATGTTTTCAAAATATGTATGCTGCTGAAGAGTCAAAATGTGTTTTTGCAAGTGGCAAGTATCAATTTCACCATCGCCAACAACACAGTCACTTTCTGAAGTCGTCTGCTGCAGATGTGTCAGTGGATGTGGGAGAGAATTAACCAAGTAAATCACTAATTGATTGATACTCACTCCGGTTATCAACAACAAGTAATTAAATCACTAATTGATTGATACTCACTCCAGTTATCAACATTGGAATCAACTGGGCGTCAATAATCATATCCGAGACATTTATCTTAAATTTGATTTTAATAACTTAATAAGACCTCAATGTCACCTTGAACTCATTCAGTAGGAATCTGTTTGGGCTGGGTTGCTTTTTTAAAACCCTTTCGCACATATGAACGCTTTCTGAAACCTGTGCAGAAAATAACTTTTGAAAACATTGTAAACAAGAGGACCATTATATGGTCCTATATTGCTCACATGGTTTTAAAAATAGAACCTTTGTGCCACATTATTTTCAAATCAGGCCTATACTTTTCAGTTTTGGTCTAGAAGATTTTTAAAGTTTTCATTATATAATACTTATAAGGAAACGAGTCCTGCCCCCTGGTGGCCATGTTTATAAACAGATCTGAAAGATTTCCACATGTGTGCTTAAGGGGACTAATGTCTTTGTGAAATAATTTTCTTCTTGCAGAATTTTCAAAATATCAATAGATTCACTTAGTATAAAACATTTAGTTTAATGTTAAAACTGAAAAGCAAATGTCATATTTCTTTTTCTTTTTTTAGAGCCAATATATTCAAAATAATCAGTGAGATGTGATGACAATGTTAACCCTTCTTGACATACAAGAAATCTGCAGCAGACAACTTTGAACACATCTTGGTTAAAATGTTGAAAATCTCTTTATAGAAAGCATTAATTATTATGATGAGCAATTTCTCCTTCTGCAACAACACACACTCTATGTTTTCTGATGTTGTCTGCTGAAGAGGCATCATGAAGCGTCTGTATGTTTTCTGATGTTGTCTGCTGAAGAGGCATCATGAAGCGTCTGTATGTTTTCTGATGTTGTCTGCTGAAGAGCCATCATGAAGCGTCTGTATGTTTTCTGATGTTGTCTGCTGAAGAGGCATCATGAAGCGTCTGCAAGGCAACACTATGTTTTCTGATGTTGTCTGCTGAAGAGGCATCATGAAGCGTCTGTATGTTTTCTGATGTTGTCTGCTGAAGAGGCATCATGAAGCGTCTGTATGTTTTCTGATGTTGTCTGCTGAAGAGGCATCATGAAGCGTCTGCAAGGCAACACTATGTTTTCTGATGTTGTCTGCTGAAGAGGCATCATGAAGCGTCTGTATGTTTTCTGATGTTGTCTGCTGAAGAGGCATCATGAAGCGTCTGTATGTTTTCTGATGTTGTCTGCTGAAGAGGCATCATGAAGCGTCTGCAAGGCAACACTCTGTTTTCTGATGTTGTCTGCTGAAGAGGCATCATGAAGCGTCTGTATGTTTTCTGATGTTGTCTGCTGAAGAGGCATCATGAAGCGTCTGCAAGGCAACACTATGTTTTCTGATGTTGTCTGCTGAAGAGCCATCATGAAGCGTCTGTATGTTTTCTGATGTTGTCTGCTGAAGAGGCATCATGAAGCGTCTGCAAGGCAACACTATGTTTTCTGATGTTGTCTGCTGAAGAGCCATCATGAAGCGTCTGTATGTGGGAAAGATTTAAAAGCCCGGATATACATGTACCAAAAAAGTACTATTTTGATAAACTTTTTATTCTAAGTGTTGCTTGAAACAAACTACAGTCTGAAAGGTTCAAGTTTATTCACCCATTCTGGCAGATGCAATTTGAATCATCAATGACAGATGATTTTTAAAACCATTTTGGCATATAGGAGACATGTTTTCAACTCTTTTCAAAATAATGCTTCCATCCAAATATCAGTCATATTCTTCTGCTGCAGATGGTCAAAATGCATGTCTTCATTTGGAAAGATTTCAACTGTAAAATGCATGAAGACTTCAATACTTACAAGATGAATGGAACATAGTGTGTGATTTTTGTTAAATATAACCTTAAAAAGGCCTTTAATAGATAGTCGAAATATTGAATTATTAAGTGTTTTTATTTTGATCTATATATATTAATTCTCTAAGGAATAAAACTTTTTAACATAAAACTTACAGTTCACCAGCTTCCTGATAAAACATCCATATAACTAGCCCATCCAAGAAGGATTGTTTAATATTTATATAGAACATTTGCATATCAAATTGGGGGTTGTTAAATAAGTTAAGTCGACATCTTGTTCAACCTTTTCCCACATGAAGACACATTTTGCCACAATGTTTTCATTTCTATTCAATAATTATACTTTCATTATTGCTGCATATGTGTTTTCTTAGTCATCTGCTGCATATTTATTGTCCCAAACCAAAATACTAGCTTGCAGCAAGCTCGTGACAAGTGCACCGTAAGCTTGCGAAAACCCAATTAAATATTATTTAGATTGCAGCCCTAGAATATCAAGCGCAAAGGTCTTGTTTCGCAAACTTCGCGTAAGCACACTTAGAATCAGTTAAGTTCACAAAAAGCTTGCAGTTTTGCAACAACAACAACAGGAAGTTGAGAATTTTCAAATGGAGGCTTCAATTTTAAATTTAGGCAATTCTTTCACAAAAAGTTTGATTATCATGGAATGTCCACAAATATTATTTTCATAGTGACTTGTAAGTAACTTTTCTTTACACGATAATGATAAATACAGATAAAATAAACTTTAAATGTTCAAGATTTATTGAGAAATGACAATGTCTGCAACTTGGTAAATGGAAACCCTTGACAGGTAAACTTATGTTAATGACTGTTTTATTCAGTGATTTATAGTGAAAACACTAATGACAGGTAAACTTACGTTAACGGCATTAATTCAGTGATTTAAATTTAACATTTAAAATGAGGGAAAGGGTAAAGACAGAAAATTTAATTTATCTATATTTCTACCAAACTATTTGAAAATCGGCCTGACACTTTAAGAGAAGATTTTTTAAGTTTTCACTATAGCCATCCATATAAGGCAAAATAGCCCTGCCCTCTGGTGGTCATGTTTTTTGACCAATCAAAATGGCTTGAAGGAATCTGATGGAGGGTCTTCCATTTAGGAACATTTCTACAAAATTATTTGAAAATCAGCCAACCAGTTTTGGAGAAGAAGAATTTTAAAGTTGTTTTCGTTTGGTTGCCATGAAAACCAGAATTATACATGGATCCCAAAATTTGAAGGAATTCTGTGAAGTTTCATCCCAATTGACCCACTGGTTACTGAGGTAAAGATGTTAACGGTCGACGCACGACGGACAAAAGGTGATCACAATAACTCACTTTGCAGGTGAGCAAATAAAAGAAAGAAATCTTAAAATAGATGTTAAACTAAAATAGAGTGAATCTGGTTATTTCATTGTCAACCCTCATTGACTGTTTTGCTAACTCTGGTGGATTTTCACGCCTCAACGGAAGACGGCTTTTTACAACATTGTGACAAAAAGAGAAATTGTTCATTATTAGCAATTTCTGCTATTGACACAATGTTTTAAACTCAATTCCTTTATATAATACTTTCATCATGACAGAGATTTTTTATATTTGTGCAATCATGTTTTCAAAGTCGACTCAGGGTGTCTGCTGTTGATTTGCTGTATGTGGGAAATGGTTAATGAGAGGACAGAGTTATGAAATATCAGTTTTTGCTTCAACAACAACGTGATTAAAACCACTAATTGGGAGTGTGTCTTGATTTACCCTTTCCCCATATACAACAAATCTACAGCAAACGTCTGGATAAACATATAGATAACCTCGCTTAATAAGTGAAATATATTTATTGATGGGGCAAAAGGAGAAATTGTTCTGCATTAGCAATTTCTCTCTTTGCCACAATGTTTTCAAATTTTTGCTGCTGCAGATGCATCAAAATGCATCTACATGTGAGAAAGGGTTAAAATCATCTAATTGGGACTGTCTCTTGTTTAAAGACTTTCAGATATTTGTTTTCTATTCTTTCACAGATATTTCTGTAATAATTAACCCTTGCTCACATGCAGACAACATTTCAAATCTCTGCTGCATTAAACATTCTTTAAGAAACATTGCAGCAAAAGAAGAAAGTGGCTGAAAAAAAGCAAAAGATGACATTGCCCTTATCAAGCAATTTCCATTTTACTATGAAGTTAAAATGTTCTCTCATTTTTAAAACAAGAGGGCCATGATGGCCCTGGATCGCTCACCTTAATTATACAATGTACTGCAATGCAAAACACATCAAGACAATTATTCTGAATTGCAACCTCCACAGTGTTAACAATATTTTCCTTCATTTGGCCTAGTGATCTATATTTTTTTACCTGATATGACCCATATTCCAACATGGACTAGATATCATCAAGACAACATTCTGACAAAGTTTCAACTTGCTCAAAGTAAAAATGCGGTCTCTGGAGTTTGAACAATATTTTCCTTCAATTTGACCTAGTGACCTAGTTTTTGACACAGCATAACTTTTGCGGCCTCTGGAGTGTTAACAAGATTTTCCTTCAATTTGACCTAGTGACCTAGTCTTTGACCCGGCATAACCAATATTCGAACTTGACCTAGATATTTTTTAGACAAACATTCTGACAAAATTTCAAACTGCTGAAGCAAAAATTGCGGCCTCTGGAGTGTTAACAAGATTTTCCTTCAATTTGACCTAGTGACGTACTTTATGACCCGACGTGACCCATGTTCGAACTTGACCTACATATCATCAAGACAAATGTTCTGATAAAGTTTCAACATGCTCAAGTTGAAAATGTGGCCTCCAGAGTGTTAACAAGATTTCCCTTCAATTCGACCTAGTGACCTAGTTTTTGACCTCATATGGCCCAGTTTCAAACTTGTCCAAGATTTTATGGAGATGAACATTCTGATAAACTTTCATGAAGATTGGATGCAAAATGTAGCCCGTAGAGTGTTTACAAGCTCAAATGTTGACGACGCACGCCGGACGGACGCCGGACAAAATGTGATCACAATAGCTCACCTTGCACTTCGTGCATAGGTGAGCTAAAAAAGAATATTAGGTAAATCAATTTTAGACCCTTTTCCAACATATAACAAAGTCTGCATCAGACAGTGAGTGTTGAAAAATCTCAATTACTTAAAGGTATAGTTACTTTATAAAGTTGAAAACATTGTGGCATAATGTTTACAAAAGTGAGAAAGATAAATTGACCAATAAAAGAAATGTTTCAGATTTGTCTGTAAATTATTAAATGTTTCAGATTTGTCTTGTAAATTATTAAATGTTTTTGTTGTGTATAGGTGAGTTAGACATATGTTGTATATAGGCGAGTTAGACATTTGTTGTATATAGGTGAGTTAGACATTTGTTGTATATAGGCGAGTTAGACATTTGTTGTATAAAGGCGAGTTAGACATTTGGTGTGTATAGGTGAGTTAGACATTTGTTGTATATATAGGTGAGTTAGACATTTGTTGTATAAATGTGAGTTAGACATTTGTTGTATAAAGGCGAGTTAGACATTTGTTGTATAAAGGTGAATTAGACATTTGTTGTGTATAGGTGAGTTAGACATTTGTTGTATAAAGGCGAGTTAGACATTTATTGTGTATAGGTGAGTTAGACATTTGTTGTGTATAGGTGAACCAACCATACATTGTATATCATAGACAAGTTCATCAACTGACTGAATCTAAACCAACCATACATTTGTATCATAGACAAGTCCACCAACTGACTGAATCTAAACCAACCATACATTGTATATCATAGACAAGTTCATCAACTGACTGAATCTTAACCAACCATACATTGTATATCATAGACAAGTCCACCAACTGACTGAATCTAAACCAACCATACACTGTATATCATAGACAAGTCCACCAACTGACTGAATCTAAACCAACCATACATTGTATATCATAGACAAGTTCATCAACTGACTGAATCTAAACCAACCATACAGTGAGTTAAGTTCAACCGGCAGAACTTTATTTGCCGGCCTGGTATACTGTCAATCCAGGTCTGGGGTTTAAACCTAGGTCCGGTTTGTGCATTTTTCTGAGGTGCTTTAAGTGTCTCCAATTCAACTAGAGGTCAAGTACTGGCCCTTTCCAGGAAAAAGTGCCTCCGTCGCTATACACTGAGCATGTCAAAGAACACAGGGGTCTTTTCAGGAAGAGCATGGGTATTGCACCTGGACTCCCTTGTATCTAACTCTTGTCTCTTGAACTTATCTGCACCTGTCAGATGCTTGCACATGATATAGTGTACACTATCAGATGGACCAATAGCTAAAAAGATAATGCTCAATTAGAGTAATTAGTCTCTATAATTAGTCGCCGGGCAGAAGCCCAAAACTTATATTTTTAATATGTTTTCAGAAATGAGATGGAAGGATGGATGAGTTATTATTAGAAAAATACAAATTAAAATGTCTTGGAACATATAACAATTGCATTTGTTTAAAAACACTAAGTTATGACACATCTAAAATTAAATAAATATTCTGATGTTTTAAGTATTTGCAGTTTCTTTATTTTGACTCGCATTTATGTTGTTTTGTTTTATTTACGAAGACAAAACAGTCCCTAGTAGGCTTGGAGCAGACTGTTATGACTTGTGTCAATATCAAGATAAAAATCATGTCAAATTCGCCTTTTAATAGCAATTTTAACTTACTGAATGTTATGTTCATGTTCAAAGAGATGTCTTGATTTGTGAAGAATGCATTTTATAATGTTTATCCATGTATATCTAAAATATGAACTGTTTCTAAGCTTAAACTGTTGATCACGTGACTCGCGAATACCAACCGCGTAGATCAATCTCCTTTGCAGAGAGCCGTTCTTTAAATTCATTTACAAATAGTGAATTAAAGGCGATTTAAAATGTTTATTTGGTTCGAAACAAATGAAGAAAAGAACAAACTGAGATAAAACTGGTTTTAATAGAAAAATGACTTTGACACTTTTGACACTCTCTGACTCATTCTCTAACACTATCGACTCATTACATTCATGTATGTGAACTACAACTACAACTCGTGTAACGAACGACAACTCTGTGAAGGAGATTGTCTCTGCCTATAAAGAGAGTGTAAAGATTGACAACTCTGCGAAGAAGAATGTGGGTCAGGAATTGGGTCTTTCGTACACAATTATTTCGTTCTTGACAATTTTAAATGTGTCATTAGATTCCTACAGGCATTTTGCTTCCGATCTGCATATTGTTATGCATCATTGACACAAGGGCGCTCATCATAATATAATTTTAAAACATGAGTACTTTGTTATTTTCATTATAAAAAAGGAAGGAAAGAATTACAATAAATAAACATGTTGTAGGGTTCAGTTTATGTTCGAAATTAAGTTTAAAATTATACAACATTTTACAATTTCAATGAAATTTAACTGTTTAGCTGATATTAATATTTCAAGGGAGGTCTAATTTATAAATGTTGGACCACATTTTAACATTTGTCAAAATATGATATATTATTAGGATGCCAAGCTAATATCATTTTGAGAAAAAGAGAAAACTCATGTCTTCAGCGATTTAAGCCTTTTCTCATTGTTTTAAAAGTAGATTGCTGCAAAGGTGTCCAATGTTGACTTTAATAGGGGAAAGGTAAAATGACGTGCTATTGCATGCAAATCTAAATAGTCTGTTTTGTGGTTTTATTGATAAATAATAAAATTCAAATATTCTGACAAACATCTTGAAAAGTGTATGTGGAATTCACAAATATTATAATTATTCCTTAATGAATGCACTGTATACATACTAAGACTAATGATTGGCAAGATTACTCATTTCCATTACTGTTTATGCTCAATAATTAGTTGGCTGTGTGTATGGTCAACCTACCTTGGAATGGAGATTGATCATAAACAATGAAAGGCTTCAATCATATTTCAATGAAGGACATTCACTTCGTTGACAATACAATGCAAGTTTTGATACATTTTCATTTGACCCCACCCCTGATGTTCCAATATGGCCCTCAGTTAATAACTGTTTTTTCAACTACTATAATGTTAGTGTTATGCATAACTGTAGTATGGATTTCCGGCGACATTGATGCGTTGCATCAACTTTCTCTTGTAAATACACAAGAGAAAGTTGATGCAAGGCATCAATGTCGCCGGAAAAGACTGCATTGATTTATTTATGTATTCTTGACTTTCCTTAGTCTATTCAAACATTAGGAACGTTGAAATGAAAACATTTGCTTATAAATTTTATATCCATACCTATGCATTAGGGTATCTATAAAAAATTAACGAAATGTGTACACATTTATCTTGGCTTAAATTTAATTTTGCTGTTGTTACTTATTTAAATAATAGTATTCATTCATATAATTTCAATGTTTGTCAATCTTATTCGAATCACAAGGTAAATATCCTGGTATTGCTTTAAAGGGAGGTAATTTGAAGAAAACAAAAGTCTTCAAAAGGAGAAATATATCAGCATTACCGTCTACAGTTTAAATTGTTCTATTGTTTGTGGATTTAAAAATGTTCTTTTTTTCTTATTTCTACATGTAAATATTGCGGCTTCTCCGATTCGTCTTGTACTTGTCTAAAATAAAATAATATCACTCGCTTTTTCATATCGAAATGCGCATGCGCGAAAATCGATGTTAAAGGTCACGAACCTACACAACAGAATAGGGTCTATATTTAGCTTAGAAACAGTTCCTACTTTAGATATTCATGGATTAACATTATTAAATGAATTCTACACAAATCAAGACATCTCTTGAACATGAAAACAACATTTAGTAAGTTAAAATTGCTATTAAAAGGAGAATCCGAAATTGACCTCAATGATGACACATAAGAGTCTGCATTAGGGGGTGTTGGTTCACGTCTTGAAGGGACCACTTTTGTCTTCGTAAATAAGACAAAAAACTTAAATGCGAGTGAAATAAAAAAAAATGCAAACATTAAAAAATCGGAATATTTATTTCATTTTAGATGTGTCATTTATTAGTGTTCGTAAACAACCACAATTGTAATATGTTCAAATCATCTAGATTTGTTTCTTTAATAATAGCCGCCCTCCCATGTGATTTCCGAAAAGCTATTAAAAATAGAAGTCGCGGGCTTCTGCCCGGCGACTAATTATAAAAAGAATCCATTGAGAAATATTAATTTGAAGTATAGAATCAAGCAGGTATTAAGCTACGTACGTATACACATGTCATCAGTCAGAAATAACAATGTTTACCACTCACGCCATAATGGCTTCTTTCATTCTAATATTTTGAATTTGGAAACATTGCAACCACACATGCATCAAATTGCAGATCTATCGTGGAACTTGCCTTTGACAGTAGCAGACGATATTTCAAAACAAAGTTAGAAAATAAATGCTAAAATTTAACAATTAATTCTCTTTTAGCTGAATCAAAAAGTTGTTACTTGGCATGTTAATTGTTTTGTAACTATCCAAGGTGTGACAATATTTTACCAAGCCTGTTTCAAAGCAGATGACCTTATCAATTAAATGAAAGGGTTAATCACACTTGCAGCCACATTTTGACACATCTGCAGCAGATGACTTTTGCAATAGTGAGCAATATTTCCTTTCAACTTATTTCAATAAATAAACTAGCTTTCACTTATAAAGATTGTCCACATTATTGTCTTGACATATTCAAACTTGCTGCTGAAGAGTTGTTATACTTGCATGTGAGAAAGGATTTAAAAAAATGGTGATAAAAGGAGAAATTGCTTGTTTTGAGCAATTTCTTCTTTTGTCACTATGTTTTCAAAAATCCGTCAGAAAGTGTCTATATGAGGGAAAGGGTTAAAGGACAAATCAAAACATATCTAGCAGCAGAAATCAGAGCTCTAAATTTACTGTTTTATGATGATTTTTGAGTCATATCCCCATGAAGAAATATATACAAGGGAAAATAATGGAAACATCTGGAATATTAGCTGAATGGATACCGAGTTGTGGCCGTTATGGGAAAAGGTCAAGTTTTCATATGGAGTCTGCAGCATAGATGTGTTAAAATGTTGTTATGAACCCTTTCCCAATTGCAGACTTTAACGCATCTGTAGTGGATGGCCTTTGAAACCATGAAAATAGGATTTTTTTTTAAAATGAGCATTGTATTTCTCCTTTCACTACGTTTTAAACTTAATGCTTAAAAATTGTAGTTTGTTCCATCAAAAGATTTCTCCATTCCTGATGGTTTTAAATGTGTTTGCTGCAGATTCATTGTATGGGGGCTGGGATGGGGTTAAGGGGTTCAGGACATTTATAACTAGGAAGCATCAGAAACATGAGATGTGATCATTTTATGAAGAGTTTACCTTGTACAATAATCATTCATTGCTAGCAAACCTGTCCCTTTCCAACAATATTTTAAAACAGTATTATTGTTTTGTTTTATTTAAGGTTGTTTGCTGCATGTGAGTCTGCAAGTGTGAAGGGGTTAAAACAGAAATAAAAAAATCTTGAACGGCCAACTTAAATGGTTAAACACAATTAAATATTTACCTTTTCTCCTCTCATAAAGCGGAGTTCTTCGTCTTGGCATGGTTATTTTTGTTGTTTCAACACAACGACACGAACAAAATGAGTATTGTTAATCCTCACTCGACACAAATATTGTCCTTAGCTAAATCCTTTTTCACACAAAGTAGCTTGTAAATCGTCAGCAAATATCCCACACTTCAAGAGGGATATTTTTCTGTTTCTTTTCTCACTGAACAGTTAACACCTGCATTGTGAATAAATTCATCAGCAGGCACATTCAGAGCTAATTGGTTAAGGTAGCAATTTGATAAAATGTTGATGATTTTTATCTATTTATCTAACAATTTATTACAAGCCCACATCATAAAACAAATCACCAGCAGACGACTTAGAAAACATGTATAAGCAAGAATGTAGAAAGTCTATAAATGAAAGTATTATTATTTATGAAGGTTGAAACATTGACAGAAAACAAACAAAATCTAAAGAGCTAGTTTTCATTCTGATGTGGTAGAATTAACATTGACCGTATAACACCCTTCTGATGTGGAAGAATTAACATTGACCGTATAACACCCTTCTGATGTGGTAGAATTAACATTGACCGTATAACACCCTTCTGATGTGGTAGAATTAACATTGACCGTATAACACCCTTCTGTGATGTGGTAGAATTAAAATTGACCGTATAACACCCTTCTGATGTGGTAGAATTAACATTGACCGTATAACACCCTTCTGATGTGGTAGAATTAACATTGACCGTATTACACCCTTCTGATGTGGTAGCTAGAATTAACATTGACCATATAACACCCTTCTGATGTGGTAGAATTAACATTGACCGTATAACACCCTTCTGATGTGGTAGAATTAACATTGACCGTATAACACCCTTCTGATGTGGTAAAATTAACATTGACCGTATAACACCCTTCTGATGTGGTAGAATTAACATTGACCGTATAACACCCTTCTGATGTGGTAGAATTAACATTGACCGTATAACACCCTTCTGATGTGGTAGAATTAACATTGACCGTAACACCCTTCTGATCTGGTAGAATTAACATTGACCGTATAACACCCTGCTGATGTGGTAGAATTAACATTGACCGTATAACACCCTTCTGATCTGGTAGAATTAACATTGACCGTATAACACCCTTCTGATCTGGTAGAATTAACTTCAAACAAGACCAAGAGATCCAAGGTTGAACATATTATGACAAAAGAAGAATTGCTCACAACCAGATAGTTTGATAGTTTGATGTAGAATCTTCGATGCATGTGAGAAAGGATTATATTTCAATTGACTCTCTCTTTTTTTTCTTTTTTTTAACATTGTTTACATGTAGAATGTCATGTAAAATATAAACAATTTAAAATCAAACATGATACTGATCATTTGCAATTTCTCCTTTTCTAGCTTTTCTCAAGTTTTTGTCCATTCGACCTGCCCTTATCTTTCAAAAGACACAAACTGTAATTTGTTCTTACATGCAGACGAATTTGGATGTGTCTGCAGATGACTTTTGAAAGATTGTGAGAAAGGAGAAATTAATAATAACAAGTAACTGGAGGATTGCAAGCAATACCATAGTCCCCTACCGGTTTGCACTTTTGAGTCTGTTTCTGTTGTCATAGCAACCCAATGTTTAGGTATATCAAGACAATAAAGTATGAAAATAAAGAAAGGGAAATAACTCAAAAATTAGGGAAGCAAGAGTTATGGTTCATGTGCACTGCACTCCCCCTTGATACGATGTATTCATGTGTGAAATTTCATAGCCATAGCTAGTATAGTTATGGAGATATGCTCCGGACAAAAATCAAGTATGAAAATAAAGAAAGGGAAATAACTCAAAAATTAGGCAAGCAAGAGTTATGGTTCATGTCCACTGCACTCCCCCTTGATACGATGTATTCATGTGTGAAATTTCATAGCCATAGCTAGTATAGTTATGGAGATATGCTCCGGACAAAAATCAAGTATGAAAATAAAGAAAGGGAAATAACTCAAAAATTAGGCAAGCAAGAGTTATGGTTCATGTCCACCGCACTCCCCCTTGATGAGATGCATCCATGTGTGAAATTTCATAACCATAGCTAGTACAGTTTTGGAGATATGCTCCGGACAAAAATCAAGTATGAAAATAAAGAAAGGGAAATAACTCAAAAATTAGGGAAGCAAGAGTTATGGTTCATATGCACTGCACTCCGCATTGATGAGATGTATCCACATATGGAATTTCATAGCCATAGCTAGTACAGTTTTGGAGATATGCTCCGGACAAAAATTTGCCGGACTGACTGACTGACGGACGGACTGACGGACGGAGTGCAAACCTAATAGTCCCCTTCGGCACGCCGGTAGGGGACTAATAAGCAACTTCTCCTTTTGTCTTTATGTTTTCAACTCCACTCATTAATTAAACCTTCTTTCAGACATTTTCCATATTTTCGCCTCGATTCATAGGGTTCCAAGTAGAAGAATAAAATATAACACATCACATAATCGGTTAACTCTTCCACATCACATAATCGGTTAACTCTTCCACATACAGCAAATTTGCAGCAAACGATTTTGGTAGCATGTAAACAAAAATATTGAAACTCTCTACAAATGACAGAACAATTATTGAATCAAGTTGAAAAAGGAGAAATTGTTGATCATGAGCAATTTTCACTTTCTGCCACAATATTTTCTAAAGACGTCTGCTGTATAGATGGCAGAAAGCAGATCTGTAAATTGGATTGGAAAGGGTTAAAAAAAAAACAAGGAAAGATGCAACTCTGGCTGGGTAAGTTAATCCATGTTATTAATTCATAATCATCCCCGTCACAAATTAATCTTTTAAAACCCTATAAAAAGTCACCTAGAACACCTGGTGAATAGTGTAAGAGAATGTTAATTTTAATATAAGCCCTTACTTCATGATCCTTCTATCATTCTTCTCATCATTGTACACACTCCCATCATTTAAAATGATACAAATAATGTTGAGAAAGTCTTTAACCATTTCCCTCATACGACAATTCTGCAGCAGACGACTTTAAACATATTTTATCAAAAAATAGAAAATCTCTATAATTGAATCGATAACCTATGACAAAAAGTGGAAAACATTGTGGCAAAAGGAGAAATTGCTTGTTTAAGCAATTTCTTCTTTTGTCATTATGTTTTCAAAAAACCGTCTGCTGCAGAGGCGTCAGAAAGCGTCTATATGAGGGAAAGGGTTAAAAGAAATATATATAAAATGTGTCACCACAATATGAAAAATAGGGTAAAGCCCAGTAAATTAGTAACCCTAAAACAATTGTCTAACTCGATTTTTCTCTACTACCAAACAAGGCCATAATATAACCGACCATAAACCAGTTGTCTAAATGATATCATTCTTTTGAATACCAACAACTAGAAGAAATATAAAAAAATATATCATTTCATCAAAAATAATTTGAAAAGTAATAATACAATTTTAACTGTTATTCCATGTTTAGATTAGCCTGATTAGAAAGCACCAGAAGTGTAATATCTGAAGAATAATCAGCAAAAATAATTGTGAATAACAGGGCAGAATAAGGAAATGAGAACATGAAAAACAATCCCTACCTATGGTTTTAGCAATAGATCAATGGTGATTTGAAATTTAACAAAATGTATCAAATTTATGAAATGAAGAAATATAAATACTTTTTTTTCCAGTCTCTATCAACATAACACAAAACCTGTAGCGTCAGAAAATTTATTGATTCTAAATAAAAAAAAAATTGTTTTATGAAGATTTCAACATTTTGAAATCAAAATTTAAGCTCCCCTTACCTACAGCTCAAACATATGTACGACTACACTTTAAAGTTATAAATAAGTGACTTCAAACAGAATCCCTTCAGCATGTATCCACTATTACACTGAATTTAGATCTTATCATACATCATAAACCATCAATTCTTTATCAAACTGTTGATAGTATCAAAATGCAGCCAGCTGTTACAGTGGCTCTTTCTTTCGTTAATTTAATAAAAATATCAGCAGTGAAAATACCTGTTTATGTAAACTCAGGCAAGGCTTTGTTAGGCGATTTTCTATGCATGGTGTGAAAAGTTAATCCCCTCAAAGAGAGCCACGTTCAGGACAAATTTGGAAACCCAAATAGAACAGAAAGAGAATACAGTACATTTTGAACACCTGTTCGAGTTTAGTTGGAAGATTAAATTTGAATTTTGAAGAGAATCATTTCTTTTCACCATTCACTTAGAATAAATAACAAATATACAACTAATGTTAACATGTGTATATTATAAACTATTAATCACTTTCACTCTTTTTTTAACCCTTAACATACAAAAAATCTGTAGCATACAACTTTAAAAACATCTCCGCAAAAGCACGGAAACTCTATAAATGAAGGTTTAATTACTGTAAAAAGTTGAAAACATTGTAGCAAAAGGAAAACGTGCTCATTTTGAGCAAACAATGTTTTCAAAAGTCAATTGCTGCAGAGGCGTCTGAAAGCGTCTGTATCTGGGAAAGAGTTAAGGAAAGGAGCAGTGTTTGATTCTTTGATTTATAAGGGCTTTATAACATTGTCAACGGTATTTCAGTTACTTATAGGTGACAAAACATTTATCCATTATTCCTGGATGAATTAACCTAATTACTCATATAAATTTGTTTATATAACAAATCTGCTGCAGACGACTTTGAAAAATCTAGGCAAAACATTGGAAAATATCTATAAATGAAAGTACTGTATAATTATTTAATAGAATTGAAACATTGTGATAAAAGGGGAATCATTATGAATAATTTTTGTTTAAACCACAATATTTTTAAAAGAGGTCTTCTGCAGTATACGTCAAATTGAGTCAGCAACTAGGAAATGTGCCCGGTATCAATCTGCTATAGCAGAATACTATAGAGCAGTATTAACTCACTCCAACACCTTTAAATCTTGAAAACATCTTGGCAAAGATATTGAATTTTTTTTAAATAAAAGTACAGATATTAAATAGACTTAGAATTGAAAACATTGCTGCTCATTATGAGCAATATATCTCCTTGTGTTTTCAAACGTCGTCTGCTACAGATACATCAAAATGTGGTGAACCTATTCCCTCATGGTTTGTGATGCCGGCAATTTTAGTAAGGAAGACTTAAACTCTTGTGGGAGAACATGAAAAACGTAGTGTCTCTTTTACACATTTCAATGGTGAACTGAAACATGTCCTTTCTCCCCAAACTTTTAATGTGAATAATTGATAAAACAGCTCTGATGTAATAGTCTGTCTAAACTGAACTGTTGCATGATGAATACATGATGAGGTCAACTTCTTCCTCATTTGACAACTCAATCTACACTGATAAAAAAATGGCTGAACAATTTTGGATCTCTAGAGTGAATGCTACTGTAAACAGTTTTTTCTGCCACTTGTTCTTAATTAAGTTTGTCACAGTCCCGGGACAAATAAATATGACAACTTATACTATTTACTCAAGAAACGGCTTCTAAAGCTCCAAATTCCCCTCAATAGCTTCTCTGACCAAATATCAATGCCTTTTAAGTGGTTACAGAAAACAAACTCACCAAATTGTTCAAACCCACTTTTAAATACGGAAATAAGAGAAGAATAAAACACTTCTGATCAATTAGTCCATAATGAAACACTTTTACTTTTCATTTGTATAACCCTTTGCTGAAATTTATTTATCTCCCAATAATAGGATTTCATAAACATTTGGTTGGAAATTTAAGGTTTATAAACATGAAATAATAGTATATACTATGAAGAAGAAGTGCTCATAATAATGTCATATTTCATTGAAATGTTAAAATCTTTCGGACATATAACAAATCTGCAGCAGGCAACTTTGAAATTATTTAAAATATGGAAACAAAAGAACAATTATTGAATAAAGTTGAAAACTCATTATCATTAACAACTTCTCTTTTTGCCACAATGCTTTCAAAAACATGACATTGTGTGCTACAGAGGCTTCAGAAAGTGTCTGTATGTGAGAAAGGGAGGGTTAACCTATTTCCATCAGCAAAGTTTTATTAGAGTTCATGAATTATAAAATGGTTTTGGAGAAAATGAGGATGCATCTTACATCAGACAAGGCTGTAAACAGGTTTTGCAAATCTGCAGCAATTGACATTCAAACATTTTGTAAATGAAAGAACATTTATCGAATGAAGTTGAAAACATAGTGGCAAAAGGAGAAATTGCTCATTATGAGCAATTTCTCTTTTTGCCGGAATGTTTTACAAAACACGTCTGCTGCAGAGGTGTGTGTGGGAAAGGATTAATTTAACAGATACTTGTGATTGCATTCCCTCATATATTATATGTGTGCCCCAAACAATATTTGCAGGGAATCCTTGAGCACTTACAAGGAGTTAGGAGAAAGAGAACAAAACAGAAATTAAGCAAATAAAGATTGTATGAGAGGACTTTCAAACCATTGATACAATAACGTTTTGTAAAGACTTTATTTGCACTGGATCTTCTGTATTGGCTAAAGGAAAACAAAAACTGTTGTGACGAAAACGTCTTGGATGGGATTATTAACCCTTCCTTACATACAACAAACATGTAGCAGACGACTTGGAAAACATCTAGACAAGTATTTAAAAAGCGTCTAAAGATGATAGTACAAATATTGCCTCAGCTTGATAACATTTTGGCAAAAGAAGAAATAGCATATTATGCGCAGATTCAAATTTTAGCCTAAAAATATTTTCAAAAGTCATCTGCGGTAGATATGCCAAAATGTATCAAAATAAGGATTAACCTTTTCTCTCATACAACAATTCTGCAGCAGACGACTTTGAACATATTTTTGTCAAAAAATAGAAAATCTCTATAATTGAATGGATAACCTAATAGGTCCTATGACTAAAAGTGGAAAACATTGTGGCAAAAGGTGAAATTGCTCGTTTTGAGCAATATCTTCTTTTGTCACTATGTTTTCAAAATGTCAACTGCTCCAGAGACGTCAGAAAGCGTTTATATGAGAGAAAGGGTTATGAAGGCAAATAACCAAATTAATGCAATGGGCTGGTGCAGTTCCCAATTCATATCAGTTCATTTGTAAAAATTTAAAGGAAAATTTGAAATTATTTGCTTTACACCACTTTCAACAGTATTTCAGTTATATTGCAGTGTTTCCAGGGTTTATAATCAGTTATACTGCAGTGTTTCAAGGGTTTATAATCAGTTATATCGCAGTGTTTCCAGGGTTTATAATCAGCTATATCGCAGTGTTTCCAGGGTTTATAATCAGCTATATCGCAGTGTTTCCAGGGTTAATTATCAGCTATATTGCAGTGTTTCCAGGGTTAATAATCAGTTATATCGCAGTGTTTCCAGGGTTTATAATCAGTTATATCGCAGTGTTTCCAGGGTTTATAATCAGCTATATTGCAGTGTTTCCAGGGTTTATAATCAGCTATATCGCAGTGTTTCCAGGGTTAATTATCAGCTATATCACAGTGTTTCCAGGGTTTATAATCAGTTATATCGCAGTGTTTTCAGGGTTAATTATCAATTATATCGCAGTGTTTCCAGGGTTAATTATGAGTTATATCGCAGTGTTTCCATGGTTTATAATCAGCTATATCGCAGTGTTTCCAGGGTTTATAATCAGCTATATCGCAGTGTTTTCAGGGTTAATTATCAATTATATCACAGTGTTTCCAGGGTTTATAATCAGTTATATCGCAGTGTTTCCAGGGTTTATAATCAGCTATATTGCAGTGTTTCCAGGGTTTATAATCAGCTATATTGCAGTGTTTTCAGGGTTAATTATCAATTATATCGCAGTGTTTCCAGGGTTAATTATCAGTTATATCACAGTGTTTTCAGGGTTAATTATCAATTATATCGCAGTGTTTCCAGGGTTTATAATCAGCTATATCGCAGTGTTTCCAGGGTTTATAATCAGCCATATCGCAGTGTTTCCAGGGTTAATTATCAGTTATATCACAGTGTTTTCAGGGTTAATAATCAATTATATCGCAGGGTTTCCAGGGTTTATAATCAGCTATATCGCAGTGTTTCCAGGGTTTATAATCAGCTATATCACAGTGTTTTCAGGGTTAATTATCAGTTATATCACAGGGTTGTAGGGTTAATTATCAATTATATCGCAGTGTTTCCAGGGTTTATAATCAGTTATATCACAGTGTTTCCAGGGTTTATTATCAGCTATATTGCAGTGTTTCCAGGGTTAATTATCAATTATATCGCAGTGTTTTCAGGGTTAATCATCAATTATATCGCAGTGTTTTCAGGGTTAATTATCAGTTATATCACAGTGTTTTCAGGGTTAATTATCAATTATATCGCAGTGTTTCCAGGGTTAATTATCAATTATATCGCAGTGTTTTCAGGGTTAATCATCAATTATATCGCAGTGTTTCCAGGGTTAATTATCAGTTATATCGCGGTGTTTTCAGGGTTTATTATCAGTTATATCACAGTGTTTCCAGGGTTAATTATCAATTATATCACAGTGTTTCCAGGGTTTATAATCAGCTTTACCGCAGTGTTTCCAGGGTTTATAATCAGCTATATCACAGTGTTTTCAGGGTTTATAATCAGTTATATCGCAGTGTTTCCAGGGTTTATAATCAGCTATATCGCAGTGTTTCCAGGGTTTATAATCAGTTATATCACAGTGTTTCCAGGGTTTATAATCAGCTATATCGCAGTGTTTTCGGGGTTAATTATTAGTTATATCGCAGTGTTTTCAGGGTTTATTATCAGTAGGGATGGCAACGGTTACCGATATTACTAACCGGTTACTCGTACAATTTTGTAACCGGTTACCCGGTTAACCGTATAGATTCATAGACAATAAATATCCACTGTTTTAGTCAAATATGGTTGCGCATGTTACCGGTTCCACCAGTCCATTATCACACAAACTGCACTTAACTTTGTTATCATCAGCACAGCGTTTGAAATACTTCCAGACAAAGGATGTAGAAGGCGGCATTATGGCAATATATTCTGTAGATCTTTTTTAACGAAGTGACTGTTATACAATTTATAATATGTCAAATGAAAAGGGTACATAGCTGCATATCTTTAAATACCAACTCAGGGGGAAATGTGTTACAAACTTCAAATTACTCTTCCAATCGTGTTGGTAAATAATAATTTACAAAAACAACAATTCAAATGTATCACACTCACTCCAATTAGTTGTATTATCAAAACAAACGCCGAATATAATTAATAAGTCATTGTCTTATAAATAATCTCTGCATTTATCAGACATCAAACTTTTTTTAAAAGAAACAAAGCGTCCTTTAATTGACAATTACACAAACAATCGATCATCAATAAATTCGAGTGCGGCTGTTATCGCAGTAATGTAAACACTGGCCGATCGAGGTGTGAATAATTAACCTCTCATGGCAGATCTGTATGTGTGACAAATTGAAAAGAACAAAAGGTGAAACACAACTGTGTATATATTTTATCTTTTCTTCCGAGTACTCGATTACCGAAATTACTAACCGATTAATCGGAAAACGTACGTTTAACCGGGTAACCGATTAATCGTTGCCATCACTAATTATCAGTTATATCGCAGTGTTTCCAAGGTTAATTATCAGTTATATCGCAGTGTTTCCAGGGTTTATAATCAGTTATATTGCAGTGTTTCCAAGATTAATTATAAGTTATATCGCAGTGTTTTCAGGGTTAATTATCAGTTATATCGCAGTGTTTCCAGGATTAATTATCAGTTATATCGCAGTGTTTCCAGGGATAATTATCAGTACTACTAGCGTTAGTTATCCTGACACTGATACATATACTTCAGTTGTTATGTTATCCTCAAAATCCTGAATGCCAAGGAGGCAAACCTTTCCTTCCATTTTAGGTTTTTGGAAAAATAAATATAAAATTGTGCAGGTCAAGATCAGTATACACATGCAGTAACTGTAATGCTCTAAGGGATCTACAAAGTCTAGTCCTTTTGACACGCTATTTATACAGTCCTCTCATGCAGAGGTACCAGAAAGTGTTAGAATGTGTTAATTGGTTTACCCTCTTTTACTTTGAATTTTTCTCTAGAAATCCTTTACTTTGGACTAACTCTGTGCATAGAATGTTCATGATTTGTGTTAATCCTTCACCTGTTACATTTGATGTCTCTGTAGCACACAACATCAGACCAACCTTAGCATATTGATGTCTCTGTAGCACACAACATCAGACCAACCTTAGCATATTGATTGTCATTGTGACAAAAAGCGAAATTGCTCAAAATGAGCAATGTTTTCAACACAAATTAATATTTCAACTCTCATTTACTGAGAATTTTCATTTTCTTCCCAAAATGTATTCAAAGTAGTCTGCTGCATATTTATTGTATGTGGGAAAGGGTAATTAATTCTGAGTGAGGGAAGGGCTAATGAGGCGGTCATCACATCATCTGTTTCTTTTCTCTCTCTCATCACCCATACACAACCATGGATTTAATCAATTACTCCTTTACATGTGAATGCAACTACCCCCCCCCCCCCCTTTCCTTCCTTAATCAAAGCGCTGAAAGCGCTGATGGTATAGGGGGCATATGTAAATTGAAAACATATGGCATAGATCATATGGACAAACATTGTTGAAACAATGAAACAATGACCTTTAAACAAACCAAACCAAAAATGTTTGAAGCAACACATATAGCCTGCCAATAACATATACCTCATTTGTCAAAGTTTTACCCTTTTCTTGTATAAACAAAATATCGAAGGACAAAAGATTGACAAAAAAAACCGAGAAGCTACCCTTAATTAAAATATTTCTAGTTCAGAAATCACTAAAGATCCACAATGTATATTGTAATCATGCTGATAAATGAAAGACGATCGAAAGCATGATAGAGTTATGTTTCTTTTGCACTGCACAATTGCAGCTCTGAGTTTCCTATACACCAAGTCTTAAATTGATATATTGGACATATATTGAGACAATAACCGAAGAAATGAAAAAATTGAGTTTACACCTAAAAAACAGATTAGATTTGACGTAGTACAAATCTTGGGGAAGCACTCATTAACGAAAAAGGGAATTTCACGGAACGCATGTGTTGCATATAATAAGGGAGAACATTGAAAGACAAAAATATACAACTCCAAACGCAGCATGCTTAATTTATGGTAATGGGGACCGTGCACTGCAAATCTGTAGGTCATAAGTTACATACAAACCAAGTTTGAAATTGATACAATGAAAGTTAATTGAGACAATCGCTGAACTAAATAAGGAAAAATGGAGATAACTGAAAAAACAGACCAGAGTTATGTACCTAGTACTTTGCCGTTCTCCTGATCACACGGGTATAATTGTGACCACTTTGAAATAAATCTGCCATACAGAAACAACGTGTTAACCAATACATGCAATCCATGACGGACGGACGAATGCACATTCAGGCAGACAGCCGGCCGGACGCCGGATTGTACCTCCAAGCTTTACAGACGGAGACAACTCAAGTATTGATTACAGAAGACTGGTTCAATGCGTCAAAACACGTCAGCTTAGATTATGGTATTTGTAAAGTATTTGCAATTTAATTGTATCTCCGAAACGGGACCGGACCGTCAAGGTTAATTTTCAAAAACCTATTTAGACTACATTTCTAGTTTATTTGTCAACAGATACATCTAGGACTATATTACACGTTGATGAACGTTGAGTCTTAAATTAACGCAAATGCATATACATTATAATTTTAGTCCCAAAATCGCTAGAAGCTTCTCAATAATAAAATAAATAATGACCTTGCGGTTATAACTCGGATGTGTTGACAAATTCGGCCAAATTTCTTTCCGACGTTTGACAAAAGTCAATGCGACATGCGTCATTCGTCTTTCACCAATGGCTTAGTCTATGTGGAAACGCAGCCAGTTGCTTGGGAAGATTGTTGTGAGGAGTACTGGTTTGAGAAAACCAGGAAATACATTTGTAGGTGAACTGGCCGCCGTGATATGACTGAAGAAATGTTAAAAACGGCGTTAAATCCCAATCAATCAATGTTGAAATAAACTTATCTATAATTTGTAGATTTAATTTCTATTTCCTAGTAGGGTCTACATACAGCGACACATGAGAATATTCAACACAAAACGCGACCTGTTTTACCAACAATTCCCCAGTAGCGGTGAGATGTATACACAGTAGGACCTCTCTCTTTGGACAAATTATGTTGTAACAAGTTTGTTTACAGTATTCCTTAACCTTGACCACATAGACTAAATATACAGCAAACAACATTGAACTAAGGCATAACTATTGACCTGAATTAATAAAAGTATGATTTTGAATAGTGATGAAAACATTGTGGAAAAAGACAAACTTGTTGATTATCATTCATCTGTTAAGGTTAGTCAAATGTGTCTAAAAGGGGCAAAGGTTAAAATAATAACTGTAGACAAATGTTTTTGTTATCTAGGTTATAGAAACAAATTGATTCATGTTTCAAAGCATTGTTTGAAAAGGAGGAATTGCTCATTGTCAGCAATTGCTCCGTTTGCAAATATACTTTCAACATTTGTTTGTAACTAAGTAGCTATAACGGGAACGGTTCAACCCTTTCCCGCTTACAGTCGCTTTTTGACGCATGTGCAGCAGACGGCTGCAGAATTGTTTATCATGACCCATTTCCTCTTTTCCACAAAGGTTTCAACTATATATTTTTCCCCTTGATGTAAGGCAAAATTGCTCGTAATCATTCATCTCTAGCATGTTATTCAAAATGTGTCCGGAAGGGAGAAAGAGGGAAAGAACGTCCATAGTAAAACGTTTAAATATGAAAAGAATTAATTTGAAACGTGTTTGAAAGCATTGTGTGAAAAGGAGGAATTGCTCATTGTCAGCAATAGCTCCATTTTCAACAATATTTATTAAATATTCGAACTGTTATAGTATCACGGAAAGGGTTCCGCTTCCATGGGAAGGATGTAACCATTTTCCGCCTACAGACGCTTACAGACGCATGTGCAGCCGACGACAATCGAAAACATTGTGACAAAAGGGGAAATTGCTTTTCGTAGGCAATTTCTACTTTTGCCACAATGGTTTCAACTCCTTTCAATAATTGTATTTACAGTGCTTTGCACATTTCTCTATAAGTCGACTGTTGTAAACTAATGGGGTCACAGAACGGTCGACGTTACCTCACACTACTGACATTGAGGTCAACCATAGTTCAGAGTGAGTTTCATTCATAGAAACTATTTTGTCTCATAAATTTATGCAAGCGGATGGTTTTGTGAATCGGTCGAACCAATGAAATCGTTGAAAAGGCAGATTATAACCAATCAAAACTCGATTTTGGTGTAGGTATACACATGTGGACTGCGGTTGCAGCTTTAATCCGACTTTTCGAAAGCAGCTTCGCTATGAGATAGTGGCGAAACGCCCCTATCCCAAAAACGGAAGGATTACAGCCTGAGAAATGAAATATGAAAATGTACAAACATCAAAGGGCGACATATAGACTGCTGGGTACAAACAGAGTCTAATTGTATACAAGTCTCTCATACATCTCGTTTATACCTATAAGGTTTCAATATAAAGTCAAATTGTATACTGCCACAACACTCTGGAACATCGCGTTTATAGTGTTAAGGGCCATTTTTGGTAGAATCGTGCACTTTGGGTTAAAAGCATGACACTTGGCACACATATAAAACATCCTCTACTGATAATTTTTAGATATGGACCCAAGTCAGCCGCGCCCCCTGGTGACCGTGGCGGCCATTTTTCAAATGGCCGCCAAAATGGCCGACCATTTCTTCAAATGCTTTTATCTTTGTAACTATATGTAGTAGACTCATATTCTTGGTGTCTTAATATACAGATTTCAGGCCAAGGAAGCCATTGGGCACACAATAAATTTGATATATAATGTATTTTGCTTTAGAAATAACTTTTATATCTTTTAAAATGGCCATTTATATACAACCAGTGAATCATTGTCAGTAGTAATAACTGTTTGAATTTTGCCAATCAACCAATCAACTCACATATGCATGATATGTTACGAAATAAAAGTAACAAACTATTAAAGGATCTGTATTTCCACAGCAAATAACAGTGTTGAATTAATACTATACGTCCTATACAAGCCATATTACAAGTTATTGTATGAAAACATAGTATACTACAGCTTTTCATACATACGGCATTCGTCGCTTATTGTACGTCACACATAAGTGTCATGGATTGAGGTACATATCACTATCAAATCTGCACATTTATAGACACTCTTTGTAACAACTCACAAGGACATATGGCCTTGCGCTGGAGGCTAGCCTTGCTGTATTTGCACAAACCCCAGCATACCTTGCGGCTGAGTTACAGTGTATCAGATCATAACACATGTCTTGTGCCTGACCAATGGTGGTCCATTTTGGTTTCGATGAACCATCACTTTGGTGCCATCCCCAGTTTGCAGGACGTGGTAATATGGGTTCTTTTTGTAGTGATTGCCCCCCAAACATGCCCTGCTTGGTAGGCGGTTCGTAGTATATGCTGTATCAGAGCTGCCTGTGTTGGAGGAATATTTTCCAAGAATCTAGATCGACTTGCAAAAAAAAGATACTGCCTTGCTTCATTTACCTCCGTCAATTGACATGTTTTGTCGTACAAGAGAACCACATATTTCTCTAGAACTTCAAATGTGCTGTCAAGTATACTTGGAGGGGCACCAGCGAGTAACGAGAATGTATCAGTGACATCCGGAAATACAACCCACATTTTCCATGCTGTCCTCTTGCCGAAATTCTATGGGCATGTTCCAGCCGTTGCTCAATGCATAGCATGAATACTGTTTTGGAATAGTCTTCAAATGTTTGTGAGTTTCTTGGGGACAGCATTTGAACTATTACTGCACCATCCAGTATATGTGCAGTAACTTGTGGGTTTGCATCCACTGGTCGCGCACGAGCTTCAAGTTCTACAAGTAAGTATGCATTGTTTCCAGATCTCAGTGCCCCACCTTTCGAGAGTGCTGGAGGCCATGGCCGATTTTCGTGTTTAAAAAAGATTTTCTTCCCTGGATTGGCATGCAATGTATAATCTGGAAAAGAGGAAACTGTCTTCCTTCATTGTTGCAACCTGGAACTTTTGCTTCTGTGGCCTTTTGGTAAACACCTGGAGTTTATTTGTCTGTATTGGGTCTTTGATTGACTTTGTTTGATTAACAAACCTTTCTTTGACAAAACGGTCATACTGCTCCTGGCCCACTGTGTACGCTTTTTCTACAATTGTATGTACATCAGAGTCCATAATGAGCTTTGTGTCCAGTGTAAGCAGGTCACCACTGTCGTCTTTGAAAGGATTTCCAATTTCTTCAAAGACTTCAACAAGAGCCTTCACTTCCTTGGCAAATGAGGTTTGAACAACTGTAGTTTGTTCATGGTGTTTAGTTGAACCATGAATGGTGCCATCTTCAAACTCTGCCACCATTCTTGATATTTCGAGGCCTGCAACCATCCAGCGTTGTAGCGCATTTGGGTTGTCAGTCAAGCGCACAGCCCCACAATCACCTTTCACATTGGCATTTGCCTGTTCGTGGGCTTGATCGAGTGCCATGGCAGAGAATGGACGGTTTGTTCTATGTGCAACGAACCTTGCTGCGACAAACTTTTGGTAGATGGCAGGGTGTGTTTCTGACAGAGAGTACATGTCTCTGACATGCACATAGAGCCATCTAGCATAGCTGATATGGTCAGAGCTGAATACCCATGGAATGAACATTGCAAGTGATTCTCAGTAGCTCAGAAAGTGTCATGTCTTGATTGATTTGATGATCAGAAATATAGAAGTTTCATTTCAAGCACAACAGACCAATATTTAAACTGTGGTTGCCCTGCTGTCATCTTGCCACACCAGTCTGTGAAATTCAATAAATTCTCTCCCGCTAGCAGAGTTTCTTTGTATCTATCGTAGGCTTAATGCTACAGGTTGAAGAGGGCAGCAGCTGTTATATGATGAGCATGCCTTGTCCTGGTTACATGTGTGGCTTTAAACAGGGAGTCGATGACTCCACTCGTTGCAATCCCGGCATTAAAGATGGCAGTTGTCCAACAACACCCATCAAGCCAGTCACCAATGACCTTGAATGCTGTCATCGCTATGTGTAGTCCACCAGCCATGATAAGATATTTATCTTCTCCATGTGTTGCAGTAAAGTTCCACTGTATTGTATTTAAGTTTAAACTTATTTATTTACATCGATTGCGAAACAAGCTTTCAGCTTATATTAATCACGCTCGATGTCTGCTTCCTGTAGATTTAACCAGTACTCGCACCGTTTGTGTGGAAAAATCCCGAAGTCAGGACCCGCTCATCACGGGACTCGAACCAGGACCTTTGATATGAGAGGTCGACGCTCTACCCCTGCACCACTGTCTTCCACATATTGTTTTTAAGATTGCAAACAGTGGTTGATCCATTACTAGCACTGGAATTTGTCCAGGGATGAGGTATTCTGTTGCAGCATTAACTATACATTCATCGAGTGTTTTATCATGGTTACCGAATGTGCGCATTCAAGGAACAGGGGCATGAGGGCCACAACTGTGCTAGGAGCTGCTACAACCTGCTGTATAGAAGCATGGTATGCAGACCATGATACAAATATTCTTTGGTCAGCTCCTGTTTACTGAACATGCAATGATATTAGTAGAATGTCCCTGCCTTCAGTCTGCGATCTCAGATCTGGAATGGCAGCCAGTGTCCGATCCTTGAGCCTAGTTGTATGCACTTGCACTTGATCCAAACCAAGCTTATTTAGCCTGGATATGTAAAGGTTCTTCATGTCCTGCCATTGTGAAAATTGGCCTCGTTTCCAATGAACCCCTATAGGTTTCAATATATGAAACCAATTCAGCAAAAACTATGCTGTGTAGCACTTTTTCTGAACTCTCTTCCTGGTCCTTCCGTGAGAGTTGTGCACGTTTGTCCTTACTTTGAAATCAACTTCAAACATGGAAGCATTGTGAAGACCAACGGATCCAGCAGGATTATCACAGAAGATACACACATCTTTTACCTGTGTGTGTTGCTGGTGTTCCGATGAAGATCTCCTAGTTTTAACTGGACTTGCATTGTGTGATATCTCCATTTATGCCATGCTGCGCTTTGTTCATACAATACATTTTCTAATCCTGTGTCAATATTAAAGTGTTGTATATTGACACCTGCAGGAATAGCATCTAATTCCTGAAAATTGATTAGATTTTCAGCAACGTATCTGTAACATGATCATGATCGTTTAATAGCCGGTGGTGATTTTGCCAAAAAATTGCCATTTTTAATGATATAAAAGTTTGTTCTAAAACAAAATACTTTATATATCATACTTGGTGTGTGCCCAATGGCTTCCTTGGCCTGAAATCTGTATATCTAGACACCAAGAATATGAGTCTACTGCATATAGTTACAAAAATAAAAGCATTTGAAGAAATGGTCGGCCATTTTGGCGGCCATTTTGAAAAATGGCCGCCATGGTCACCAGGTGGCGCTGCTGACTTGGGTCCATATCTAAAAATAATCAGTCAGGGATGTTTTATATGTGTGCCAGGTTACATGCTTTTAACCCAAAGTGCACGATTTTATGCTTAGCCGCCCCACTATTATAGGTATTAGGCTTCAATATAAAGTATAATTGTATACAACTCTCATACATCTCGTTTTTACCTATAAGCAGGGACGTAGATACATCCCTGCTATAAGGCAATATAAAGTATAATTGTATACTGCCACTCTGGAACATCTTGCTTATAAATATGTATTACGCTTCGCTATAAGCCAGTCCATACAAAAATACTTTTGCAAGTTTGAAATATTCATAATTACTATAAAATTGTAAACTTTAGACTATTAAAGGCAGATGTTGACTTGCCTCATATAAAAAAAAATCTGCAGCAGACGATATTGAAACCGAAAATCACTATATATATAAAAGAACAAGAGAAAGTTGATACAACGCATCAATGTCGCCGGAAATCCATGCTGCAGTTATGCATAACACTAACATAATAGTAGTTGAATAAACAGTTTTCAACTGAGGGGCATATTGGAACATCAGGGTTGGGGTCAAGTGAAAATGTATCAAAACTTGCATTGTTTTGTCAACGAAGTGAATTATAATTGAAGCCTTTCATTGTTTATGATCAATCTCCATTCCAAAGTAGGTTGACCATACACACAACCAACTAATTATTGATCATAAACAGTAATGGAAATGAGTAATCTTGCCAATCATTAGTCTTAGTATGTATACAGTGCTTTCATTAAGGAATAATTATAAGATTTGTGAATTCCACATACACTTTTCAAGATGTTTGTCAGAATATTTCAATTTTAAAATTTTTCAATAAAACTACAAAACAGACAATTTAGGATTTGCATGCAATAGCACGTCATTTTACCTTTCCCCTATTAAAGTCAACATTGGACACCTTTGCAGCAATCTACTTTTAAAACAATGAGATAAGGGTTAAATCGCTGAAGACATGAGTTTTCTCTTTTTCTCAAAATGATATTAGCTTGGCATCCTAATTATATCAAACCCTACAACATGTTAATTTATTGTAATTTTTTCCTTCCTTTTTAATAATGAAAATAACAAACTACTCATGTTTTAAAATTATATTATGATGAGCGCACTTGTGTCAATGATGCATAACAATATGCAGATCGGAAGCAATATGCCTTTAGGGAATAAAATGACACATTTAAAATTGTCAAGGACGAAATAATTTTGTACGAAAGACCCGATTCTTTCTTATTCGCTGAGGTGTCGTTCTTGAAACTCTCTTTATAGGCAGAGAGTGTTTGTTCAAAGTATTTTTCTATTAAAACCAGTTTTATCTCGGTTTGTTCTTTTCTTCATTTGTTTCGAACCAAATAAACATTTTAAATCACCTATGATTTACTATTTGTAAGTGAGCGGCTTTCTGCAAAGGAGATTGATCTATGCAGTTGGTATTCGCGAGTCACGCGATCAACAGTTTTAGCTTAGAAACAGTTCATATTTTAGATATACATGGATAAACATTATAAAATACCTTCTTCACAAATCAAGACATCTCTTTGAACATGAAAATAACATTCAGTAAGTTAAAATTACCATTAAAAGGAGAATATTCGACGTCATTTTAATCTCGATATTTACACATAACAGTCTGCTGCAAGCAGGTGCGTGTATGTAAACAAATTAGACTGTGCGATGTAAAGGTTTGTAGTTATCGCCTTTTGATTACATGTAGTATATATAGTGTAAAATAAAGTATCTCAGTCTAGCTAATAGAGACTGTTTTGTCTTCGTAAATAAAACAAAAAAACATAAATCCAAGTCAAAATGAAGTTTTTTAAAGTAAAACATATTTTGATCAGAAAATACTTACCAGTCATTTAATACCTGATATATAATCTCTACACCCTTAATTCATCCAGAAAAATAACTCGCCTTGCGTAATCCTCACATATATGTGATATACACGGTCGCCCGGAAGTGCGGGTGTGCACGTGATTATCCTGCCACTTTTATTTCAACGTTAAGTGTTGGGTGACGACGCGGGGATGGGAGGCGGGGATGGGAGGCGGGACTCTATAAATGACTGGTAAGTATTTTCTAATAAAAATATGTTTTACTTTGAAAAACTTCATTTTTATGTCAAAAATACATTACCAGTCATTTAATACCTGATGACTTAGTAGCATCGGACGGGAGGTTCGGCCAATACTTACTGTCGTTCCAGGTAGCAGCACCTTGTAGTATTATTATTTTCTAATTTTATTGTACAAAGTACTATGAACCCAACAGTATAAGGTAAGAGAAGGGATTGATGAATATTTCAATCAGTGTTCACTTCATTGATATGTTGGGAGTAATTTAGCGGACAAATCGCTGAGATGCCACCAAAGGGCCCAGAGAGTACAAGTTCTCTGTCTGACCAGACATAGAACGTAAATAGAAAGATGAAAAAGTTTTCCAAACTGCCTCACGAAGAATCTCTTCAAGGGAAAATTTAATATTGTTCGAAAAAGCCCAACTTGCCGAAAGAGCTCTAACTTCATGCGGGCGTAACCACAGAAAAGAAAGATCTCGACTAATTTAATCGTAATGGATATCCAGCGAGAAATAGAAGCTGCTGATATATCTTTACAACCTATAAGAGGGAGAAATAACCTCTTTCTCCGACCCCTATTCCCCTCAACTCTCTTAAGATAATATTTAAGAGCTCTGACAGGACAAAGGGATCTGTCGGAATCCGAAGGACCACAGCTCGCAGAAAGACTAGGAACTGTAATCGGATCAGGAAGGACCGACGGTAACTGGTTCTTAGCCAGAAACCCTGTTGACAAAGTAGAGTAAAGGAGCCATCAGATTCATTGAATCTGATGTGCCCGGTTTCTACAGAAAGAGCGTGTAATTTGCTCCTTCGACGAGCTGTAGCAAAAGCTAATAAAAAGACGGTTTTATAAGTAAGGAACTTTAAAGACGTTGATTCAAGAGGTTCGTATAGAGCTCTTGTAAGCGACCAGAGGACGCAAGACAAATCCCATTTCGGAGTTAAACTCCTACAAATGGGTTTTTCTAATTCGAAATAAGTTCAGAGAGAAATGGATTAGAACCAATGCTCTCTCCCCCTTTGAACTAAAGCGTATTCGATAACATAGAACGATAACCTTTTACCATACTAACGGCCAGATGTTTTTCCTCAGAGAGAAAAAGAAGGAAATCTGCAATCCTAGTTACAGGGGGACACTCTGGATTGACCGACCTTGTACCACACCAATCTGAGAAGACTTTCCACTTGGAATCATAGACGATTCTAGTGGATCGTCTTCTTGACTCTGCGATGCGAGAGGCAACTTTCTGAGAAAAGCTTCTCTCTCGGATAGCACGTTTGATAAAGTCCAAGCGTGAAGATGTAGCATTGCCAGGTTGGGATGAAGACGCCGACCTGGTTGCTGAAACAGTATGTCTTCTCGAAGAGGAAGACGTATTGGATTTGACGAGAGGCAGGCCAGGAGGTCGTTGAACCAAGACCTCTGGTGCCAAAATGGTGCTATCAACAGTATTCTGCACTGCGAAGAACCTTTTGTAGAACGATTGGAACCAGAATGAACGGGCAAACACATACCCGAATAGACCGTTCCAATCGAGGGTCAGTGCGTCCACTGCCCAAGCTGCAGGATCGTACATCGGTGACACATAGAGTGGCAGCCGATGATTGACTCAGACATGGATAGATCAGATGAACCATTGTTCTGTTGGAGATCAAACGGAATGGACCCTCTCTCCGCAGCAGAGAGTGGTCGTGCTTGATCAACTGTCTGGGCCCTCCGGGTGCCGTGAAATCCCCAAAAAAGTTGGGTATTGATGCTCCCGCCGGCGGTAGGCTTGGTATTCCTGTCTATTACCGACCGGATCCATTGAATGGACCGGTGGTTGGTATTGGGAAAGAGTGTCTTCTTTAGCGATGTACACAGTTCCCTTTGGGGAATGGAAGGATTTCTCCGACCGATAATTCCCATACCCGGAGCTAGACGGATGAATATTAGAGTTTGGTGCGTAACCTACGCTCTGAATATTCGTATAACCACTCTGTTGTTGACCTGAGATAGAATGATAATTAGTATCAATGCGGTCAGCCAGTACAGAGCCCGTGCCTGGTCGCGCCATGTTTACATAAGCGACTGGCTGGCTAGTCGTGTCATTGCCAAATGATAGACTGCCTGGTCGTGCGATGTTTACATAACCGACAGGTAGGCTAGCCGCATCATTACCAAATGACTGACTATTGCCTGGTCGTGTCATGTTCACATGCGTGACCCCTTCTTTCGAAAGTTGAGCCCCAACACCAGGCGTCAGATAATGCCGTTCAGCAATCAGTGGAAGAATGCTCCTGCTCTTGAGTACATTCAACACTGTTTCCATACGGTGTCTGGCCCGAAGGCTTTTGTTTCCCGACAGAACAAAGAGCATCCAAAGCTGCCATCTGCCCCTCCGTGTCTCTCACTAGACTAGCCGAAGCCAAAGGAGGTGCTGTTGTGTCAAGTGGAGAAGGAACAGCTCTGACCTTCGACCCACTCAACACGGTCACGGAGTCAGATTGGGAGAACCCCTCGAACTCCGCTTCACTTGAAGAGATCAGAGAGACCTTTTTAGGGGCCCTCTTACCCTTCCTGCTTTTGCTAGTCTTACTTTTCCAAGCCTGTTTCCAAATGGACACAGACCAAGAAGAGCAGTAATCGTAGGGTGAAAGCTGTGTGCACTTTGAGCAAGCAACACAGTTTGGATGCGTGTCCCATGCGTCCACAGCATGACCACACGAGCCACGCTTCTGTTCACCATTATGTGACATAGATATGAATACAATTTATACAAAATGAATGCAAAAAATAATTTGTTCTACTTTTTATTTTTTCTACACCGAGTGAGCGTATATAATTGACAAACAAAAATAAATAATTTTTGTCTATGTTATTAATACATGTAATGTACAATAAATGATAATTACCATTATCGTTAAAGGGGTTGGGGAACTCGTCGTTAAATTTTAAGTCCGACTCAGCATTTATGTACTTCCGCACCCGATGACGTTAACTGAAATAATGGGTGGGTTAACCCACCTTGTGTCTTTTCAGTTAGTTGTCTACTACAAAAACAAACAATTACAACAATAATTTAAACAATTTAAGTTGTTATTTATGTCAATGCAGTTGAATATCTGAATGAAAACAACTTAATAAGGCAATAGGCCTTAAAAATACAAGAAAATTAATTTGAAAATAAATGTAATTTCTTAGCCTGTCTAGCTGGTGGATCCAGAAAAAAAAGTGGCAGGATAATCATGTGCACACCCGCACTTCCGGGCGACCGTGTATATCACATATACGTGAAGAATACGCAAGGCGAGTTCTTTTTCTGGATGAATTAAGGGTGTAGAGATTATATATCAGGTATTAACCCTTTCTCTCATATAAACGCTTTTGGACGCCTCTGCCGCAGGCGGCTTTTTGAAAACATAGTGACAAAAGAAGAAATTGCACAAAATGTGCAATTTCTCCTTTTGCCACAATGTTTTTCACTTTTAGTCATAGGCTATCCATTCAATGATGGAGATTTTCTATGTTTTGACAAAATACGTTCTAAGTCGTCTGCTGCAGAATTGTCGTATGAGGGAAAGGGTTAAATGACTGGTAATGTATTTTTGACATAAAAATAAAGAAACTGCAAATACTTAAAACATCGGAATATTTATTTCATTTTAGATGTGTCATAACTTAGTGTTTTTAAACAAACACAATAGTAATATGTTCAAGACATTTAAATTTGTTTTTTTTCTAATAATAAATCCTCCTCCCATGTGATTTCCGAAAACCTATTAAAAATAGAAGTCGCAGGCTTCTGCCCGGCGACTTATAAATTATTGAATAGAGATGAAAAGATTGTGGCAAAAAAAGAAATTGCTGGTTTTGGGCAATTTCTGCTTTTGTCACAATCTTTTCAATGGTCACCTGCTGCCAATTTGTCAAAAGCAGAAAAAGGATTAAACCTTTATATTTATATATACATGTATTATGATTGTACACTACCTGATATTTATATATACATGTATTATGATTGTACACTACCTGATATTTATATATACATGTATCATGATTGTACACTACCTGATATTTATATATACATGTATTATGATTGTACACTACCTGATATTTATATATACATGTATTATGATTGTACACTACCTGATATTTATATATACATGTATTATGATTGTACACTACCTGATATTTATATATACATGTATTATGATTGTACACTACCTGATATTCAATAAATGTAATATTGACAATTTTGGGGAGGGGGAGGATTGATTAACTGAAAGAAAGCTGAGATCATTTTGACAAGTAAGTTAGGCATGGTTTTGTCCAAACATCCTGGCTTTCCTGCATTTAGGATAAATTGCTAGTAGCCGGACATTAGCCCCTCTGTTAATTATCCCCCCTGTACATTAGCCCCTCTGTACATTAGCCCCTCTGTACATTAACCCCTATGTACATAACCCCCCTCTGTACATTATCCCCTTCGTTAAAAACTGCATACTAAAACCACAGTTTTAGCGTTTAACAGTTTGCCTATACTTACCTATATTACCTATACAATGTATTATGTATTATAAAGTATATAATTAAATGATTCAGTTTTATTTGATAATCAGACTTAGGCCTAAAAAAAATAGTTTTGTTTCTGGTTACAGGCTAAAAAAAAATGTTTTTTTGGTATGACAAACAAACAGTACACCTACTCCAGCATTTCCTGGTTTTCCTACACCAGTACAACAAAAAACATACTTACCAAGCAACTGGCTGCTTTTCCACATGGACTGTTAAACAGCCAATTGGTGAAAGACGGATGACACATGTCACAGTGACTTTTGTCGAACATCGGAAAGAATATTGGCCAAGGTTGGATTCAAACTCATAACCCTTGGATTGACAGCCCACGTGGACCAGTAGTACTGGTAACTTACCCAGGAAATTCTGTTATATGACTGAAACATTGTTAAAAGCGGCCTAAAACACCAAACAATAATGTTGAAGACATACTTAAACAAGAGGGCCATGATGGCCCTGGAATCGCTCACCTGATATTTTTTTTCTCTTTAGCTATATAAGCCCCGCCCCCTGGCAGCCATATTTTTCGACTCATCAACTTGGCTTGAAGGAATCTGATAGAGGGTCACCCTAGGAACATTTCAACAAAATTATTTGAAAATCTGTCTGACACTTTCGGAGGAGAAGATTTTTTAAGTTTTCACTATAGCCATATAATGCAATATAGCCCTGCCCACTGGCGGCCATGTTTTTCGACCAATCAACATGGCTTGAAGGAATCGGATAGTGGGTCACTTAAGGAACATTTCTACAAAATTATTTGAAAATCTGCCTGACACTTTTGGAGAAGAAGATTTTTTAAGTTTTCACTATAGCCATATAAGGCAAAATAGCCCCGCCCCTCCTGGCGGCCATGTTTTTTGACCATTCAACATGGCTTGAAGGAATCTGATAGTGGGTCACTTAAGGAACATTTCTACAAAATTATTTGAAAATCTGCCAACCAGTTTGGGAGAAGAAGATTTTTTAAGTTTTCACTATAGCCATATAAGGCAAAATAGCCCCGCTCCCATGGCGGCCATGTTTTTTTTCAATCAACATGGCTTGAAGGAATCGGATAGTGTAAGGAACATTTCTACAAAATTATTTGAAAATCTGCCAACCAGTTCTGGAGAAGAAGATTTTTAAAGTTTTTTTCATTTCGTTGCCATGGAAACCAGAATTATGCATGGATCCCAAAAATTTGAAGGAATTCTGGTGAGGTCAATGTGGGGATGCTTCCTGTGAAGTTTCATCCCAATTGACCCACTGGTTACTGAGGAGAAAAAGTTGACGGACGATGGACAAAAGGCTATCACAATAACTCACCCTGAGCACTTCGTGCACAGGTGAGCTAATAAAGAAGGAAATTGTTCTTAATTTTCCAGTTTAATAAACAAGGAGACTAACAGGTTCATATCAAATTTCAAAATAATATTGTGAAACTAACAAGTGTCATATTTAATACTGATACCGCATGGGGGAGGGAGCGTACTGAAGACCCTAAGGCCTAACATTCAGGAGACAAAAATCTCAATCTAAACTCAGTCCTGACCCAGTTGCCATAATCATGACAATAGTCAGTGTGGATTTCCACCGACTAATGCAACTATTACAGCACCTTGCCGCCGGGTCCCGACTGTGTTACTGTACAGACTGAATATTTTTGTCTCTTGTGCAAAAAAACAGTTGGCGGTACCAGAAACAAAACTATTTTTTTCATACAGGTAAACTAATCGACGGCGAAGCCGGCGATGTTTCCTGTCAATAGGTAATGTGTATGAACTTTGCAAAACCGTCTCTCCAAAAATTGTGTCCAGAGTGAATTTTCGATGCATTCACGTATTCTGCTATGTTTTAATTGGATGAAAAGAAAATATCGAAACAAAAACAACTTCTAGAGGAAATAATTAACGTTTAATAACACTCGTGGTCTATTTCTGAAGCGAGTTCAAATAATAACTCATAAGAGTTTTTTGACTTTCCGGAAGTTACAAATCCAAATTCCTATAATATGACGTCATTCTATTAGCGTAACGCAAATGATGAATAAATAACCAAAAGTAAAATGACAGAAAGTATAGGAAACGTTAGTTTGACTTGTCACAAATGAAGTTCCGTAAATTATGGAATTGTTTTATTTGAAGTACTTTATGAAGGGCAAGTTGATTATTTATTGTAACTGTCATCAAAATTTCATGGATTTAAAATCTTGGCTATATTTTAAAGTTAAATATAAGCTTAACCTAATGATGATTTTTATTTCTTTGCTTAGGTCGGTAGGACTCTTAATTGACCTAAATAACTGATCGTGCTGCAAGCTAGGGGCTAACTGCAGTTCGCAGGGAATTATTTACCGATCACAAAAGTTAATAAATGTTTACTCGAAATAGGTAGCACCTATACTCACTCATATTAGGCCTTATATACAAATATTGAATTTCAACTTGAAAAAAAGAATTCATAGCAAGTGCCTATATATATGTAGTCAAAGTCGTCATCTGATGATTTGTTGTATATTGGAAAGGGTTAATCTTACACAGATAGAATATGCTGATATTAAATAAATGTTCATTATAAATATCAAAGGGGCTAAAGCCTGCTGTCAGCAATCCGGCGAAGGGGCTAATGTCTAATGTCTATTGTCCACATATGAAAGGGATGATCTCCAATGTTCAAAGGGCTAATTCTAAATTGTCAATTGTGGGCAATTTCTCCCTTTCTCATAACCAGATTGCTGAAAACAGACAATTCAATATCAAATTGGAAACAATAACAAGAGCTGTCGGAGGACAGCGCGCTCGACTATTCCACCACTTATTTAAGTTACTGAGATAATGGACTCTAATGTAGTTGCATGCAAAACATTAACCACAATTTCTTAGTGGGTGATAATTTGCATTATATGCTGGATAGTGTTATTTAACATGATTATTTTCATAGGTGTGATGGTTAGAAAGGGTTGTATAACCTTTCAATGGAATGCATCAAGTAGTTACTAAGATATTGACTCTTAATGTAGTTTAACGCAAACCTTTAACCATAATTTCTAAGTAAAAAAACGGCAACAATTTGCACCATATACAGGATAGAGTTATCTTAATTGGTTGTGTTTATAGTTGTGCAATTGGGAAAGGTTGTATAAAGTTTCAATGCAATTTTTCAAGTTGTAACTGAGATTACACTCTAAATGTAGTTGCAAAACTTTAACCAGAATTTCTAAGTCCAAAAAGGTCCATAACTTGCATAAAATGCTGGATAGAGTAATCATACTTGATTGTTTACATAGATGTGATGGTTGGTAAGGGCTGTATAAAGTTTCAATGCAATGCATCAAGTAGTTTACTAAGAGATGGTCTCTTTATGTAGTTGCATGCAAAACTTTAACCAGAATTTCTAAGTCCAAAAAGGCCATAACTTGCATAAAATGCAGGATAGAGTTATCATACTTGATAATCTACACAAGTGTGATAGTTGGGTAGGGTTGTAGAAAGTTTCAATGCAATGCATCAAGTATTTACTGAGACATGGACTCTTAATTTAGTTGCACGCAAAACTTTAACCAGAATTTCTAAGAAAAAAAAGGACCATAACTTGCATAAAATGCAGAATAGAGTTATCATACTTGATAATATACACAGGTGTAATAGTTGGGTAGGGTTGTAGAAAGTTTCAATGCAATGCATCAAGTAAATACTGAGATATGGACTCTTAATTTAGTTGCACGCAAAACTTTAACCAGAATTTCTAAGTAAAAAAAGGGCTATAACTTGCATAAAATGCAGGATAGAGTTATCTAACTTGATAATCTACATAGGTGTGATAGTTGGGTAGGGTTGTATAAAGGTTCAATGCAATGCATCAAGTATATACTGAGATATGGACTCTTAATTTAGTTGCACGCAAAACTTTAACCAGAATTTCTAAGTAAATAAAGGGCCATAACTTGCATAAAGTGCAGGATAGAGTTATCTTACTTGATAATCTACATAGGTGTGATAGTTGGGTAGAGTTGTAAAAAGTTTCAATGCAATGCATCAAGTAAATACTGAGATATGGACTCTTAATTTAGTTGCACGCAAAACTTTAACCAGAATTTCTAAGTAAAAAAAGGGCCATAACTTGCATAAAGTGCAGGATAGAGTTATCTTACTTGATAATCTACATAGGTGGGATAGTTGGGTAGGGTTGTAGACAGTTTCAATGCAATGCATCAAGTAAATACTGAGATATGGACTCTTACTTTAGTTGCACGCAAAACTTTAACCAGAATTTCTAAGTAAAAAAGGGCCATAACTTGCATAAAATGCAGGACAGAGTTATCTAACTTGATAATCTACATTGGTGTGATAGTTTGGTAGGGTTGTAGAAAGTTTCAATGCAATACATGTAGTATTTTAGAACTTGCATGCAAAACCTTAACCAAAGTGTGACGTGGACGCCGACGCCAGGGTGAGTAGTATAGCTCTCATATTCTTCGAATAGTCGAGCTAAAAACCCTAATTCTGATAAAGTAAAGTTTAGCTGTTACAGAGATAGTGTGGCATACCTCTACCGTATATAGGCCTCTGCAGAGATCTAGATATTAAAGGCGAGTATTTCAAATTCAAAAACACTTAATTCATTATTGACACCATGGACTACTTATACGTATTAGTAGTGCCAGTTGACACTTAAAGTTTCAAATGAGTATGTTTTGGATACGAAGAAGAATCGTCTGTGACCCGATTATTTTGAGTACCTACAACATATGGTTAGGGTAAGTCATTAGATAAATATACCAGATAACTCCTTATCGTGTCCACTGCCTCTTCCACCAAACATCGGGAAGAAAAAACATGGTATTTACATTGGAGACAGAAAGTCTGCCGAACTTCAACACAATAAAAACAGTCGTAAAATCAACATTTGTTGTGGTTTCTAAGTCAAATCATATAGTTGTGTGAATAATCAAACATAAATAAGACATGTTATTCAGTTTCAAGTGGAGAAAGCTAGTCTTACTCACCATTACAACTGTATATCGCTAAAAACACAGCAAATATTGTTATTTTTGTTCTGTTGTACGCCATGACACTTGGCCTACTTACAGGGGGCGCTGTTTTCAATGTTTGGTACTCAAGCTTCTTCGGTCTAGATGGGTGCAGGAGAACTCGTCGAAATGGGAACTCGTCGTACTAGTGATAAAGAGTAACCATTAGGAGAACCCGTCGACCTAATGAATATATAGTACTATATACTTAGTAAGGATAATTATCGATTATAGTAACTTTGAAGTTAAATATATGTTAAAAACTTTAATTTAACAATAAGATGTTTGTTTAATATGTTAATAGGCAAAGCCAGATCAACATGGATTTAGAAAAAACAGATCATGCGTAACACAACTGTTAGACTGGACTAAGGCAATAGACGATAAAAAAGAAGTTGATATAATATACTTGGACTTCAAAGCTGCTTTTGATAAAGTACCGCATAAACGCTTATTAGCAAAAATCTGGAACCTAGGAATCCAAGGAAATATATACAAATGGGTAAAAAGCTTCCTAGAAGATAGACAACAGAGAGTAATTGTCAACGGGACTAAATCAAACTGGAGGACAGTAACTAGCGGCGTGCCACAGGGTAGTGTCCTGGGCCCAGTGCTCTTCTTAATATTTATAAATGACCTGCCGGACACCATTAACTGTACACTTAAATTTTTTGCCGATGATACTAAATTATACAAAGTAATAAACACAAATGAAGACAGCAAAAATCTACAGGAAAACATATATAAGGCCTGCGATTGGGCAACCAAATGGCAAATGACATTCAATACCAAAAAATGCAAAATCATGCACATTGGCCCAAAAGAAACTACGGAATACTTTACAAAAGATTCTAATAACATCTACACGACAATAACAGAGGTAGATCAAGAAAAGGATCTTGGAGTCATCTTCGATAAAAAACTAAATTTTAACACCCATATAAGCACAAAAGTCAATATAGCTAACAGAAACTTGGGTCTAATCAGCAAGACATTTATTTTTATGGACCAAGTCATGTTTCTTCAACTGTACAAAGCCTTAGTGAGACCCCATCTTGAATATGCCTCAGTAATATGGGCACCCAAATATCTGAAAGACTCAAAAGCAATAGAGAACGTGCAGAGACGCGCTACGAAATTACTTGTACAATTACAGAACAAAAATTATCAAGATAGGTTAAAAAGAATAGGACTACCAACACTTGAATACAGAAGGAAAAGAGCTGACCTGATTCAAACCTATAAATTAATCAGAGAGTTGTAAATGATTGGAATGGATTACCACAAACAATAATAGAAGCACCCACGCTAAACTCCTTTAAGGCAAGGTTAAATAATCAGTGGACATGTAAATCAAAATTCCAAGCTCGTTGCTACACACCTTATTAAAAAATAAAAATAAAAATAAAAAACAAAAAATAGTTAACAGAATCTATAAGAAATCTGCAGTGGGATATTGATTGAAAAGTTAAATCAATACTAATTATTACTCAGAACTAATGTAAATATGTCATTAAAGAAGGAAAAACTGCAAAAGTGATTTTTGCTTTAAAATAGAACAATAATACACCCACAAATGGGTGTATAGAAATATGGAAGATCATGTTATATTGATCAAGAAACCGACCATAAATTTTAATCTGGAACCGGAAGTCACAAACAAACCACAAATATGGAAAAACAAATCGCAAAAGGACCTATAGAAGCTAACGCTAATGTACATAGTCAGGGACTATGTCCCTGACATAATGTACAATATGGTCTCTAATACTATATAAACTATATAAACTAGGTCGTGTGAAAGTAATAACAATTAATTAAGCAGTGTCAGTCCCCCAACAAGTAACAAATTTATAGGCAAATTGTAGAAAGTTACAAAAAGGAATTTGAAAAAGATATTGAAAAAACCCAAACTTATCATGCATTTAAGTTTAATTTGTACATATGTTTTATTTTTTAATATGATTATAGGTGCTACCTATTTCGGGTAAACATTTATTATATGTTGTGATCGGTGAATAATTCCCCGCGAACTGCAGTTAGCCCCTTGCTTGCAGCACGATCAGTTATTTACGTCAATTACGAGTCCTACCGACCTAAGCAAAGAAAATAAAAATCATCATCAGGTTAAGCTTATATTTAACTTTAAAATATAGCCAAGATTTTACATCCATGAAATTATGATGACAGGTACAACAAATAATCAACTTGCCCTTCATAAAGTACTTCAAATAAAACGATTCCATAATTTACGGAACTACATTTTTGACAAGTCAAACTGACGTTTCCTATACTTTCTGTCGTTTTCCTTTTGGTTCATTTAGTTTAAACTTATTTATATTACATCGATTGTGAAACAAGCTTTCAGCTTATATTAGTCATGCTCGATGTCTGCTTCCTGGAGACTTAAATCCCAAAGTCAGGAACATAGAACATATGAATGAATGAATGAATGAATGAATGAATGAATGAATGAAAGTCTTTATTTTAAGAGGGTGACCCAATTAACATTAGCTAATCTTCCTTGGGGCCCTCTGAACAAAACACATATTTATACATACATACAAACATATTAACAATATAATCAGTGATTTAACAAAATAATATCATATAATAATAGAAATCAAAATATATCAGTTCAATGATGGTAAAAGTTAAAGCATTTTCCCTGTAATTAAGATATGAAATAGCAATACACGACACATTCAAATATAGAACATTTAGCATTAGAGATCAAGCAGAGGCAGTGGTTTTGAAATTATTTAAACACCAATTTTTTCATGTTTTTTATAGTTAAAATGATTAATCTTTTAAACTTTATTTAAAATTAGAAGTACGAGTATGAAAATTATCCCGACTTTATCCACTTGATAAAATTAGAAGTAAAACTGTTTATTGTAGGACAGAGTCTAATATAATCTGGAATACTATTCCATACTTTAGCCCCAGAGTAAGACATGCTTCCTTTAAATAATTCTTTATTTGGTTTCGGTATTAAAACATTTAAATGGTTTGATGACCTTAAATTTCTGTGATTATTATTATTGTACTGAAACATGTTTTGAATGTAAGACGGAGTGGCATTTTGAAATACCCTATACATAAATTTTGCCTTTTGAAGTAAAATTCTATGTTCAATACTAAGTACATTAATACTCAATAAAGCTTCATTTAGGTTAGTGTATTGCTCACCTAGGATAATATGACATGCCCGCCGCTGTAATCGAATAAGAATTTGAATGTTTGATTTGTTTGTACTTCCCCAAATAATATTACAGAAATCTAAATGTGGTTGTATATATGCCTTATAAAACAGAATCCTATAATGTAATGGCAGAAACAATTTTATTCTTGATAAGAGCCATAAATTTGTGGAAATCTTTTTCCGAACGAAGGTAATGTGATTGTCCCATTTAAGATTTTCATTAATATGAACTCCAAGAATTTTATCCCCTGCTGTTAGCTCTAAATTAACTTCTTTATAGTGTAATGATAATTGTTTATTTACCAATTGAGAACGTTTTTGTGGCGTAGTAATTAATAGGACTTTTGTTTTAGCAGCATTTAAAACCATACCATTATCTAAGCACCAGTTACTAACATTATTTAAAGCTCTTTGCAAATTTCTTTCAACTACTGTTTTCGATAAATTTATATCATATATAGTGGTATCGTCTGCATACATATCTACATTAGAATCATTTTCTTGTACATACAACGGCAAGTCATTTATAAATAATAGAAATAATAGTGGTCCTAGAATGGATCCTTGTGGAACTCCACAGGTAGTAATTTGTTTATCTGAAATAACACCATTAACGCTTACCGACTGTGTTCTATTAGTGAGATAAGATTCAAACCATTTAATAGTAATGTTACTGCATTTGTATATTTTTAACTTTTTTAATAGTATATCGTGCGAACATAAGTCAAAAGCTTTTGAAAAATCAAGCATTACAACACCGACAATTTCACCATTATTTAATGACTTCAACCAGTTATCTATCATATGCACAAGAGCAGTTTCACAGCTATGTTTTTTTCTAAATCCGCTTTGTGATTTACATAATAACTTATAATGGTTAAGATAAGTAATAAACGAATCATGTACATGTTTCTCAATTAATTTTGAAAGTGTTGGTAGTATGGATATCGGTCTGTAATTATTTACATCGTTTGCTAGTCCTTTTTTGAATAAAGGGTTTACTTTAGCTGATTTCCATTGATCTGGGAAAACACCCTGTGATATACTACAATTAATTATATGCGTGATACTGCTTGATATAACATTTGCAGATAATTTTAGTAATTTCGGCCCTATCTGATCGAGGCCTGTAGCTTTTGACACATCTAAGTTAGTAAGCATTTTACGAGTTTCAGATTCTGTTATTAATGGAATGTTAAAGTTTATGAGATTCGGGACATTTGCATTTACAAAGTTTTTAACATTTATGAAATCAGAATCTGGGATTGGTTCTTTTAAATTTGAAGCCATGTTTACAAAAAAATTATTAAACTCATTTGCAATTTCTGTCTTGTCATTTATGTCTTGATTATTTATTTTAATATTATTTATTACATTAGATTTATTTTTATTTTTTGAAGACGCACCATGCTCTCTAAAAATCTTCCAAATTGATTTAGGGTCCGATTTACCTTCTTCGATTTTTCTTTCATAAGATGAATTTTTAGAAACATTTATCAACCTGTTAACTTTGTTTCGTGCATTTTTATAATTGTTTATATCGCCTTTGGTTTTAAATTTATCTCTTTCTTTCATTGAATCTAAAATTTCTGGATTTAACCAGTCTGGTTGCTGCAAATTCTTTACTCTATGAATCTTAACTGGAATGTGATTTTCTATTACACTTGAAAAATTAGATACCCAGGTGTGAAGTACTTCATTTGTATCAGTGTTATTATTCCTAACACCCCAAGGTATGCTGATAAGATCTGCTATGAAAGCTTCTTCAGAAAATGTTTTAAAAGATCTGTATTTAATAAAATTGTGAGAATATTTTTTTTCTTTAAAATTTAACTTCATAGAACATATTCATTGATTATAAACATACATACAATGTTTCGAACCAAATACAATGAATTAACAAATCAAAATACCAGAACAAAAAACAAAAAAAAGAAGAAAAGTCAGGACCCGCTCATCACGGGACTCGAACCATGGACCTTTTATACAAGAGGCCGACGCTCTACCTCTGCACCACTAATAGAATGACGTCACATTATGACGTCATATTACAGAAATTTGGATTTATAACTCCCGGAAAGTCAAAAAACCCTTACAAGTTTTTATTTTAACTCGTTTTAGAAATAGACGACGAGTGTTATTACACGCAAATTATCACACATAAAATAACTTGTGCTTGTTCCTTTATCGTGTACGTATTATCATATTTAATTATTTCCTCTAGAAGTTTTTTTTGTTTCGATATTTTCTTTTCATCCAATGAAAACGTATGAGTATCGTGACTGCATATCACTGCATCGAAAAGTTCGCTCTGGACACAATTTTAGGAAAGACGGTATAGCAATTTTTTGCAAAGTTCATACACATTACCTATTGACGGGAAACATCGCCGGCTTCGCCGTCGATTTGTTTACCCGTATTAGGTCAGAGGCCTAACAGACTGTAAATTTCCAAGGATGTTGATGGAAAACACTGGAAGGCATTGAAGAATGTTCTTCTTTTTTTTTTTTTACAAATGCCAGTTATTTGTAAACTAGTAATAAATATAATTGGAAATTGACTCTTAGTCTTACGAAGTTACGATGGTTGATTGAATGACTTGAGCTTAACATTATTTTCAATGGTACTTCAGTTTATCTAACATTTCCCCCTGGCTTTTTAGAATACTAAAATACTCCACACAACAATCTTCCATGCCAAGCCTAAGAAAAATTAAGAAAGAATCAAACGATGAGACGTAAATTAATACATCTTTTGATTTCTCACCTCTAGATGAATGGCAAATGGCTATCTTTGCATGATCTGGCTGAATGTAATATCTTGAGACATTTTAAGACGAGAACACTATGCATACAGACTGCGAAAATATTTTCAAAAGTCCCAATTATAATGATGTATGTTGAAAAGGGTAAAGTTTAGCCCCTTGCCTGATGTAAATTACTTGATGTCTGTGACTAATCTGAATACATTGTCGGAATGGTGTAATTGATCCAAAATGAACAATATCTTTCTATTCAACAACATTTTCGCTTTGAACCCATATCTCCTTTTCTGCTCCTTTTCTGGGTTTTAATTTTGTAAAGCATGAAACAGCATCAGGTTATTTGTTAATAAGTAACAAAGTTAGTGTCAACAACGTATATGAAATATGTAGTTTGAAAAAAATGGATAGTGAAAGATCTGATCAGACCTTGAACATGTACAGATTCTCAGAGTTATCAATGTTGAAAACTGTTCCCTTTTTTTAATTGTGATTGCTGAGTTAAAAAAGCTTTTGAAAAGGGTACAGGGAGTAAACTATGTTCACTAGAAGCCTGGATAAAAATGTAATAAGTGACAACTCCCCACAACATAATTGTTTCATGTATAATTTGTTAAGTTTAGCTGCTTCTTTCAAAACATGTACTTGCTGAGATTTGAACTCAGAACTCTTGTTAGACCAGGTGTGTTTATACCATTAAACTACAGTATAGGTCTTTACTTTGAGCAGCAGTTTGAAAATATGTGTAATTTTATTACCAGTAAAGTATAAGAATCTTTTTGTTACAATGAATAATCAGTTTAAATTTTACCATTTCTATTGTATGTATATAGGGTACCATGTATATAGATTAGACAATTTCACACAGAATAATGGAATTCACAATAAATTACACAGAAAATGGAAAACAGATACATTTTTGTGGTATTTTAGTTATATCAGAGGACAGAACACTTATGTGAGGTCACTGGGTGACTTATAACTGACATTAATTATGGATAAATGTGGTTTGAATACATACATGCAGAGTATTTAAAATAACCTAGTGAAGATAATGTTGAAATTCTTAGTACCAAGTTTGTCCAATCTGATCAATAAACAAATTTTGGATAAAAAAAAAAAATGAAACTACTAGAAATTCAGCCTGTTGAAAGAAAAGTAATGTGTTTTACTAGCCGACATATGACATCATTTCTTTAAAATACTGGACTCATTTGAGTTTGATCAATAAACACATTTTGGAAAGATGAATGTACTAGAAATGTAACCTGTTGAAAGAAAAGTAATGTGTTTTACTGATAGCCCACATATGACATCATTTCTTTAAAACAATTGACTCATTTGAGTTTGATCAATAAACAAATTTTGGTTAAAAAAAATATGAATCTTCTAGAAATTCAGCCTGTTGAAAGAAAAGTAATGTGTTTTACTGATAGCCCACATAATTATGACATCATTTCTTTAAAACAATGGACTCATTTGAGTTTGATCAATAAACACATTTTGGAAAGATGAATGTACTAGAAATGTAGCCTGTTGAAAGAAAAGTAATGTGTTTTACTGATAGCCTACATATGACATAATTTCTTTAAAACACATTGACTCATTTGAGTTTGATCAATAAACAAACTTTGGATAAAAAAAAAGGATGAATCTACTAGAAATTAAGCCTGTTGAAAGAAAAGTAATGTGTTTTTACTGATAGCCCATGCACATACATGACATCATTCCTTTAAAACAATGGAAATCATTTGAGTTTGATCAATAAACAAATTTTGGATAAAAAAAATGATGAAACTACTAGAAATTCAGCCTGTTAAAAGAAAAGTTAAGTGTTTTACTGATAGCCCACATATGACTTCATTTCTTTAAAACAATGGACTCATTTGAAGGCATGAAAGTGTTTTCCTCTCTATCAGGTTGGAGGATATATGGCTTAAGACATTTACTAGCCTAGGCTATGTAAACCCACAAACCAAGGTGAACTGATTCTGGTCATAATTTCATGATTTGACAAAGACTAGGTCATACATAGACTGTTTAACTGTACAATGTAAAACAAAAAAAGTAAATTGAAGGCAAACAATTTGAAATAAACTGTAGTTTCGTTTGTTTACTACATTTACTGCAATATATCTATATAGATACACTTCTTAAAGTCAATACAACAAGACAGTCGAAGATATGACAGATACAGACAAAAACAATACACACGATGTGACGTCACGCGATGTGACGAACGATAACTTCCGTTGAAATATTTACTATCATTTTCAAGTGTTTAATGCTTCTCTATATTGCCAAAATATAAAATCCATGAAATAATGATGACAGGTACAAAAGAATAGTCGACTTACCCTTCATAAAGTCCTTAATTCCAGTGAACGAAATCCATTTGTGATGAGTCAAACTATCCTTTCCTACGATTTCTGTCGTTTTCCTTTTTTTATTTATTTATTACCTGCACTACAATGAATTCACTTGCGTTGCAATGACGTCACATTTGATGTGTTTACTTCCGGTTGAGAAAATATCATTTCAAAAATAGAATACGATTGCAAATACACGCAAATTATCACGTGTCAGATTCCTTGTTTTCATTCCTTTATCGAGAAGGAATTTAATTTAATTTTTCCCTCTAGTTCTAAGTATTTTTTGATTTGTCAAAACATACGAATATCGTGTCTGCGTGTTTTACCGGTTACGAAATTAATAGGTTACGGTAATTTGTCCGTCCAGTAAGACCGGAAGCAAAATGGCCGAAAAAAAGTGCTATGGGGTTGAGATTTGATATGTGAAAAACAGTAAGATTGTACTGAATTCTCGTTGTTTTGATCTCGTATGATGTGTTCGTACGGGTAACCTATAGGCGTGCTTCGTTCGAGCCTTCGGCTCGAGCTTTCACACGTATAATAACTACTTATAATCATATTGAAATTGATTCGTCATTTAATTACGTGATTGTCGGCATACTTCTTAGTGTGTAGTCTGGTGTAAATTATTAAAGAAATATTTAATGGACAGTCGGCTTTAATCATGCATCATGTTAATTGCTCATTAAAAATACATGTGAAAATAAAAATTGATGTTTGTCTTTTGTTATACCCTCTGTTTGTTTCACCTTTGTATTCATTGCCCATATATATATAAAAAAAAATCCCAAGATAAGTTATTTCTAAGAAATCTTTGAAATGAATGTGTATGTGTGTATTAGTTGTTCCAGCAGGGTTAGCGAACGAATGCATGCAATACTATATATATATTTAGGAAACATATCTTTAAACATTTCATATTCTAATTTTATTCTGTTAATGAAAAATGAAAAATAAATGAATTAAATGGTTAATTTACAAACACGTTAAATATATGAATAAAAACCATAATATTTTAAAACTAATTGAATTTGTTGTTATTTTTTCAATCCAATATTGGTCAATTAACACCTTACTTTAACACTAACACCGTCATATCGATATAGATTGTCAAGTACTATATAATCCTTTAGTCGACGAGTTCTCCTAATGGTTACTCTATGGGCGAGTTCGGATGGGATCCGAGAACAGCCCGAGTGCACTCGGAATCCATGTGAACGGTGATACTTTTAACCTTAGTGACGTCATTTTGACCTTTTGACCCGAATCCTAATAACCCACCTCAAGCCTGGGGTTACTAGCATTTCAAAATGGCGACCAACGATGTTTATTACTCATTCGGAATTGCTTCACCAATGGATGATGAAGGATTACGGTATTACCCGAGTAGTTCCGAATGGTTTACTACTAAGACGAGGAAACACCGTTCAGATGGAAAGCATAAGTGCGCATGTTTTCTGAATTTATATTTAGACATGACGTACAGTTCTCTATCCTAGAGAAGCCCATCCGAACTCGCCCTATATTACTAGTACGACGAGTTCCCATTTCGACGAGTTCTCCCGAACTCGTCTAGATCCATACCGGTCGGCAAAATATTTGCTAAATAGGTTTTTGCTGAATTGTTAGCACATCTTCAATGGTAAAACATTTTTTATCAATTTTGTTTTCTCTAAAGAGTAAATTTCTAAAAACATCATACAGCGAGTTGTATGGAGTTGTATGGATGGCGAAAAACACCTCCATTAAATGTCCAAGAGACACTATTCATTAAAGTGTATATTTTAAGAGTTGCATCCCCTATTTCAAAGTATTTTTCTTTCCTTTTTGGTCTGGGGCTTTATGCTAGGTTTACACTATGTTCCCGGCGGCCACGGCAGCCCCGTTTGCCCGAAACGTGTTGCGCCATGGGACTTCGGCCATTTTCCCCTCTGTATTCAAGTCTTGTTAGGTCTTGCCACGTTTTCTCACGGTCTATCACGGTATATGATAGTTTTTGTTTGCATGTTTGCTGGGTTTTGCGTCCGCATGAAGAAGACAGTTGCAGAGAGGGAATGCCAGAGTGCAGCAATCAGGAAGAAGGCGACGAAGGCGGATGAGAAGGCCAAGATTCATTGGGATGTGCGAATAGGTATCGGAAAGACAGAAGGCAGCAGCTGGGCCACTACTCAACCTTTCTCACCAGAGAACTCCGCACCGAAGCTGTCAACGCCTACCAAGAACTACCCGAGGATACCTCCAGAGCTCTTCGACGAGATCCCGGAAAGAGTAGCACCAGCCATCGAGAGACAAGACACGAAGTTCCACTCTGCCCTTACACCTGGACAGGAAGTCAATGATGAGCTCCTTCTCATCCTCCGATAAGTTCTTCAGCCTCCTCAGCCTCATGTTCAGGTTCCAGCTCAGGGACTTGGTCAGCAGCAGCAGCAGCACGCTCCTCTTCATCTTGCGGCGGTTAACGGCGAGGATCTTCAGCCTGCTCCTGCTCCTCTGGTGGTGGTGGTGGTGCAGGACGTGTGGGAGGGGGGGTCTTCCTACGTCTTGGATTCTTCGGTGGCAAAGCTTGGTCTTCTCTCTTCGTAGAGTAGATGCTGTAATGTCTCGTCGATTGAAACTTCCCTGTCTGCCCCGGCTTTTATATACCCCTCCTAGACCGTGCGCGTCGTGTCAGACCGTAGTAGAACGCAACACGCCGTAGCGCGCCAGGCCCGTAAACCGTCACACGCCGGGCCGAGCTGTGATTGAACGTGTCAGACCGTAGTAGAACGCAACACGCCGTAGCGCGCCAGGCCCGTAAACCGTCACACGTCGGGACGCGCCGTGATTGAACGTGACAAAACTTGAAAGGACCGTGAGATGCCGGGGAATACACATGCTTCCCGTCCTACTACGGACCGCCTCCAAGTTGTGTTACGGCCTATTACGTACTGTCATGTTTTGTTGCGTTCACCCCGTTTTACTACGGCCTACTAGATTTATCATTCGTACCGTAACTGCCGTGGCAAATCTGTTGACAGTTTGAAAATCTGGCCCGGAATCCACGGTAATCACGGCCATAATTTGCCCATTTCCCCCCAACATATACATATATATATATAATATGTTAATAGGCAAAGCCTAGGTCGTGTGAAAGCAAGAACAATTAAGTAAGCACTGTCAGTCCCCCAACAAGAAACAAATTAAAAGGCAAATTGTAGAAAGTTACAAAAATGAATTTGAAAAACATATTGAAAAAACCTAAACTTATCATGCATTTAAGTTTAATTTGTACATATCTGTTTCATTTTTTATTAGGTCAGGATTGTAACAGACTGTAAGATTTCCAAGGATGTTGATGGAAAACAACACTAGAAGGCATTGAAGAATGTTCTGATTTATTTTTACAAATGCCAGTTATTTGTAAACTAGTAATATATAATTGGAAACTGACTCTTTAATAGTACCATGGTTGATTGAATGACTTGAGCTTAACATTACTTTCAATGGTACTTCAGTTCACCTAACATTTCCCCCTGGCTTTCTAGAATACTAAAATACCCCACACAACAATCTTCCAAGGCAGATGGCTAATTTTGCATGATCTGGCTGAATGTATAATCTTGAGACAATTTAAGATTAGAACACTATGCATTACAGATTGAGAAAACTGTCATTTTTGACAAATATTTTCAAAATTCCCATTTATAATGATGTATGTAGGAAAAGGTAAAGTTTAGCCCCTTGCCTGATGTAAATTACTTGAATTCTGTGACTTATCTGAATACATTGTCGGAATTGATCCAAAATGAACATATCCAAAATGAACAATATGTTCCTATTCAACAACATTTTCACTTTGAACCCCATATCTCCTTTTCTGGTTTTTAATTTGTAAAACATGAAACAGCATCAGGTTATTTGTTAATAAGTACCAGACTTAGTGTGAAATTTGTTGTTTGAAAAAAAAATGGATAGTGAAAGAACTGATCAGACCTTGAACATGTACAGATTCTCAGAGTTATCACTGTTGATAAGTGTTCCTTTTTAGCTCACCTGTGCACGAAGTGCTCAGGGTGAGTTATTGTGATCGCCCTATGTCCGGCGTCCGTCGGTCGTCGTCCGTCGTCCGTCAACATTTTCTCCTCTGTAACCGGTGGGTCAACTGGGATGAAACTTCACAGAAAGCATCCTCTCAATGGCCTCACCAGAATTCCTTAAAATTTTTGGGATCCATGCAGAATTCTGGTTTCCATGGCAACGAAATGAAAAAAACTTCAAAATTCTTAAAAAATCTTCTCCTCCGAAAGTGTCAGGCCGATTTTCAAATTATTTTGTAGAAATGATCCTTGGGTGACCCTCTATCAGATTCCTTCAAGCCATGTTGATTGGTCGAAAAACATGGCCGCCAGGGGGGGGGGGGGGGGGGCTATTTTGCCGTATATGGCTATAGTGCAAACTTAAAAAATCTTCTCCTCCAAAAGTGTCAGGCCGATTTTCAAATAATTTTGTAGAAATGTTCCTTGGGTAACCCTCTATCAGATTCCTTCAAGCCATGTTGATTGGTTGAAAAACATGGCCGCCAGGGGGCGGGGCTATTTTGCCTTTTATGGTTATAGTGAAAACTTAAAAAATCTTCAACATCTTCTCCTCAGTAACCAGTGGGTCAATTGGGATGAAACTTCACAGAAAGCATCCTCTCAATGACCTCACTAGAATTCCTTCAATTTATTGGGATCCATGCAGAATTCTGGTTTCCATGGCAACGAAACGAAAAAAACTTCAAAATTCTTCTCCTCCCAAATTGGTTTGCAGATTTTGAACTTATTTTGTAGAAATGTTCCTTGGGTGACTCTCTATCAGATTCCTTGAAGCCATGTTGATTGGTCGAAAAACATGGCCGCCAGGGGGGCGGGGCTATTTTGCCTTATATAGCTATAGTGCAAACTTAAAAAATCTTCTTCTCCAAAAGTGTCAGGCCGATTTTCAAATAATTTTGTAGAAATGTTCCTTGGATGACCCTCTATCAGATTCCTTCAAGCCATGTTGATTGGTCAAAAAACATGGCCACAAGGGGTCGGGGCTATTTTGCCTGTTATGGCTATAGTGAAAACTTAAAAAATCTTCTCCTCCAAAAGTGTCAGGCCGATTTTCAAATAATTTTGTAGAAATGTTCCTAGGGTGACCCTCTATCAGATTCCTTCAAGCCAAGTCGATTGGTCGGAAACTATGTCCGCCAGATGGCGGGGCTTATATAGCTAAAGTGAAAACAAAAATCAGGTGAGCGATTCCAGGGCCATCATGGCCCTCTTGTTTTAATTGTTACTGCTCAATTATAAAAGCTTTTGAAAAGGGTACAGGGAGTACAATATTTTCACTAGAAGCCTGGATAAAAATGTAATAAGTGTTAAAGTAAGACAACTCCCCACAACAGAATTGTTTTATGTATAAATTGTTTAGTTTAGTTCCTTCTTTCAAAACATGTACCTGCTGAGATTTGAACTCAGAACTCTTAATAGACAAGGTGTTTTACCATTAAACTACAGTATAGGTTTTTACTTTGAGCAGCAGTTCATGAAAATATGTGTAATTTTATTACCAGTAAAGTATTCGGTTTTTTTTGTTACAATGAATGTATACCAGTTTAAATTTTACCATTTCTATTGTATATATTATACAATTTCACACAGAAAAATGGATTTCACAATAAATTTACATATAAAACAGATACATATATATATCTGTGGTATTTCAGTTTTATCAGAGGACAGAACACCTATGTGAGGTCACTGGGTGACTTAATTATAACTGACATTAATTATGAACTGCCTTTAAGTTTTTATAATATAGCCTTTTCTGTTGAAAAATAGACAAAGTTTTCTTTATTTTTCAACCAAAATGTTTATACATATTTATTTGAATAAAAAGTATTTTGAGTGTTTGTTGAATTTAAAAAGAGATTGATCCTCTTTATCTGCAGATTTCAATGTTCAGTTTGTTTTTACCTTATTTTAGTTTGATATATTTAGTGTTTCATAGCCAGACCTAAATAGGTGACCATAAAAGGCTTTTTATTTTGCATGTGCTTTTCAATTTGAAGAGTTCTATGACATCATTGGTTGTTGTGCTCCCAAGTATGAAAATAATGCTGTCAATTGATGTTGAATATTTTGTAAATGTGGTTTGAACATACATGCAGAATATTTAAAATGATCTAGTGAAAATAATGTTGAAATTCTTAGTAGCAAGTTGTCCAATCTGATCAATAAACACATTTTTGATAAAATAAAAAGATGAAACTACTAGAAATTCAGCCTGTTGAAAGAAAAGTAATGAGTTTAACTGATATCCACATATGACATCATTTCTTTAAAACAATGGACTCATTTGAGTTTGATCAATAAACAAATTTATTATAAAAAATAGATGAAACTACTAGAAATTCAGCCTGTTGAAAGAAAAGTTATGTGTTTTACTGATAGCCCACATATATATGACATCATTTCTTTAAAACAATGGACTCATTTGAAGGCATGAAAGTGTTTTCCTCTCTTTCATACTCTGTATACCCCAAAACCAGGGTGAACTGATTCTGGTCATACTTTCATGATTTGACAAAGACTAGGTCATAGACATAAACTGTTAAATTGTACAATGTAAAAAAAAAATGTAAATTGAAGGCAAATAATTTGAAATAGACTGTAGTTTTGTTTGTTTGCTACACTTACTACACTATATAGATAAACGTCTTGAAGTCAATACAACTAGACAGTCGAAGATATGATAGTTTAGCTATTTTCTTGAGTGGGGTCAACATTTGACAAGACGGATTCGTCAAATGACAGATACAGACAAAAACAATACACACGATGTGACGTCACGCGATGTGACGAAAGCATCGTGGAACAGATACAGACAAAAACAATGCACACGATGTGACGAAAGCACAACAAATAATTTAGAACTGAAGTTATAGTTTTAAGCAAATTATTGATATAATAAATATCTTACCTTGAAATGCAGCTATGTCGATACAGAAACAGAATTGTTCGTCCTTATAATATCCGAGGCCAGTGTAACGAACGATAACTTCCGTTGAAATATTTACTATCATTTTCAAGTGTTTATTGCTTCTCTATATTGCCAAGATATAAGATCCATGAAATAATGATGACGGGTACAAAAGAATAGTCGACTTAGCCTTCATTAAGTCCTTCCAGTGAACGAAATCCATTTGTGAAGAGTCCAACTATCCTTTCCTACGATTTCTGACGTTTTCCTTTTGTTATTTATTTATTACTTGCATTACAATGAATTCACTTGCGTTGCAATGACGTCACATTTGATGTGTTTACTTCCGGTCGAGAAAATATCATTTTAAAAATAGAAAACGAGTGCAATTACACGCAAATTATCACGTGTTATATTCCTTGTTTTCATTCCTTTATCTAGAAGGAATTTAATTTAATTTTTCCCTCTAGTTCTAAGTACTTTTGATTTGTCAAAACATACGAATATCGTGTTTGTGGGTTTTACCGGTTACGAAATTAATAGGTTACGGTAATTTGTCCGTCCAGTAAGACCAGAAGCAAAATGGCTGAAAAAAAGTGCTATGGGGTTGAGATTTGATATGTGAAAAACAGTAGGATTGTACTGTACGGGTAACCTATAGGCGTGCTTAGCTCGAGCTTTCACACGTATCCTATAACGATAACCAACAAAAGGCGTGCTAAATGTAGTCTGGTTCCTTACATCATATTTTACGCAGTAATTAGATGAAGAAGCCACGGCCCGTATTTATGGAGGGGAATATCCGCCAAAACTCTATTTGTCTTGATGACATTCTTATTTATAAACATTACATGCTCATGTGTCTTGATGACATTCTTATTTATAAACATTACATGCTCAAACACTATGGATCTTTATGACATTCTTATTCATAAACATTACATGCTCATGTGTCTTGATGACAGTCTCATTTATTAACATTACATGCTCATGTGTCTTCTTTCTTACACGCATGTCTCATCTCATGTTTCATTATTACAAGTGCATGTTGAATGATGCTTATTGCATCTTTCTTTCTTGCACTTGCATTTGTCTTACCGTATTGTTCGTCTAAGTCATATTATGACACCAGATGGCGCTTTAAATTAAATTCTTATTCCAGGGAGATAACCACCTGGTGTCAAAATATGACTTACCGTATTCGTGTTAATGCCATGTCTTAATGCTTCAATGCCATGCGTGTTAGTGCATACTTCGTTCGTCTTAGTTCCTGATTGTGAACTCGTAAGGAAGACATATGGGATGAGACATGCATGTAAGATGTAAGAACGAAGACACATGAGCATGTAATGTTTATAAATAAGAATGTCATAAAGACCCATAGAGTTTGAGCATGTAATGTTTATAAATGAGAATGTCATCAAGACACATGAGCATGTAATGTTTATAAATAAGAATGTCATCAAGACACATGAGCATGTAATGTTTATAAATAAGAATATCATCAAGACACATAGAGTTTTGGCGGATATTCCCTTCCATACGTATTCACCTAATATGTTAATAGGCAAAGCCTAGGTCGTGTGAAAGCAAGAACAATTAATTAAGCACTGTCTGTCCCCCAACAAGAAACAAATTAATAGGCAAATTGTAGAAATTTAAGTTACAAAAACAGAATTTGAAAAACATATTGAAAAAAACGAAACTTAGCATGCATTTAAGTTTAATTTGTACATATATATCTGTTTTATTTTTTATTAGGTCAGGATTGTAATAGACTGTAAGATTTCCAAGGATGTTGATGGAAAACAACACTAGAAGGCATTGAAGAATGTTCTGATTTATTTTTACAAATGCCAGTTATTTGTAAACTAGTAATACATATAATTTAAATCTGACTCTTACCATGGTTGATTGAATGACTTGCGCTTAACATTACTCCACACAACAATCTTACAAGGCAGATGGCTAACTTTGCATGATCTGGCTGAATGTATAATCTTGAGACAATTTAAGATGACTGAGAAAAATGTAATTTTTGACAAATATTTTCAAAAGTCCCATTTATAATGATGTATGTTGGAAAGGTTAAAGTTTAGCCGGCCTTGTCTGATGTAAATTACTTGATTTCTGTGACTAATCCGAATACATTGTCGGAATGGTGTAATTGATCCAAAATGAACATATCCAAAATGAACAATATGTTCCTATTCAACAACATTTTCACTTTGAACACCTATCTCCTTTTCTGGTTTTTAATTTGTAAAACATGAAAACAGCATCAGATTATTTGTTAATAAGTTCCAGACTTAGTGTCAACAACAGTTACTGAATATATATACATGTATCTGAAATATGTTGTTTGAAAAAAAAATGGATAATATAAGATCTGATCAATATATTCAATATACATTTTATTGCATAAAACAATAAACAGTATGTTTATAGCAAATAAAGAAATTATAAAAAGTACAAACAGAGAAATGGATTTTCCAGAAGAATTTGCAATAATTTAACATTGTTAGTGGTAAAATTGCTCTATTATAAAAATATGATGTATAAATTTCGTTAAAACTTTGATATTAGAACGGTTATCAAAGCTGGATCAATCCTTGAACATGTACAGATTCTCAGAGTTATCAATGTTGATAACCATTCCTTTTTTTAATTGTTATTGCACAATTATAAAAGCTTTTGAAAAGGGTACAGGGAGTAAACTATTTTCACTAGAAGCCTGGATAAAAATGTAATAAGTGTTTAAGTAAGACAACTCCCCACAACATAATTGTTTCATGTATACATTGTTAAGTTTAGTTGCCTCTTTCAAAACATGTACCTGCTGAGATTTGATCTTAGAACTCTTGTTAGACCAGGTGTTTTACCATTAAACTACAGTATAGGTTTTTATTTTGAGCAGCAGTTCATGAAAATATGTGTAATTTTATTACCAGTAAAGTATAAGATTTTTTTTGTTACAATGAATGTATACCAATTTAAATTTTACCATTTCTATTGTATAGATTATACAATTTCACACAGAAAAATGGATTTCACAATAAATTACATAGGAAACAGATACATTTCTGTGGTATTTCAGTTATATCAGAGGACAGAACACTTATGTGAGGTCACTGGGTGACTAACATAACTGACATTAATTATGAACTGCCTTATAAATAGCCTTTTTCTGTTGAAAAACAGATTACGTTTTCTTTATTGTTCAACCAAAATGTTTATACAAATTTATTTGAATAAAAAGTATTTTGAGTGTTTGTTGAATTTAAAAAGAGATTGATCCTCTTTATCTACAGATTTCAATGCTCAGTTTGTTTTTACCTTATTTGAGTTTGATATAGTTAGTGTACATTGCCCTGTTTCATAGACGGACCTAAATCGGTGACCGTAAAAGGCTTTTATTTTGCATTTGCTCTTCAATTTGAAGAGTTCTATGACATCATTGGTTGTTGTGCTCCCAAGTATGAAAATAGTGCTGTCAATAGATGTTGAATCTTTTTCAAATATTGTTTGAATACATACATGCAGAGTATTTAAAATAACCTAGTGAAAATAATGTTTAAATTCTTAGTACCAAGTTTGTCCAATCTGATCAATAAACACATTTTGGATAAAAAAAAAAAGAAGGAAACTACTAGAAATTCAGCCTGTTGAAAGAAAAGTAAAGTGTTTTACTGATAGCCCCCATATGACATCATTTCTTTTAAACAATCATGACTCATTTGAGTTTGATCAATAAACACATTTTGGTTAAAAAAAAGATGAATCTACTAGAAATGCAGCCTGTTGAAAGACAAGTAATGTGTTTTACTGATAGTCCACATATATATGACATCATTTCTTTAAAACAATGGACTCATTTGAGTTTGATCAATAAACACATTTTGGATAAAAAAAAAAGATAAATCTACTATAAATTCAGCCTGATGAAAGAAAAGTAATGTGTTTTATTGATAGCCCACATATGACATCATTCCTTTAAAACAATGGACTCATTTGAGTTTGATCAATAAACAAATTTTGGATAAAAAAAAAATGAAACTACTAGAAATTCAGCCTATTGAAAGAAAAGTTATGTGTTTTACTGATAGTCCACATATAACATCATTTCTTTAAAACAATAGACTCATTTGAAGGCATGAAAGTGTTTTCCTCTCTTTCAGGTTGGAGGATATAGACATTAAGACATTTACTATGTATACCCCAAAATCAGGGTGAACTGATTCTGGTCATACTTTCATGATTTGACAAAGACTAGGTCATAGACATAAACTGTTAAACTGTACAATGTAAAAAAATAATGTAAATTGAAGCCAAATAATTTAAAATTGACTGTAGTTTTGTTTGTTTGCTACATTTACTGCAATAAATAAATAAACGTCTTAAAGTCAATACAACTAGACAGTCGAAGATATGATAGTTTTAATAGCTATTTTCTTGAGTGGAGTCAACATTTGACAAGACGGCTTCGGCTTCAAATGACAGATACATTCATAAACGATACACACCATGTGACGTCACGCGATGTGACGAAAGCATCGTGGATCGTTCCCAACAGATATATAACAAATAATTTAGAAATGAAGTTATATTTTTAAGCAAATTATTGATATAATAAAATAGCTTACCTTGAAATGAAGCTATGCCGATACAGAAACAGAATTGTTCGTCCTTTTCAGTTAAAATAATATCCGAGGCCAGTGTAACGAACGATAACTTCCGTTGAAATTATTTACAATCATTTTCAAGTGTTTATTGCTTCTCTATATTGCAAAGATATAAAATCCATGAAATAATGATGACAGGTACAAAAGAATAGTCGACTTAGCCTTCATAAAGTCCTTCCAGTGAATGAAATCCATTTGTGACGAGTCAAACTATCTTTTCCTACCATTCCTGTCGTTTTCCTTTTGTTATTTATTTATTACTTGCCTTACAATGACGTTACTTTTCGTTGCAATGACGTCACATTTGGCAATCTCTATTACATAGGCGCTCTCACTCTCTATTACATAGGCGCTCTACATTCACCAGTAAGACCGGAAGCAAAATGGCCGAAAAAAAGTGCTATGGGGTTGAGATTTGATATGTGAAAAACAGTAAGATTGTACTGAATTCTCGTTGTTTTGATCTCGTATGATGTGTCCGTACGTGTAACCTATAGGCGTGCTTCGCTCGAGCCTTCGGCTCAAGCTTTCACACGTATTATGTCAGGATTGTAACAGACAGTAAGATTTCCAAGGATGTTGATGGAAAACAACACTTAGAAGGCATTGAAGAATGTTCTGATTTATTTTCACAAATGCCAGTTATTTGTAAACTAGTAATAAATATAATTAGAAACTGACTCTTACCATGGTTGATTGAATGACTTGAGCTTAACATTACTTTCAATGGTACTCTAACATTTTGGTACACCTAACATTTTCCCCTGGCTTTCTAGAATATTAAAGTTCTCCACACAACAATCTTCCAAGGCACATGGCTAACTTTGCATGATCTGGCTGAATGTATAATATTGAGACAATTTAAGATGAGAACACTATTCATACAAACTGAGAAAACTAATTATTGACAAATATTTTCAAAAGTCCTATTTAAATGTATGTTGGAAAGGGTAAAGTTTAGCCCCTTGTCTAATGTTAATTACTTGATTTCTGTTACTAATCTGAATACATTGTCGGAATGGTGTAATTGATCCAAAATGAACATATCCAAAATGATCATATATATGTTCCTATTCAACAACATTTCCCTTTGAACCCCTATCTCCTTTTCTGGTTAATTTTGTAAAACATGAAACAGCATCAGGTTATTTGTTAATAAGTACCAGACTTAGTGTCAACAACTGATTATGTATACATGTACGTGTACATGAAATATGTTGTTTGAAAAAAAAGAATGGATAGTTAAAGATCTGATCAGACCGTGAACATGTACAGATTCTCAGAGTTATCAATGTTGCGCAATTATAAAAGCTTTTGAAAAGGGTACAGGGAGTAAAATATTTTCACTAGAAGCCTGGACAAAAATGTAATAAGTGTTTAAGTAAGACAACTCCCCACAACAGAATTGTTTGATGTATAAATTGTTAAGTTTAGTTGCTTCTTTCAAATTATGTACCTGCTGGGATTTGAACTCAGAACTCCAGGACTGGTGTTCTTCCATTAAACTACAGTATAGGTTTTTACTTTGAGCAGCAGTTCATGAAAATATGTGTAATTTTATTACCAGTCAGTAAAGTATAAGATGTTTTTTGTTACAATGAATGTATACTAGTTTAAATTTTACCGTTTGTATTGTATAGATTATACAATTTCACACCGAAAAATGGATTTCACAATAAATTACATAGAAAACAGAAAAGAGATACATTTCTGTGGTATTTCAGTTATATCAGAGGACAGAACACTTATGTGAGGTCACTGGGTGACTTATAACTGACATTAATTATGAACTGCCTATTTGAATAAAAAGTATTTTGAGTGTTTGTTGAATTTAAAAAGCGATTGATCCTCTTTATCTGCAGATTTCAATGTTCAGTTTGTTTTTATCTTATTTTAGTTTGATATTGTTAGTGTACATTGCCCTGTTTCATAGAAGGACCTAAATTGGTGACCGTAAAAGGCTTTTTATTTTACATGTGCTCTTCAATTTGAAGGGTTCTATGACATCATTGGTTGTTGTGCTCCCAAGTATGAAAATAGTGCTGTCAATAGATGTTGAATCTTTTGTACATGTGGTTTGAATACATACATGCAGAGTATTTAAAACAAGGGCACCGCAAAGCGGATGCATCCCCTCGGTATTCAAGAAAATAGTCAAAGTCCAATTTTGACCTTGACCTTTAATGTATGACCTTGACAATAAATAGGCTTCTAGACCATGCAATATACTAACTGTATACCAAGTTTGGTTAAGATCGGTCGAAGGATGTTCAGTGTAGAGTGGTCACAAGGTTGTTGATATGGGAAATAGTCAGTCCAATTTTGACCTTGACCTTTAACCTTGAAAATAATTAGGCTGCTAGACCTTGCCATATTCTAACTGTATACCAAGTTTGGTTAAGATCGGTTGAAGGATGTTCAGTGTAGAGTGGTCACAAGGTTGTTGATATGGGAAAATAGTCAGTCCAATTTTGACCTTGACCTTTAACCTATGACCTTGAAAATAAAAAGGCTTCTAGATATTGCCATATACTAACTGTGTACCAAGTTTAGTTAAGATCGGTCGAAGGATGTTCAGTGTAGAGTGGTCCCAAGGTTGTTGATATGGGAAATAGTCAAAGTTTGACCTTGACCTTTAACCTATGACCTTGAAAATAAATTAGCTTCTAGACCTTGCCATATACTAACTGTATATAGCAAAGAAAAGTAATGTGTTTTACTGATAGCCCACATATGACAACATTCCTTTAAAACAATGAGATGACACTACTAGAAATTCAGCCTGTTGAAAGAAAAGTTGTGTTTTACTGATAGACCACATATGACATCATTTCTTAAAAACAATTGACTCGTTTGAAGGCATGAAAGTGTTTTCCTCTTGTTCAGGTTGGAGGATATATATATGGCTTAAGACATTTACTATGTATATCCCAAAACCAGAGTGAACTGATTCTGGTCATACTTTCATGATTTGACACAGACTAGGTCAATCATAGACATAAACTGTTAAACTGTACAATGTGAAAAAAAATGTAAATTGAAGGCAAATAATTTGAAATTAACTGTAGTTTTGTTCGTTTGCTACATTTACTGCAATATATAGATAATCGTCTTAAAGTCAGGCGATGATATGATAGTTTAGCTATTTTCTTGAGTGGGGTTAACATTTGACAAGACGACTGCGGCTTCAAATATATACAGACAAAAACGATACACACGATGTGACGAAAGCATCGTGGAACAGATACAGACAAAAACAATACACACCATGTGACGTCACACGATGTGACGAAAGCATCGTGGAATGGTTTCCAATAGATAAGTACTAACAACTAATTTAGAAATGAAGTTATATTTTTAAGCAAATTATTGATATATCTTACCTTGAAATGAAGCTATGCCGATACAGAAACAGAATTGTTCGTCCTTTCAGTTAAATAATATCCGAGGCCAGTGTAACGGACGATAACTTCCGTTGAAATATTTACAATCATTTTCAAGTGTGTATTGCTTCTCTATATTGCAAAGATATAAAATCCATGAAATAATGATGACATGTACAAAAGAATAGTCGGCTTACCCTTCATAAAGTCCTTCCAGTGAATGAAATCCATTTGTGACGAGTCAAACTATCTTTTCCTACGATTCCTGTCGTTTTCCTTTTGTTATTTATTTATTACTTGCCTTACAATGACGTTACTTTCGTTACAATGACGTCACATTTGGATGTGTTTACTTCCGGTTGAGAAAATATTATTTTAGAAATAGAAACGAGTGCAATTAGACGCAAATTATCACATATCAGATTCCTTGTTTTCATTCCTTTACGAGAAGGAATTTAATTTAATTTTTCTCTCTAGTTCTAAGTATTTTTTTATTTGGCAAAACCTACGAATATCTTGTTTGTGGGTTTTACCGGTTACGAAATAGGTTACGATAATTTGTCCGTCCAGTAAGACCGGAAGCAAAATGGCCGAAAAAAAGTGCTATGGAGTTGAGATTTGATATGTGAAAAACAGTAAGATTGTACTGAATTCTCGTTGTTTTGATCTCGTATGATGTGTTCGTACGGATAACCTATAGGCGTGCTTCGCTCGAGCCTTCGGCTCGAGCTTTCACACGTAATATTTAGTCCACCTTTTGGATTCCCGGAGATTTAGATTTAGTCCGTATTCACCAACGCGTTTTAAACCGATCTCAATTTAGTCCAGTTTGTAAATGTCGTAAGCGGCCGCGCACCGACTCTGGTTCCCAAATAAAGTTAAAAGCTAAAATAAAAGACAGTACCGTTCATCTATAGTCTATTTATAGATATTCATTTTTGGGATAGGGGCGTGTCGCCACTATTCCATTGTCAGCCTGCTTTCGAAAAGTCGGATTAAAGCTGCAACCACAGTCCACATGTGTATACCTACACCAAAATCGAGTTTTGATTGGTTATAATCTGCCTTTTCAACGATTTCATTGGTTCGACCGAATCACGAAAAACTATCCGCTTGCATTAATTAATGATACAAAATAGTTCATACGAGTGAAACACACTCTGAACTATGATTGACCTTAATGTCAGTGGTGTAAGGTAACGTCGACCGTGCTGTGACCCCATTAGTTTACAACAGTCGACTTACATAGAGAAATGTGCAAATCACTGTAAATAACGTTATTGAAAGGAGTTGAAACCATTGTGGCAAAAGTATAAATTGCCTACAATAAGCAATTTCTCCTTTTGTCACAATGTTTTCAATTGTCGTCTGCTGCACATGCGTCTGTAAGCGGGAAATGGTTACATCCTCCCCATGGAAGGAACCCTTTCCGTGATAATATAACAGTTCTAATATTGAAATATTGTTGAAAATGGAGCTATTGCTGACAATGAACAATTTCTCCTTTTCACACAATGCTTTCAAACACGTTTCAAATTAATTCTTTTCATATTTAAACGTTTTACTGTGGACATTCTTTTTATTCTATCTCCTTTCCGGACAAATTTTGAATAACATGCTAGAGAGTAATGATAACGAGCAATTTCGCCTTACATCAAGAGGAAAAATATATAGTTTATAGATAGCTTTGTGGAAAAAGAGGAAATGGGTCACGAATAACCATTCTGCAGCCGTCTGCTGCACATGCGTCAAAAAGCGACTTTAAACGGGAAAGGATTGAACCGTTTCCGTTATAGCTACTTAGTTACATACGAATGTTGAAAGTATATTTGCCTACGGAGCAACTGCTGACAATGAGTAAATCCTCCTTTTTCCAAACAATGCTTTGAAACATGAATCAATTTTTTTCTATAACCTAGATAACGAAAATATTTGTCTACAGTTATTATTTTAACCTTTGCCACTTTTAGACACATTCGACTAACCTTAACAGATGAATGATAATCAGCAAGTTTGTCTTTTTCCACAATGTTTTAATTACTATTCAAAATAATACTTTTATTAATTCAGGTCAAGATTTCAGGCTTAGTTAAATGTTGTTTGCTGTATATTTAGTCTACGTGGTCAAGGGTAAGGACTTGTTATTACATAATCCGTCCAAAGAGAGAGGTCCTACTGTGTATACATGCCATGAAAGAATGGTACTAACGGTCTCACCGCTGCTGGAGAATTGTTGGTAAAACAGGTCGCGTGTGTGTTGAATATTCTCATGTGTCGCTGTATCTCGACCCAACTAGGACATAGGAATTAAATCTACAAATTAGAGATAAGTTAATTTCAACACTGATTGATTGTGGTTTAACGCCGTTTTTAACATTTTCTACGTTATATCACGGCGGCCAGTTCATCTACAAAAGTGTTTCCTGGTTTTCTCACACCAGTACACAACAATCTTCCCAACCAACTGGGTTCTTTTTCACATAGACTTAGCCCATTTGTTAAAGACGAATGACGCATGTCGCATTGACTTTTGTCAAACGTCGGAAAGAAAGTTGGCCGAAAATGTTACGAGTTATAACCGCAATGTCATTATTTATTTTATAATTGAGGCGCTTCTAGCGATTCTGGGACTAAAAGTATAATGTATATGCATTTGCGCTAATTGAAGATTCAACGTTCGTCAACGTGTAATCTAGTCCTAGACGTATCTGTTGACAAATAAACTAAAAATATAGTCTAAATAGGTTTTTGTAAATTAACCTTGTACGGTCCCATTTCGGAGATACAATTAATTTGCAAATACTTTACAATTATCTAAGCTTTCCTAAGCACAGACGTGTTTTGACGCATCGAACCAGTCTTCTGTAATCTGTAAAGCTTGGAGGTATAATCCGGTGTCCGGCCGGCTGTCTGCCTGAATGTGCATTCGTCCGTCCGTCATGGATTACATGTATTGGTCAAAACGTTGTTTCTGTATGGCAGATTTATTTGAAAGTGGTCACACTTATACCTTGAACGGCAAATACTAGGTACATAACTCTGGTCTGCTTATCTTAGTTATCTTCATTTTTCCTTATTTAGTTCAGCGATTGTGTAATTAATTGCCATTGTATCCATTTCAAACTTGGTTTGTAGGTAACTTATGACCTACACATTTGCAGTGCACCATTACCATAACTTTAGCATGCTGCGTTTGGAGTGTGTATATTTTTGTCTTTAGTAATTTCTGAACTGAATATATTTTAATTAAGGGTCGCTGCTCAGTTTTTTGTCAATCTTTTTTTTTTTTTTATATACAAGAAAATTAACGGTCAAACTTTGATAAATTAGGTATTTGTTATTGGCAGGCAATATGTGTGCTTCGCACATTTTTGGTTTGGTTTGTTTAAAGGTCGTTGTTTCAACAATGTTTACAATGTTTGTCTATATTATCTATGTTTTCGGAAATGACATGGGAGGGGGGATTATTATTAGAAAGAAACACATTTAGATGTCTTGAACATATTACAATTGTGTTTGTTTAAAAACACTAAGTAATGACACATCTAAAATGAAATAAATATTCCGATGTTTTAGGTATTTTCAGTTTCTTTATTTTGACTCGCATTTATGTTTTTTTGTGTTATTTACGAAGACAAAACAGTCCCTATAAGCTAGACTGGTATACTTAATTGTACACTATATACTACATGTAATCAAAAGGCGATAACTACAAACCTTTACGTCGCACAGTCTAATTTATTTGTTTACATACTCGCGAATACCAACTGCGTAGATCATTCTCCTTTGCAGAGAGCCGCTCTTTACACTCACTTTCAAATAGTAAATCATAGGTGATTTAAAATGTTTATTTGGTTCGAAACAAATGAAGAAAAGAACAAACCGAGATAAAAACTGGTTTTAATAGAAAAAATACTTTGAACGAAGACTCTCTGCCTATAAAGAGAGTTTCAAGAACGACACCTCTGCGAATAAGAAAGAATCGGGTCTTTCGTACAAAATTATTTCGTCCTTGACAATTTTAAATGTGTCATTTAATTTCCTAAATGCATATTGCTTCCGATCTGCATATTGTTATGCATCATTGACACAAGGGCGCTCATCAAATATAATTTTTAAATATGAGTAGTTTGTTATTTTCATTATAAAAAGGAAGGAAAGAATTAAAATAAATTAACATGTTGTATGGTTCAGTTTATGTTCGAAATTAAGTTTAAATTATACAACAATTTCAATGAGATTTAACTGTTTAGTTGATATTATATTTCGAAGGGGGTCTAATTTATAAATATTGGACTACATTTCAACATTTGTTAAAGTATGATATAATTAGGATGCCAAGCTAATATCATTTTGAGAAAAAGAGAAACTCATGTCTTCAGCGATTTAACCCTTATCTCATTGTTTTAAAAGTAGATTGCTGCAAAGGTGTCCACTGTTGACTTTAATATAGGAAAGGTAAAATGACGTGCTATTGCATGCAAATCCTAAATCATCATCAGGTTGTGCTTATATTTAACTTTAAAATATAGCCAAGTTTTTACATCCATGAAATTATGATGACATGTACAACAAATAATCAACTTGCCCTTCATAATGTACTTCAAATAAAACGATTCCATAATTCACGGAACTACATTTGTGACAAGTCAAACTAACGTTTCCTATTATTTTTGTCGTTTTCCTTTTGGTTCATTTAGTTTAAACTTATTTATTGTGAAAATTGTGAAACAAAAACAAGCTTTCAGCTTATATTAATCACGCTCGATGTCTGCTTCCCGTACTCACGCCGTTTGTGTGAAAAAAAATCCCAAAGTCAGGACCCTCTCATCACGGGACTCGAACCAGGGACCTTTGATACAAGAGGCCGACGCTCTACATCTGCGCCACTAATAGAATGACGTCTTATTATGACGTCATATGACAGGAATTTGGATTTATAAGTCAAAGGTCAAAAAACCCTTACGAGTTGTTATTTGAACTCGTTTTAGAAATAGACGACGAGTGTTATTAAACGGAAATTATCACACATAAAATTACTTGTGCTCGTTCCTTTATCAAGTACGTATTATCATATTTAATTATTTTCTCTAGAAGTTTTTTTTGTTTCGATATTTTCTTTTCATCCAATCAAAACGTAGCACTGTAGCAGAATCGTGACTGCATCGAAAAATCCATTCTGGACACAATTTTTGGAAAGACGGTATAGCAAAATTTTGCAAAGTTCATACACATTACCTATTGACGGGAAACTTCGCCGTCGATTTGTTTACCCGTATAATACAGTTTAACAACTTCTGTGCACTGCTCTATGGACAGCGCCATCCTGGAATAACGACTTGTTTGGACGACGTCGTTGATGACGTCATGACGTCAACATTTTCCCGTACTTTCTACACCACACAAAACTTTATTCTGACTACTTCAAAATGACATATGACATGACTGCATTATTATATATTATTATTATTATATGTATCTTTTATAATAGTTTTTAATGGTAACAGATATTAATATGAAAAAGGCAAAGCCTCATCACGAGCACAGCGTCTATAATGGGTCTAACCTGTAGGTATGTGACTACCATGATAAAGGAATCTGTTTCAAGCTGTCGGAACTGAGACGGCTGTTGTACACTTTTCCTACTTTATCTGTTGGTGCAAAGTCAAATCTTCAACAATTTTAACATTCAATTCATCACATGAACATAATCAATACAGAAAGGTAAAAAAAAAAAACAATAGTGAAAACAAGTTTTTCCTTCAATTAGGCTTAGTGACATAGTTTCTGGGTTTAAAGCAATGTTCAAAACATCAATTCTGCCAAAGTTTCAACATGCTAACATTAAAAGAACAGCTGTCAGTGTTAACAAGATTTTCCTTTAATTTGGTCTAATGACCTTATGTTTGACACGACTTGACCAATATTTGAACTTGGCCTAGATATCAATAATCATCAGGGGAACATTCTGACAAAGTTTCAAGATGCTGAATCAAACCTTGAGGTCAAGCTGTTGACAAGATTTTTCTCAGATGTTTTTCTTTGGACATCATTGTTGTTTTTATCCAACATGACCTATATTTTAGTCTAGATTTCAACAAAACAAATGCAGCATTCAAAATGTCTGAGTGTTAACAAAATGTTCCTTCAATTTGGTCTAGTGACCTAGTTTTTGACCCACCATGACCCTTATTCTTACTAGGTCTAGATATTGTCAAGACAAACATTCTGACAAAAGCCTCAAGCTGCTGAAGGCAAAGTGTGGTTTCTAGACTGACAAGATTTTCCTTCAATTTGGTGGAGTGACTTAGTTTATGACCCAACATGACCTAGTTTATGACCGAATATATTTAAACTTAGCCTAGATATCATCAAAACAGTTATTCTGAAAACATTTCAACATGCTTAAGTTTAAAATAAGGCATTCAGAGTGTTTTCAATATGTTCCTTCAAATTGACATTGAAACCTAGTTTTTCACCTCACAGGACCCAGTCTATAACTTGGCCAAGATTTGATGGAGATGATTTTCTGATAAAATTTCATTCATATTGGATGTTGTAAAAATGTCACAAGGCAATTGTTGATGGCGTGTGACCGAAGGACATCACACAAAACCTGATCATGAAAAAAAAAACCTGTGCAATAAAAAAACAGGACTTCCTTTATATACTACATTTAATTAGATAAAACAAGCTTGATATGATTTTAATAAACTTATCCATTAATAAAGATTACCTTGTATGAATCCATTAGTATTATATGTAATCAGCTGAAGTTCCTCTCCTGTCCTCATCATAACAGCTGTAATTCCATCAGTAAATCGGTTTCTCTCAATATATTCCCTTGTTTGATGTTGATGCAGGAAGTTATATCCCACAGTCAAAGATGCACGCAATTTTCATTGTTTTGACAGACACCAATGACCAACGGGTATATTACTAACTGCCTATATGAACTTCCTCTCCCATTATCGCCATAAAGCTGTGATTCCATGAGTGTACAGGTTGATCTCAATCCATTTACTGTTTTGATGTGTATGCAGGAAAGAATATTACCCCACAGTCAAAGATGCATGATATTTTCATTGTATAGACAGGTACCAATGACCAAGGGGTATATTATCACTAACTGCTTATATGAATTTCCTCTCCAGTAATCGCCATCAGAACTGTTATTCCATAATTGTATGGGATGTTCTAAATCTATTCTGTTTTAAAATAAAACTTGATGCAGAATATGATTGACTGCTGTTTTAATAAATGACATCAGACAATAACTGAAAATAAAAGTGGCTTTATATAAAATAAAATGATAAATTAAAGAATGAGATTACAAACAATATTTATACCTTTTTCCTTTTAAATAGCCTTATATTTAAAAAATAGACCAGAATTGAAAACAATATACATGTATATTAGTTATGTCAAAAAGCCAAGCTTTGGGTTCTGCAACCAGTTTTGTTTTAGACCAGTTTGTACCTCTGTGCAGTCTTATCTGGATTATTCCTTTAAACCAATGACTTTGAACTTTTTGTTTATACAATTGTGAAACAAGCTTTAATCTTATATTAATCACGCTCAATGTTCCGGAGATACAACCAGTTCTCGCCCAATTTGTGCGGAAAATCCCAATCTTCACTGAATTCTGATTCAGATATTTGGAGCATTTTTTTAAGAATTAGGTAGACTTTGAGAATTGGGCAAACATGCTTCTATAATTTTTTGAAAAGGGACCAATTCCCCACTTAATTGTGTTCAGAAAAAGTTTAAAGCATCGCAGTGGTCCTGACGGCTTCCAGAATTCTCGACCCCAATTTCCTAAGAATAGTCGACCCCAATTTAGACCCCAGTTTATATAGGTGTGAATGGATGATGGTTCTTTTGTTGTATAATCACTACATTTAGATAATGATTAATGTAATAATGATGTATGTTTTAACATTGTTATAAATTATCCTATATCATAGTTTTCAAAGTGTTCTTAATATTTTAAGTATTGTTTGATAGAGGACATTTCCTCCTTTTCTCACAATCTTCCTAATTCATTAATATAACTATACCTTAGCCAGAAGTCAACCTGTCATGTACATATTCTCCTTTTCTCACCAAATGTTTTTAAAGTCGTCTGCAGCAGATTAACTATTTAGAACACATCAAGATCATTTACATAATCAATCAACAGGTAAGTAAGTATCAATAATCAGTCTTTTGTTTATGACACTTGTGTGTTAAACCATCCATTCATACCTATATAAACCGATATATGGGGTCAATCAATCAATCAATACAAGTTTATTGCATTAAACATTATACAATGTTCATAGCATAGAACTATACATACAATGAATACAATGTCGAGATTTCTGGCTACCGTCCTGACATGTAATGTGCCTTGTTAAGATTCATTTTTGATTACCACATCCTTTTATCACTTGTAAAAACATTTTTTAAAATTTTGTTCAGAACACACAGCACAAGGCATGCCCATATAAATCCGTCTCGGCCACGGATATGACTGTGTCTCCAGTCAAGTCTTTTAGAAAACTTGTTCAAACTTCCTTTTTTTGGACACCCGATATGTCTCTTGATAGTCTCAATATATCGCCGTTACATAGTCTCTTGAATACACTGGGGACGTTTCTTCTTGGGTTCTTTTAGTCTAAAAAGCTGTTAGTTTGAACTGATTAGCCATTAGTCTAAAATATTCCGTCCACTTATGTGCTATTTTTGTGATATTTATGCATAGGGACTTAGGGTCATATTTATTTCTTACATCATACAGTAAGCGTGGGAGTTCCGGATCACTAACGAAACAAATAGTGATATAGAATAAAGGAATTGAGAACTTTTGCAGTTTAAAGGCAAAATATCCCACCTTTCATCTTATATTTGTTGTCTGTCACACCAGGGTGAGTGTATATTTAATACACTCACCCTGGTCACACACATGAACATTGTTTGGTGTATTTGGGCAGAGACATAAATACATGTCTCTGATTTGGGTCACAGGGTGTATGTTCAACCAATGTTTGCATCGATCTTTGACCGTCCAAAGAAGTTTTGTCAGAAGGACTGACGACTTTAGCAGGTCTGTGAAGCATTGTCATTGATCTAGTGAAACACATTTACCACGAAGAGCATCCTAGATCAGACAGTTATCCCATCGCTAGGAATATCCGTCAATGAATGCAAAACATTCAGATTTACAATACAGCTAGATCTTATATATTTACCCTACAAGAACGCCAAAATGATATTGTCTGTGTCAATATATGTTACGAAAACGAGAGAGAGATAAACATTCTTACCTAAAGCAATACAATACAAAGTTTTTATTGTCAATCACGACGCCCAAAAATGAGCTGAACAATTAAGTGAATTACAAACAGTTGATTACATATGATTTCAATGATTATATGATAAACATTACAAAACAAGTTCTATAATTTTATGTGGAACATATGATAACAAAAATATGATGGGCCAACTACCGGTGACTGCTCAGACTATCCAAGGAGTAACTTCCTTTCCTTATATAATATACACAATAATGAACTGACTTTTTTAAGTAAATAATTATTTTCTGATAACATTAACCATATCATTTTTGATATATTTGGTAGTTTTGCAAAGTTTTTGTTGATACTATTTAGATCATTAATGAAATTAGATCTCTTATTTTCCAGAGCAGGGCACTCAAGAAGAAAATGAATTTCATCCTCAACTTCAGATTTGCATAATTTACAGATTCTATCCTCCACCCGAATTCCCGTATATCTGCCTCTTTCTATTTCTAATTTATGCGCACTGACTCTGAACTCGTAAAGCAAAGGGACTCGTAGCCGATAGGTTCTGGTTATCAGCCTTTACTGTAAACAAAAAAGTTATTGGCGTTAGCTCGGGAACCAGCTTGATTTGGACGGATGTGACGTCGGCCGGATATGAATAAATGTCGGTCATGGTTCCCTGATTTGTTCTATGTAATTTCATTTGAATTTCATGAGCTGGGCCGTAGTATCTTTGCACCCAATTTTTTTCTATACTGAATATAGGAAATTTCCCCTTATTAAGGTTAAACCTCATAACGTGCTCGTTATGAAACACCCTGTATGATCATTTATAGAGATTTTTTATATTTTGTACTTGATAATTTCAAAGTCGTCTCCTGCAGATTTGTTTTCTGTGGGAAATGGTTAAACCCTTATCCACTATCATGACTTGCCGATAAAACAAAAACAGATTTTCTGTGTGTCAGCATTATTTGACAAAAGATTATCATAACAGGGCATGTTTTCAATACAAATTGAAATTTATCATAACCTCTTATCCATTTATCTTAAGTATTATATGTCACTGTTCATGATCAGTTTAACTCTAAAGCATCTCATTCACTTAAAACACAGACCCTGCCAGGTTAAAATCCTACATAAAATGTATATCTTCAAATGATGATATCAGCATTACTGACTACAGATTAAGTTTTTCTAATGTTTGTGGATTTAAATGTTCTTTTTTCTTATTTCTACATGTGCAACGAAATATTGCGGCTTCTCTTTGATGCTTTGCGTCAAACATTCGTCTTGTATTGTTGTACATCAGTGGAAAAACTTAAGGCGTGAGTACTCCAATATAAGTTTAACAAATGCTTAGAAATTAATTCGCCCGGAGGTTAAATATGGAATATTGTTAAAAGTGGAACGAAGTGGAAGTACGACTATGTTCGAGTATTTACGGAGATTGTCCAATTCAGTTTAAATAGAGTAATTTGCCATTGTGAAACAAATAAGCATAATGATTTTACCATTATAGTTTCGCATTTTACATTTTTTTTATATTCTGCAATTTCATATTCCATAATATATTTTAATATGTTAATAGGCAAAGCCTAGGTCTTGTGAAAACAAGAACAATTAATAAAGCAGTGTTGCCTAAACAAGAAACAAATTTAAAACTATTAACATTCGCGAAGCAGATCGGAAACATTACAATTCAATTCAATTCATTTCAACTTTATTAGCAATCGGCATAAAAACATGCCTTTGGCCATTTACAAACAACTTTAAGTGAAATATGGCAAAGACACACATGCATGCATGTACAGTAAAAAAAAAGTAGTCAATACATATTAATATACATGCAATATAACTATCAAACTATCGTTAAGGATTATTAAAGTATTCATTTTGTTCAATACACAATTTTCTAATTTTGAAAGCTTCTTTAATAAATGTTGCTAATTTAATGTGTACCTTTTTCCTATCATTCTTCATAAGAGATATAAATGTTTTTAAAGAAGGCCAACATGTAAAGTATCTAGGAAGTAATTGATTTCTAATGTCAATATATTTCGGACACACAAGCAAAAAATGGTATTCAGATTCAATCTGTTTTTGGTTACAAAATCATTTCTCTCAATATTATTGTATCTACCAGTTTCTATTGCTAACTGATGTGCTGACAATCGAAATCTTGTTAGTTGAATAATAGGAGTCTATAAATTCTAATTATAGATGTATCATTAGTAATGTTATGTAGGTATGCTTCGAATTCTAAAGTGTTTTTATATTTAGCGTAATATTCTAATTTGCGTGATGCCCTGCGCTCCATTAAATGATCAAGTGGTTTTTTATGGTAACATAATACATTTCATTGTTGTACATACATATCATACAAAATAGAACTACCGTTCTTTAATTTAATCCAGTACTTTAAAGATCGTTCAATACCAATAACAGATAACGGTATTCTCCCGAGTTCACATAAAACCGCAACATTTGTGGTTTGTTTTCTAACACCCAATATAATTTTGCAAAATCTAATGTGTAATTTATTTATCTCATTATAATTATATATTCCCCAAACATCAGAACCGGACAATACAATTGGAACAACCAATCTATCAAATAAGGATAATTTTGTATTAAGATCAATATTAGTTTTCTTAAAAAGAGATAATAGACTATTCATTGCTCTTAGAGTCTGGTCAGATAAGGATTTGACTGCAAAACGAAGATTTCCTGTTTTCACTAGTTTAACGCCCAAATAAATAAAACTTTCAACTTCTTCAATTTTAACATTATCAATGAACCACTAAAAATTATGTCGTCGCTTTCTTATTTCAAATAGCCGAGTCCCGGTAGCTCAGTCGGTAGCGACGCGGGCTGTCAATCCAGGGGTTGTGAGTTCGAATCCCGGCTTGGCCAACTTTCTTTCTGACGATTGACAAAAGTCAATGCGACATGCGTCATTCGTCTTCCACCAATGGGCTACGTCTATGTGGAAAAGCAGCCAGTTGCTTTGGAAGATTGTTGTGTGGAGTACTGGTGTGAGAAAACCAGGAAATGCATGAGTAGGTGAACTGGCCGCCGTGATATAACTGAGACATTGCGTTAAACCCCAATCAATCAATATTATTTCAAATATACATACTTAGTCTTATTAATATTTATTTTCAGACTCCATCTAGTTGAATACATAGATATACTATCTAATTGAGCTTGTAAGCTGTTTTTGTCTGTTGTAAAAACGGCAATATCATCTGCAAATAACAAAAGATATACTGAGAGTTGATTTAAACAGGGACACTATATTACAGGGATATGAAACGCGTGCGGTTTCATCAGCCTTATCAGTAATATGTTGGCCTCGCTTCGTACAGGTATCGGCCATTTTTATTTACCCATTCCGATAGATAACGACCTGCGTATGATAACGGTTACTTGCGTGTAAATACGGCTGTTTTCGTTGATTTGCTAGCGCTCTTTACAGTAACCAGGGACACAAAATATAGACTCCTAGCATATTTATTTCATATATACCTGCCACGATTCTTCGAATTCTTGAAAAAGAGATAAGCGAAGTAAAAAAAAAATGCTGTTTTAGGGATTTATGACACTGCGTGTACCTCCCTGATATTTGAGAACGTCGAAAGAGAGATCTGTACTCATGGGTTAAAAAAAGCTGTCCAAATATGACCTTATAATTATCATATTTAAAGATAAATTAAGAGGTCTGCTTTTATATTCTCCGTTCCTTTTGTTTTTTAAATGATTTCAATGCAAGCTGGTGATAATTAGATTAAATTAAATAAGCGCGTCATAAAAGACAACGTCGAAAAGATTGAATGTTTTGCTTTCGTCAGCTCTCAAGTTATGTATGTGACAAACAATGTATGATTATGTGCCAGTAAAAGTACTGACTGCTAATAACCCAGGTATTATTGAGCCAATTTATAACTATTACGTGTCTTATTTCTAAGCGGACGTTTACATATAATTGTATGTTTAAGACATTGTATGAATATCTGTTTGAAGATTGTATTTGTATTGTATTGTATTGTTAATTTCTAGTTGAAAAAGGAAATAATATATGCAAAGTGCAGGACATGATCTCTCAGACTATATATATATGATGGTTGATCAGACAAAATACGAAACTAGTCATTAGAAGTAATTTCTACTTTTGCTGCAATGGTTTCAAAAAAGTTGTCTGCTTAAGAGATATCAGAAAGCGTCTGTATTATGGAAAGGTTCAACTCTTAAGCAGACTCTTTCAACCTTTTGTTTTATTATATATTTTGACATTGTATGGATATCTGGAGCGAAATGCAGATACAAATCAGTATGTATAGGTGGTAACATCCCAGTTCGTCTAATCCCATTTCGTCTACAGTTTTTTGTCCCATTTCGTCTACACTCTTGTTCCCATGTCGTCTACTGTCCATAAAATGAATATACATAGATATGTCTACGGAGATTTCCATTTCATCTTACATTGACCTTTCTTAAATCAATTATAAATCTTGGTGTGAAAACTTTAAGCAATTACTGCTTTTAATTAATTTTTGAACAAACTGCTGATCATCTTTTAATTAAGAAGTTTAAAACTTTAAGCAATTACCTTTGATCTGTATTGTTAATTGTTATGAACTTTGTGTTTCTTTTGTTTACAGCCTTCGGACTTTGTACATAATGTAGACTAAGATTGGCTGAATGCCATGAGTCCCTTAAAGTAATTGCGACATTCCAATATAATCATATAAAAATTATCAAAAATAGAACGATAAAAACACGATGTATGTATAACCCACATATTTTAAACAAAATATGTCCGTCTTATTGAATTTGTCTGTCTGTCTCATTAATCTAAGTGTAGACGAAATGGCACCGGGGTGTAAATTGGTTGTAGACGAAATGGGACAAATTGCAAAAAGTGTAGACGAAATGGGATTAGACGAATTGGGATTAGACGAAATGGGATTAAACCGTATAGGTATACAGGCTGATGATGGCATTTATTATATCAATATAATGTTATTTTACTTAATAAATGTTATTTTACTTAATAAATGTTATTTTACTTAATAAATGTTATTTTATTAATAAATGTTATTTTACTTAATAAATGTTATTTTACTTAATAAATGTCTTAAATATATATATATATATGTAATAATGAAGTTTGACCAGGGGAAATAGTGGTTTGGACAAAAGATTCAAATTTGTGTAAAATAATTTATTATTTTATCAAGAAGTCTTAGTCAAGTGGTATTTTAATCTTTTCAAAATAAAAACAATAACTGGTTATTAAAAAATCGTTTGATGGAAAAACAGATTGTTATTGGAAACATGAGATTATCTCTTGATTGAGGTGGCCCAAAACAATAAAATATATGCAATTCTAAAGAGGTCTATAATATCAGGGAGCCGGACAAAAGATCCCATGGACATAAGATCCCATGCTGTTTTTAGCAGGGTGGACAAAAGCTCCCACATCATTTTTACAGGGTGGACAAAAGATCCCATGTTATTTTAACAGGGTGGACAAAAGCTCCCGCATCATTTTGGCAGGGTGGACAAAAGATCCCACTTATAATATATATCAGTCAGTAATAAAGAGATTGAAATGAATAAACTATATGAATATATAATTCCTATCCATTGAGCATATAATGGATGTGAATTTCAAGGTAAACAGCCAATTAATGTAGAGGGTCAAAGTTATCACCTGCTATTTTAAATTAAAGGCAATCAAAGTTTAAATTGTGTTGTTAATTGAACTCTTTACATAAACTGTGAAAAATAAAACATTGAGCATATTATTGGTGTGAACTTTATAAATAGCTGTGTTAATGACAATGACCAGACTGTGTGTTGATTGAATATGTCTGCATGAACTACTTTGAAAGCAGTTTTGTTTGTAAATAAATGTACATCCACTTTTCATTGTTTTATTATCATGATGTGCTAAATTTTCAACACTAGTAGTTACCATATGCTATATTTTGTTTGCCATATATTTATTCATAATTTTTATTAACAGGGAATAAATTTGACTTAATTAATCTCTTTGGTTTTTTCTGGTTTATTTTTCTATGAAATCATTTAATAAGAAGTAAATATACTCAACGCCTTAACTGTCTGTCACCTTAAGACAAAAACCAGGATGGCTCATCAATATGGGATCTTTTGTCCATCCTGTCAAAATGGTGTGGGAACTTTTGTCCACCCTGTTAAAATAACATGGGATCTTTTGTCCACCCTATTAAAATGATATGGGACCTTTTGTCCACCCTGTCAAAAATAGCATGGGAGCTTTTGTCCATGGGATCTTTTGTCCTGTATTCATAATATCACACTGAGCAGATGGCAGGGTGACTTATGTTATGTAACATTATGCAATCATTTCCTGTCGTGTTCCATATGTGTTGGTTACATACTAATTAATTGGTTTTATAACCCTTTCATTGTTCATACAGGGAAATGGGCTAATTGGTAATTAAACTCTTATTAATAACCCTTCTCAACATTCAAACATCTGCAGCAGACAAATTCGAATTCATACTTGGCCATTCATTTTGCAAATATATCTAAGATTGTAAATGTAATTATGATTTAATAAAAAAGGGCAAACCATTTTTTTAAAGGAAAAAAAATGCTCAAGAATCTTGACAATCATTTTTGGATGCATCAGACGACTTTTGAAAACAGTACAACAAAAGGAGAAATTGTTCATAATGGCTCCTTTTGTCACAATGTTTTTAACTTTATTCAACACTTGTTCTTTGATATTTTGTATATGATGTACTAGGTCGTCTACTGCAGATTTGTTTTATGTGAGAAAGGGTTAACTTTCACTTTCATTCATATACCAATATTTTAATACATGTTATGTATATACATTCATTCATGTACATGTACCAATGTTTTAATATTATACTGTATATCATATAATTATTGATTTCCTAGGTTTCTTTGCTAAAGGAGTGCATTTGTTTTTCGTTTTCTTAGGCCTCCTTGCCAATTCGTCCCCTTCTGCTGCCATGAAGTTTGCCCATTCTGAAATAAATTAACATTGAATAATGATTATACACTTTGCCTTCATTGTTAAAACAGGGATATATTTCATTGATTAAAAACCTTATATCATGAATTAATTGTTGGAGAGTTACACACAAATCTAGGTAATAAAGAAGTATCCATAATTTTCACTAATTGGTCGCCCTTTGCAGGGACACTATATGTAATATAGAGTCCCTGCCCTTTGTTAAAATTTATCGCGTTTTTCTCAAACAATTCTAGGTGAATCTCGGCATACAACAGGTTTATGAAAATAATTTAAACCAACATTGATCATTCAACATTATCAATCTGACCTTTAAATGTATATATATTGGCAATATAGAACCGCAAATCATGTTTTGTATAACCCCGATTCGTTATTTTTCTAAATGTCCGCCATTTTCTAAAAATGTCATCGCATTTTTTCTCCAACAATATTAGATTCTTCATTGAATACAAACAGGTTTGTAAAAATAATTTAAACCAAGATTGATCATTTAACATTTACAATCTGACCTTTGAATGTGTTTATAACAGCACTATTCAACAGCAAATGATGTTTTGCATAGCCCCTATTTGTTATTTTGACAAAATGGCCGTCATCTTTTTTAAAATTCATCTCATTTTTTCACGGGTTTTCACAAACAATTCTAGAAAATTTCCGGCAAACATCAGCTATATTAAAATACTATGAACAAAGTTTGATCATTGATCTTTTATAATATAACATTGAAATGTGTTTAAATACCGATATCTGCATTACTAACTACAGATTGAATTTGTTTAACGTATAATGCTTTGCGTCAAACATTCGTCTTGTACTAGTATTTAGTACTTTGGACAAATACTCTATAATTAGCCCTACCTGCGAGAAAATATTTCATTTGTATTCCTTTGATTATATAAGGCTTTGCACTGGTCCCACGCTTGACTCAATATCACTATTCTAAAACAGGTGGTCATCCGTCTGTGTTTGTTATCGTGACCTTTGGACCTCATACTAATTAGTACGGCAAACAACACCCACAATTACCTAGACACTTTTTACGTAAGTTATTTCAGCGTTTTATAATTATTTTTTAAGAAAGAAATTTAACTCTATCATCTTTCCCGAATTAGGAACATTAATTTTGTTCACTGACAATTCCGAATTCAGAAAGTTGACCAATTGCAAACCACTACAATAACAGATCACAGGCTAGTCCAAATATTTTAGACTTTCGGTTTCTCGTTTTATCATCTGTCATTTTTTGGTCAATCCTAGCGTATGCAGGATAATAACAAAATGAAAAATGAGCATATGCGATGTCTTTTTTTGAAGGACTAATCACAGGCCAGGTGCAGATCATGTTACGGCCATATTACTATCCTTAACACAAGGAAGGTACTGATCTACCGTCTGACGAAATTCATATCGGCGACTCAATGTATCGAACAATTCACCTTTACGCCCCAAGGCTTTCTGTAGGAATGCGATTTTATGTTTTGACTATGTTTTGACTGTTACAATTAAATATGTACCAGTGATATATTGAGACTATAATAATAATAATAAGACAGTCTTATTATTATTATTATAGTCTCAATATATCACTGGTACATATTTAACAAATCCCATAGCCCGACGTCCGGGACAAGTCATAAATCGCATCGGGCAAGTCGTTAATTGCAACATCTCAGTCCCGGACAAGTGGCATTTTCCAAAAATCCACGTTCCATTATATCAACCCATTTACGTAACAGTGAATGTAAATTCCTGTGTCTGGTAACCCGGCTTAATTACTAACACACATGTCTGTCGTGTATACATTTGACTGTATGTTACATGCGAAAAACCACTCGCGCGTGACCATAACAAATCAATAACACTAGGCGGAGTTACTAACCTGTCAGATCGAGTGATTTCGGCCAACCGAATCGCGTCAGTAATAGTCGATTAACGTGATATATATGTATCTAATAAGGCTGTCCAATCATACGAAAAAAAAACATAATGGGTTTTTTCGCTTATAGATAACAGGTGTGAGATTTTTTTTCTTTTTTCAATAACCCATGAAGCTTTCTGAAATGAAACTGGAAAAATCCATGGGGGCCGCCATTTTGGATATGTATAAAAAGCAGACGTAAAACACAGATTGAAAATTATTGTCGGCTTTTTTTTTTTTTTTTTAAGTTTGGGTATGTATACAATGAGCAGAAAAACACGGATTGAAAATTATTGTCGTCTTTTTAATCATTTTTTTTTAAACCGATATTTAAGATCATTTAAGTGCTGTGTACTGTGGCAATTAACATTTGTACGAAAAGTTAAAAATAAATGGAAATCTGTAAGAAATATGTTTTCCCGTTCGTCAAAAAAACGACAGCATTAGCCTTCTATGCCCGAAACTAAATTTTGACTGTATCGTAGCCAAAGAAGGAGTCAATGGAGCGACGTCGTTTCCCGCAAAAAAGTGGTATCAACATGAAAGACCCCAAATTCCTATACATGAGCTATTGACTCAATCATTCAAAGTATAAATATTTATCAAACATTGTGGCAAAAGGATAACTTTCCCATAAGAAGCAATTGTTCTTGTGGCGACAATCTTTTTCCTAAATCGTCTGTTGCATAGGCCTCAGAAACCGTCTCTAATAGGGAAAGGGTTTAGCAGAAATATGACCCCTTACATAATTTGTTCCAGTCATATTGACTGGTTGAAAAAGGCAGTCGCCAGGTGGCATCAGAAAAGGGCTGATCTATTTGCTTCTTTGCCATAATGCAGGTGATCGATTAAGGATCGTCTTGGCCCTCATGTTTTAACCTCGTTCATTATAAATGTATTCCTTGATTGTCTGAAAGTCTTTACTTTATTATTTTCTGTTCAAATAACAGACAACATCAATATGAATTCCAAATATGTTTTAATAATGCAAGAAACATGACATTAACATTATTATTGTCTAGTCAATTACTTATAAATCCTTTTTTATGGCCAAAGTATGCTCTTTAATTTTTGTCTATAATTATCTTGCGTATTTTTTTTCGTAAATAGGTAGCACCTATAGATATATTAAGTGACAATTGTTCCTTGGGGCTGTGTTATTTCATGAAAGCTAGGGAATTACCTATGGATCGGTCTCATTAAAATATTCCCTTAAATGTATTTTGATCCATATTTCTACTTTCGGTATGCGATGTTTGCAAACTGGTGCAAACCGGTTCAGAAAGACTTGGAAGAAAATAAATTCGATCCAAATTAAAGACAATACGACGACTGCTAAAAATTATCTTGCCGTTTATCAATTTGAAATACCTTCAAGATCGACATAATATTCGTAATATTAGGGACTCAAAGAAAATTGTTTGGAATGAAATATATAAATGACCCCCCCCCCCCCCCGAGTATGATAATTGCCCAATCACGGCTTTGTTTACCAAAATTAATTAGCATAAACGGCGGGAAAAAAATCATATGACTTAATAGTTGCGATTTCATTGGGTGAATGACATTCGCGACCTGACGACCCCGATGTTTACATTCAACGCTGTTTACCGATTTCTAATTCTCAAAGTAGGGAACCATGATTAACATTGCGCAATCATCGAAATGGCGGCTATGTTGCGAATAATACCGCAACACCAATCTGACTAAAGTACACGATCTGACTAAATGTAAATGCGTAGCGTTAATAGGAGATGATTTTAATGAGATTGACCGCAACACATGAAACAAATTTAACGTTTTGTTGTCTTTCATTTTTTTTGACAATATTTTTTGATTTAATAACTACATTGAACCTGATAAATTTGACTTTTGGTTAATAAAATTGAATTTATTTAATATGTCTTTCTTTGTAAAACTGACACTCGTATCGAACACTGCCCTGTTTCGGTGAGGGACCTAAATCGGTGACCTTATTATTTTGTTATCTTCAATTTGAAAAGTGCTATTGCATCATTTGACTATGTTGTCTCAAGATTAACATTTCTGTCAATAGCTTTTGAATCTTTTGTAAATATGGATAAAATACATACATTTTATGCAGAATATTTCAAATAACCTAGTGAAAAATAATCTCTAATCCAAATTTCATTTTTGTTAACTGAATGCTGCACTACAGGTCTTTTGCAATAATGTTATTTGAATTGGTCACTACCCTTAAATCATGTGCATTGTGTGCTCTTAATGTTATCTTTATACAGAACTAGAAAAAAAACACTAAAAAACAATTAAAACACTCGAGAAACCGCAATCCGGGCTACCACACAATTCTTAAATTTGTCGCATGTTAAACTTGGTGTGCAGAAAAGTGGGACAAGTGAGAATCTTAGCAGGACAAGTGGCATTCTGAAAGTCACTTGTCCTGGACAAGTGGCTGATTTTTTTTTTTGTACAGCCCTATGTCATTTATCCTGCCCTTTAACTCTTGTTAACAACACCGTAATAGCGGTGTAGCCAGATAGCGAAAACAACTTGGATGTCACGAAAACAACTTTATATATGAATATAAAGTCCAAATAACCATATTTTTTCATATTTATTAACATAATAGCACATTCAAGAACATATTAAAATACATTTTAACAGTTTGTCAAAGTGTTTTTGTACTTATTATCGCGAAATAGAAAAATTACATAGTGGCCAAGGCTAAAACGCATATAAATAAATAGAATCGGCTCACGAAAACAACTTGGCTGTCAACAGCGAAAACAACTTGGCCGTCACGAAAACAACTTGGCTGTCACGAAAACAACTTGGCCGTCACGAAAACAACTTGGCTGTCACGAAAACAACTTGGCTGTCACGAAAACAACTTGGCCGTCACGAAAAGAACTTGGCTGTCACGAAAACAACTTTATACATGAATATAAAACCAATATAACCATATTTTTTCATAATTAATTATTAACTTAATAGTACATGCACGAACATATTATAACAATTCATTTTAACAGTTCGTAATAGTGTTTTTGTATTTATTATCGTGTAACAGAAAAATTACAGAGTGACGGCTAACTCATATAAATAAATAGAATCGACTCACGAAAACAACTTGGCTGTCACGAAAACAACTTTTTTTATAGTTGTATAACGGCCATATTACCATATTTGTTCATAAATTTTAATTTAATAGCACATGCACGAACATATTACAATACATTTTTATAGTTTGTAATAGTGTTTTTGTACTTATTATCGCGAAATAGAAATGACTTTTCCAACGAAAACAACTTGTCCTACAAAAACAACTCTCTAACGAAAATTACTTGGTATAAGAAATCATCTTCTCTAACGAAAACGACTTTTCCCACGAAAATGACTCCTCTAACGAAAATGAATTGTCCTACGAAAACAACTTCTCTAATCAAAATGACTTGTCGTACGAAAAACATTTTTTTTACATTAAATTTTGTCTTAATGTTTTCCTGAAGTTATTGCTGAATAATTTGGTAAATACTTATTTTCGAATACATATTAAACTATTCGGTCTATTTTTCCTGTCAACAATGAGACGACATATTTCCGTTTCACCAGCATATTGGTGTTTCATCGGCATTTCATAGTAGGCCACGTAATACCGAAATACATATTTTTCGATAATACGTACAAAATAATGTTAAAAAATGGATTTAATTTGTTATAAATCCATTTATCATGTGTTGTTTAAGTGATATTTAATGAAAAATTATTGTTACATGGGTTTAAAAGTCATATAAAAAGTTGTTTTCGTGACCGATAACTTGTTTTCGCGAAAACAAGTTGTTTTCGCTATCTAGCTATACCCCCGTAATAGGGGTATCACTAAACACAGTCTGGTAGAGTCCTGTAGAGGTCATATATCCCAGTACATCAATGTTGTGTTGTGTTTTAGTATTGAAATGAATAAAATAAAGTGTTATTGTATCATATAAATAAAACATAATAATGTATTTGCCTAAAATAGTTTATTTTCGTATGAATATTGAAATATGATATGCGTGAAAGGTCTGGTCATTACTGAGAAATAAATACAATGTTTTATTCGATTTTAAGTTATAAAAAGTAAATATGATATGTATTGGTATATAATCCTATATATGGGACCAAAATATATTATTATTTCAGCAAATAATTAATAAAACAGAACTAAAGAGGATTTGGTTTGAAGATTTGCATTTAAACAAAATGGCAGCCACTGTCACGCATATCATATTTCTATATTCATACGAAAATTAACTAAAATAGGCAAATACATTATTATTTTTATACGCCGTTTTTTTTTTAAACGGGACATATTATAGTTTACCTGTGGTGGGCGCCGTCCAGTATGTTGTCTGCTCAATAACTTTAGAAGCCTTTGTCCAATCATCATCAAATTCAGTCAGAATGTGTATTGGCATAATATCTTGGACAAGGTTGATAACTAGCCATATCTCTAGTCACTTGAGAGTTATCACCCTTTAATTATAGAAATATCCTAAAATTGGTCTTCTCTGCTCAATAACTTTAGAAGCCTTTGTCCAATCACCACTAAATTTGGGCAAAACCTGTATTGGCATAATATCTTGTACAAGTTTGATAACCTGCCATCTTGCTGTAGTCACTCAAGAGTTATTGCCCTTTAATTACAGAAATTACCTCAAATCGGTCTTGTCCGATCAATAACTTTTGAATCCTTTATCCAATAATCATCAAATTTAGTCAGAATGTGTATGGGCATAATATCTCGGACACCCTTTAATGACAGAAATTATCTAAAATCGGTCTCGTCCGCTCAATAACCTTAGAAGTCTTTCTCCAATCACCGCCACATTTGGTCAGAATGTGTATTGGCATAATATCTTGGACAAGTTTGATAACCAGCCATATAGCTTCAGTCACTCGAGAGGTATTGCCCTTTAATTATGGAAATTACCTCAAATCAGTCTTGTCCGATCAATAACTTTTGAAGCCTAAATTATCCAATCATCACCAAATTTAGTCAGAATGTGTATGGGCAGAATATCTTGTTCAGGTTTGATAACTAAACACGTTATCTTAGTCACTCCACACTTATGGCCCTCAAAATGGCCAGAACTGTATTAACAGTGCGCTCTCAAAATTTGCCTGATTTACAACCAATTATCATTATACTTGGTCTCAAAAAAACAGGACGGGCGTATTTTGTGACAGTTGGCGCTCTTGTTAATTTATAAGATACAATAACACTTTGTTTTATTTATTTCCATACAAAAACACAACAAAACATTGATATAATGGGATATTTGACCACCAGACTCTACCGGACTAGACCAGACTCGACCAGCCTCTGTTTAGTGACACCACCGTAATAGGGATATTAATATAGTGTAACATGATCAATGATCTATGCAGTATAATCAGTGCCCCCTTCTCTTTCTCTCTCTCTTCTTTCTTTCTCTCTCTCTTCTCTGTCTCTCTCTCATTTCTTTCTCTCTCACTTTCTCTCTCCTTTCCTTCTCTTTCTCTCTCTTCTTTCTTTCTCTCTCTCTTTCTTTACTGTCTCTCTCTTCTTTCTTTCTCTCTATCTCTTTCTCTGTCTGTCTGTCTGTATGTCTGTCTGTCTCTCTCTCTCTCTCTCTCTCTCGATGTCTCTGTCTGTCTGTCTGTCTGTCTCTCTGTCTGTCTCTCTGTCTGTCTCTCTGTCTGTCTGTCTCTGTCTGTCTGTCTGTCTGTCTGTCTGTCTGTCTCTCTCTGTCTCTCTCTCTCTCTCTCTCTCTCTCTCTCTCTCTCTCTCTCTCTCTCTCTCTCTCTCTCTCTCTCTCAATGTCCTCTCTAAAATTCCTTCAATTATTCTGGATCCATGCAAAATTCTGGTTTCCATGGCAACCAAAGGAAAAAAATAGTGAAAACTTAAAAAAATCTTCTCCTCCGAAAGTATCGGGCCGATTTTCAAATAATATTGTAGAAATGTTACTTGGGTGACCCTCTATAAGATTCCTTCAAGCCATTGTGATTGTTCGAAAAACATAGTGGCAAGTGAAGAGCCTAGAGGGCAGGGCTATACGGAGTGCAAGTATGCGGGCCATACATATTCAGAAGTCGTAGAATCTGTTCACTTTGACTTTTGTAAAAGATATTTAAAATTAAATGGTAAAACAAATAACATGGTAGCATTGAGAGAATGTGATAGATATCCTAGTTACGTTGATTATTATTTTTACTGTATCAAATATTGGTGTCGTTTATTAGTAATGCCAAATAACAGATATCCTCGAAATTGTTATTTAATGCGAAAAAATCCTTGGATGGACTTACAGAACCTGGAGTACCTAAGTCAAAAACTTACTTTTCTCAACGGTTTTTGCTATGTGTGGATTGCACAGGAAGTTGGAAACGCCAATAATTTTGTTAAATGTTTTCAAAGAGCCTCTGATAGACTGTTTCAAACGAAACTGGCATATATACAAATCAACGAATCTGGCCATTGCCATCATTACAAACATTATAAATCTCTGCTAAATACTGACAGATATCGGTTAATTGACATGCCATTTAAATAAAGAATAGCTCTTGCTAAATTTCGTTGCTCGAACCACAAATTTGGCATCAAGACGGTCATCACAATAATATTGATCCTGAACTAAGAATATGCATTTATTGTTTTCAAAAGTTAAAGAAAAATATTGTTGAATGTGGTGAATTTAATGTGTTATTTCACTGCCAAAAACCCGGCCGGGTAGCTCAATTGGTAGCGTATCTGACTCGTGATCTGGAGGTCACGGGTTCGATACCTGGTTGCGGCGACATTCTTTCGGGCGATGTTTTCCATTGCCTCTCACCTCTGATCTATGTGAGAAAGTAGTCAGTGGCTTCGAAAGAATGTTGTGTAAGTACTGGTGTGGGAAAGCCAGGAAAACATGGGTAGGTGCACTGACCGCCGTGATATGACCAAAGCTGTTGAAAGCGGCGTTAAACTCCAAACAAACAAACAAAATCACTGCCAAAAGTTCAATTAAGAACTGTATTTTTATTTGCTTGGTATGTATGGGACACCACCATTGATGACTTTTATACGTAAATGCTTCAATACAACAATCCTGATGTCATAACAAATCTTTCATATAACGATGTTTCATCTATATTTTAATGAAATCAAAGCGCTGAAAGCGCTGGTGGTATAGGGGCATATGTAAGTTGAAAATATATGGCATAGATAATATAGACAAACATTGTTGAAACAATGACCTTTAAACAAACCAAACCAAAAATGTGCGAAGCACACATATTGCCTGCCTATACAAAGTTTCACCCTTTTCTTGTATAAACAAAATAAAAAGATTGACAAAAAACAGAGCAGCGACCATTTAATTAAAATATTTCCAGTTCAGAAATCACTAAAGATTCACAATGTATATTGTAATCATGCTGATAAATGAAAGACAATCGAAAGCATGCTAGAGTTATGTTTCTTTTGCACTGCACATCTGTAGCTCTGAGTTTCCTATACAACAAGTCTTAAATTGATACATTGGACATCTATTGAGACAATAACCGAAGAAATGAAAAATGAGTTTTACACCTAAAAAAACCAAATCAGATTTGTGTTCAAAATATTGTATCGATCTCTTAATCCCAATGTATACTTGTGACGACTTTGAAATGGATCTGCGAAACAGTAACAAAGTTTTGACCCATTAATGCAAACCGTAACGGACAGATGGACGGATGGATGAACACAAAGACGGACAGACAGTCAGTCGCTCTGGACAAAGTACAACGCTTGGGAAACACTCATTAACGAAACAAGGGCATGTGTTTTTCATGCGAAAGTCATATAATAAGTGAGAACATGAAAAGACAAGAATATACACACTCCAAACGCAGCATGCTAAAGTTATGGTAATGGTGCACTGCAAATGTGTAGGTCATAAGTTACCTACAAACCAAGTTTGGAAATGGATACAATGGAAATTAATTGAGACAATCGCTGAACTAAATAAGGAAAAATGAAGATAACTAAGATAAGCAGACCAGAGTTATGTACCTAGTATTTTGCCGTTCTCCTGATCACACGGTATAAGTGTGACCACTTTCAAATAAATCTGCCATACAGAAACAACGTTTTGACCAATACATGCAATCCATGATGGACGGACGAATGCACATTCAGGCAGACAGCCGGCCGGACACCGGATTATACCTCCAAGCTTTACAGACAGAGACAACTTATAAAGTATTGATTACAGAAAACCGGTTCGATGCATCAAAACACGTCTGTGCTTAGGAAAGCTTAGATTATGGTATTTGTAAAGTATTTGCAAATTAATTGTATCTCTGAAATGGGACCGTACAAGGTTAATTTACAAAAACCTATTTAGACTATACTTCTAGTTTATTTGTCAACAGATACGTCTAGGACTAGATTACACGTTGACGAACGTTGAAGCTTCAATTAGCGCAAATGCATATACATTATAATTTTAGTCCCAAAATCGGTAGAAGCGCCTCAATTATAAAATAAATAATGACCTTGCGGTTATAACTCGTGTGTATGTTGACATTTTCGGCCAACTTTCTTTCCGACGTTTGACAAAAGTCAATGCGACATGCGTCATTCGTCTTTCACAAATGGGCTAAGTCTATGTGAAAAAGAACCCAGTTGGTTGGGAAGATTGTTGTGTGGAGTACTGGTGTGAGAAAACCAGGAAACATATTTGTAGATGAACTGGCCGCCGTGATAAAACAAAGACAATGTTAAAAACGGCGTTAAACCACAATCAATCAGTGTTGAAATCTTATCTCTAATTTGTAGATTTAATTCCTATGTCCTAGTTGGGTCGACATACAGTGACATGTGAGAATATTCAACACCACACGCGACCTGTTTTACCAACAATTCTCCAGTAGCGGTGAGACCGTTAGTACCATTCTTTCATGGCATGTATACACAGTAGGACCTCTCTCTTTGGACGGATTATGTAATAACAACTCCTTACCCTTGACCACGTAGACTAAATATACAGCAAACAATATTTAACTAAGCCTGAAAGTATTATTTTGAATAGTAATTAAAACATTGTGGAAAAAGACAAACTTGCTGATTATCATTTATCTGTTAAGGTTAGTCAAATGTGTCTTAAAGGGGCAAAGGTTAAAATAATAACTGTAGACAAATATTTTCGTTATCTAGGTTATAGAAAAAAATTGATTCATGTTTCAAAGCATTGTTTGGAAAGGAGGAATTGCTCATTGTCAGCAGTTGCCCCATAGGCAAATATACTTTCAACATTTGTATGTAACTAAGTTACTATAACGGAAACGGTTCAATCCTTTCCTGTTTAAAGTCGCTTTTTGACGCATGTGCAGCAGACGGCTGCAGAATGGTTATTCGTGACCCATTTCCTCTTTTTCCACAAAGCTATGTATAAACTATATATTTTTCCTTTTGATGTAAGGCGATATTGCTCGTTATCATTAATCTCTAGCATGTTATTCAAAATGTGTCCGGAAAGGAGATAGAGTAAAAGAATGTCCACAGTAAAACGTTTAAATATGAAAAGAATTAATTTGAAACGTGTTTGAAAGCATTGTGTGAAAAGGAGAAATTGTTCATTGTCAGCAATAGCTCCATTTTCAACAATATTTCAATATTCAAACTGTTATATTATGACGGAAAGGGTTCCGCTTCCATGGGGAGGATGTAACCATTTCCCGCTTACAGACGCATGTGCAGCAGACGACAATCGGAAACATTGTGACAAAAGGAGAAATTGCTTATCGTAGGCAATTTCTACTTTTGCCACAATGGTTTCAACTCCTTTCAATAATTTTATTTACAGTGATTTGCACATTTCTCTATGTAAGTCGACTGTTGTAAACTAATGGGGTCACAGCACGGTCGACGTTACCTTACACCACTGACATTAAGGTCAATCATAGTTCAGAGTGTGTTTCACTCGTTTGAACTATTTTGTATCCGATGATTAATAAATGCAAGCGGATGGTTTTTCGTGATTCGGTCGAACTAATGAAATCGTTGAAAAGGCAGATTATAACCAATCAAAACTCGATTTTGGTGTAGGTATACACATGTGGACTGTGGTTGCAGCTTTAATCCGACTTTTCGAAATCAGCACGAGTATGGGATAGGCGCGAAACGCCCCTATCCCAAAAATGATACGGACATCATTCTCAGCTCTATAATATTTGTTAAATAGAATGCTTTGTACTATGGGCCTTAGGCCTAATTATTTTCAATAAAATATTTTGTCATAGTCATTGTCACTCTCTCTCTCTGTCTGAGTTCTGAGTTCTGTCTGTATGTCTGTCTTTCTACCTGACAGTCTCTCTCTCTTTATCTTTCTCTTTCTATATGTCTCTCTTTGTCTTTCTCTCTCAGTATGTATCTTGCTCACTGTTTCTTTCCTCCTTCACTTACTCTCTATATCTATGTATGCCTCTCTCAGACTCTGTCTGTCTCACTCTCTCTCTCTATCTTTTTCTCTGTCAGAATGTCACTCTCTTTCTCTTTGTCAGTATGTCACTCTCTTTCTCTCTCTCGGTCTGTCTGTCTGTCTCTCTCTCTGTCAGTCTGTATGTCTCTCATTCTTCCTGTGTGTCTGTCAGTCTGCTTGACTCTCACTCTCTCTGTCTCTCTTGCTCCCTCTCTCTCTCTCTCTTACTATTTTTCTATCTATCTATCTCTCTTTCTCGTCCTCTCTCCCACCCTCTCCCTTGTTCACATGTTTTGCTTCAAAGACTTCTCTGTTACATGGTAATGAAACTGCATAGGTAGCATCCTGTCAATGGCCTTCTCAGAATCTATCTGGCCGGTTTTCAAATAATTTTGTAGAAATGTTCCTTTTGGTGAACTTAGACAAATAGCCTTTAAGCCATATTGATTGCTAGAAAAACATGGCTGCCAGGTTATGGGGCTGTTTTGGCTATAGTGAAAACTTAACAAATCTTCCCTTGGCTGACTTTCGAATAATTTTGTAGAAATATTCCTTTGTTGATCCTCAACGAGATTCCTTCAAGCCATCTTGATTGTTTGGCTATAGTGATTTTAATTTTACCTAATGACAGTGGAGCAATACTGGCCCTCTTTGGCCGCTTTATTTTTTGCCTCATGGAGATGAACCAATACTTGCCAAGTTGCCATGTTGGGCCTCTTCTTCTTTGTATGATACTATATTTTTCCCCCTCCACTATATAAAATCAAGAAGAAATGTTACTTTGTCCGTCTTATCCGAATATTCTCTGAAACTAACTGTCTGATTTCAAAATAATATCACATTAATGGTCCTCTTTCAAAATTCTATGTAGAACTTTGGTTGCTCTGGTATCAGAATGATTGGAAAATTCCCAAAATTAACTTCTATGTAACACTTTGGTTACTCAGGTATTAGAGTAATAAGAAAATGCCCAAAATTCAATTCTATGTAGAACTTTGGTTGCTATGGTATCAGAATGATTGGAAAATGCCCAAAATTTACTTCTATGTTCTTTGGTAACTCTGGTATCAGAATGATGGGAAAATGCCCAAAATATAATTATATGTAGAACTTTGGTTGCTATGGTATCAGAATGATTGGAAAATGCCCAAAATTTAATTCTATGTAGAACTTTGGTTACTCTGGTATCAGAATGATGGGAAAATGCCCAAAATTTAATTCTATGTAGAACTTTGGTTGCTATGGTATCAGAATGATGGGAAAATGCCCAAAATTTAATTCTATGGATAACTTAGTTACTCAGGTATCAGAATGATGGGAAAATGCCAAAAATTTAATTCTATGTAGAACTTTGGTTGCTATGGTATCAGAATGATGGGAAAATGCCAAAAATTTAATTCTATGTAGAACTTTGGTTGCTATGGTATCAGAATGATGGGAAAATGCCAAAAATTTAAAAATGTTTTTGGCCGAAATTGAAAATAATTTTCCACAAATATTCCTTTTTCACCAAGTTTGTTCAAAATATTCTGATCTGATGAAAAAATGGCCTCAAAGATGTGTGGCTTGTTTCCTTATATGTGTATAGAGTACAAGCTTTAGAAATATTCTTGTCTAAAATTACGCGCCCGATTCAATTTTTTTTGCACAAAATTTATGTTCCTTTAGTGATCTCCAACCAAGTTTGATTAAATTATTCCTATCAATTGTAATACATGGTCACTAGAAGGCAGGGCTCATTTCCTTATAAACATTGAGTAAGATAACTATTTAATTTTTATCAAATCAGGTGAGTGATATGGGACCATCATGGTCATCTTGATTAACGAATTATTTTTTCTCAAAAAATAATACAGTTAACGCGGTCGTGTTTGTTTGCGGAAGTCACGGTTAAACTACACTTCCGCTTAGAATACACATTCGCTGCACCTAAATAGTCCTAGTATTTTTTCGATATTAAAATGACTTCTACGTGTTATTTCAATACAGTGAAGTCATAATTATACTATCGAATCATCATAGATAATCAATTTTCTAGAAAATATCAAATTAACAGTATGCGCATATATGTTTCATTTGTCGGCAGGTACGTATAAGGCACGAGTATGAATTTTAGTTGTATGCCCATTCACTAGAAGTCGACCCCACGCTGTATAGAACAATGTTAATCTCACAAATATGCCACTACGCAGAGCTCAGTGAAATAGTCAGTGTGCATTTTAAACGCTCCCATCGCCGTTGTTTCTCCTTTTTCCAACATGATAATGATAATCAAAGGGGCTTTCTAATTATAGATCATGGTTTACATACGCGCGCATTCAGTTAGCTTAATATATATACGAAAGTAACGCTCAAACGTTGTATCAAAGTACCGTGGTGTAATGGAGAGCGTGTAGAACTACTAATCATGCACTACTTATGGACGCGAGTTCGAGTCCCAATAGGAACTGGTTTTTTTGGGTTTTTTTAATTCTTATTTTATGCGATTTGTTAAACATTATAGATTTATAATAATTAATTCACTCACATGAAACATAGTCATAATATAAGCCGAAATCCTGGATCCGCCCCTGGTGACGAAAACAAATCGAACTAACAATGTAAATCTCACAAATATGCCATGGGTGTTTTGACAGACTTTACGCAGAGCTCAGTGAAAGAGTTAGTGTGCATGTTAAACGCTCGCATCGCCGTTGAAATGCTACATTTACTAAAACTGTCAACTGATAAAAAAAATCTCTGGACAAAAATATTAATAATAATAAAATGAGACTAAATTGTGCAATAGCATGATCAATTGCATTCATAAATAAGATTTTACAATACATGTTCAAAATAATTCGTTACTAGTACTCTCAGTACTTTGATTTTTATTTGCAATTAAAATGCTAAGGGGAACAAATCATAGAGTCAAACAATATTTGTATGAATACTTGGCATTTTACATTTAGGAAGGTATTACATAATCAAGTCAAAAGAGTGAAAACTACATCGAAAAAATGAGATCAGAATTACCAGCTAGCATACACCCTGCTTCCCTTACCAGCTAGCATACACCCTGCTTTTCTTACCAGCTAGCATACACCCTGCTTCTCTTACCAGCTAGCATACACCCTGCTTCTCTAACCAGCTAGCATACACCCTGCTTTTTTTACGAGCTAGCATACACCCTGCTTCTCTTACCAGCTAACATACACACTGCTTCTCTTACCAGCTAGCATACACCCAGCTTCTCTTACCAGCTAGCATACACCCTGCTTCTCTTATCAGTTAGCATACACCCTGCTTCTCATACCAGCTAGCATACACCCTGATTCTCTTACCAGCTAGCATACCCCCTGCTTCTCTTACCAGCTAGCATACACCCTGCTTTTCTTACCAGCTAGCATACACCCTGCTTCTCTTACCAGCTAGCATTCACCCTGCTTTTCTTACCAGCTAACATACACACTGCTTCTCTTACCAGCTAGCATACACCCTGCTTCTCTTACCAGCTAGCATACACCCTGCTTCTCTTACCAGCTAGCATACACCCTGCTTTTCTTACCAGCTAACATACACACTATTTCTCTTACCAGCTAGCATACATCCTGCTTCTCTTACCAGCTAGCATACACCCTACTTCTCTTACCAGCTAGTTTACACCCTGCTTTTCTTACCAGCTAACATACACGCTGCTTCTCTTACCAGCTAGCATACACCCTGCTTCTCTTACCAGCTAGCATACACCCTGCTTTTCTTACCAGCTAACATACACGCTGCTTCTCTTACCAGCTAGCATACACCCTGCTTCTCTTACCAGCTAGCATACACCCTGCTTCTCTTACCAGCTAGCATACACCCTGCTTTTCTTACCAGCTAACATACACACTGCTTCTCTTACCAGTTAGCACACATCCTGCTTCTCTTACCAGCTAGCATACATCCTGCTTATCTTACCAGCTAGCATACATCCTGCTTCTATTACCAGCTAGCATACACCCTGCTTTTCTTACCAGCTAACATACACCCTGCTTTTCTTACCAGCTAGCATACACCCTGCTTCTCTTACCAGCTAGCATACACCCTGCTTCTCTTACCAGCTAGCATACACCCTGCGTTTCTTACCAGCTAACATACACCCTGCTTCTCTTACCAGCTAGCATACACCCTGCTTCTCTTACCAGCTAGCATACACCCTGCTTCTCTTACCAGCTAACATACACACTGCTTCTCTTACCAGCTAGCATACACCCAGCTTCTCTTACCAGCTAGCATACACCCTGCTTCTCTTATCAGTTAGCATACACCCTGCTTCTCATACCAGCTAGCATACACCCTGATTCTCTTACCAGCTAGCATACCCCCTGCTTCTCTTACCAGCTAGCATACACCCTGCTTTTCTTACCAGCTAGCATACACCCTGCTTCTCTTACCAGCTAGCATTCACCCTGCTTTTCTTACCAGCTAACATACACACTGCTTCTCTTACCAGCTAGCATACACCCTGCTTCTCTTACCAGCTAGCATACACCCTGCTTCTCTTACCAGCTAGCATACACCCTGCTTTTCTTACCAGCTAACATACACACTATTTCTCTTACCAGCTAGCATACATCCTGCTTCTCTTACCAGCTAGCATACACCCTACTTCTCTTACCAGCTAGTATACACCCTGCTTTTCTTACCAGCTAACATACACGCTGCTTCTCTTACCAGCTAGCATACACCCTGCTTCTCTTACCAGCTAGCATACACCCTGCTTTTCTTACCAGCTAACATACACGCTGCTTCTCTTACCAGCTAGCATACACCCTGCTTCTCTTACCAGCTAGCATACACCCTGCTTCTCTTACCAGCTAGCATACACCCTGCTTTTCTTACCAGCTAACATACACACTGCTTCTCTTACCAGTTAGCACACATCCTGCTTCTCTTACCAGCTAGCATAAACCCTGCTTCTCTTACCAGCTAGCATACACCCTGCTTCTCTTACCAGCTAGCATACACCCTGCTTCTCTTACCAGCTAGCATACACCCTGCTTTTCTTACCAGCTAACATACACCCTGCTTCTCTTACCAGCTAGCATACACCCTGCTTCTCTTACCAGCTAGCATACACCCCGTATCTCTTACCAGCTAGCATACACCCTGCTTCTATTATCAGCTAGCATACACCCTGCTTCTCTTACCAGCTAGCATACACCCTGCTTCTATTACCAGCTAGCATACACCCTTCTTCGATTACCAGCTAACATACACCCTGCTTCTCTTACCAGCTAGCATACATCCTGCTTCTCTTACCAGCTAGCATACATCCTGCTTCTCTTACCAGCTAGCATACACCCTTCTTCTCTTACCAGCTAGCATACACCCTGCTTCTTGGGGGACATAGAAGTTGTTAACCCATAGGAGTTGTTAACACTTTCCCAAATACAACAAATCTGCAGCAGTTTCCTCTTTTGTCATAATGTTTTCAAAAGTCGTCGGCTACAGAAAGCGTCTATATGTAGGAAAGGGTTAAAAAGAACTGCCAGAGAATGACTGACAGATGTCAAGACTATGGGGTGGAGTTTCTCTCTCCAATTTTTAACCAATTACTAAATATGATATATTCTTTAGTCCTCAGCTTTTTACATTTAGGAAAGTCAAAAGAGCAGAAACATTACATCGAAAATGGGATCAGAACTACCAGCTAGCATACATGACCTGGAAACACCCTGCTTCTTGGTGGACATAGAAGTTGTTAATAAGAACTGCCAGAGAATGATTGACAGATGTCAAGACTATGGGGTGGAGTTAAGACCGCACATGAAAACTCATAAAACTGTGTAAATGGCTGCTTTCTCTCTCCAATTTTTAACCAATTACTAAATATGATATTTTCCTTAATCATCAGCTTTGAAAACCTTTAGAGGAACGAAATGATAAAAAATGAGAGTCAAATTTAGACACTCTTTTTGAAATATTGTAGAAATTGTAGAATTTGCTAATTTTTAATATTAAATTGTCCTCTTTCCCATAATGCTTTAATGTTACATACATGATTGTATCCCTTTCAGTATATCTTTGGCAAATGCAAATATAAGAATTGTTGAGTAATTAGTGATTTTTAGCTCTACTGGCCAAAGGCCAGAAGAGCTTATGCGATGGCGTTGTGTTTGTAGTCTCTGTTCATGCGTGCATCCGCAAACAATTGATTGTGAATGCAATAGAGTCTTCAGTTTTGATTGTATCTCAATCATACTTATACAGTAGTTAGATATCCATGAGAGCTTGGTTCCTTTTGCAAACCAAATTGCTATAATAGAGCTTGTGAACAAAATAAAGGCTCCATTGACGTGATGTGCCAGATGTGCCCTTGCATGACTGGATTATGGCCCTTGAAATTGTCAAAATTGCTATAATACACCTTGTGAACACAATAGAGCCTCCATTTACTATCTTATCTTCACCAAACTTAGATAGTAGTTAAATATATATGAGAGCTTGGTTCCTTTTGAAAACCAGCCAGATCCGCCCATGCATGACTGGATTATGGCCCTTGAAATTGTCAAAATTGCTATAATACAACTTGTGAACACAATAGACCATCTATTTCCTATCTGACCTTCACCAAACTTAGATAGTAGTTATGAGAGCTTGGTTCATTTTGAAAATGACCAAAGAACCATGTCAGTAGAGCATAGGCCCTCATGGGCCTCTTGTTTTTTATAATAATGTTCCTCAAAAAAAATGGGAGGAGCTTAGAGTTGCCGCGCCGCTTCTGCCATCCGTCCACCTGTCTTGCTTTTGTCCGGGCTATTTATCAACAACCACTGACTTTAATACTTTGAAACGTTATGGGAAGCTTCACTAATTAGAAGAAATGTGCATATTATCAACAAGTTCCGGTTCAATGATTTTTCACAGAGTTTTTGCCATTTTAATTTCTATCTGTGCCACTTTTGTCCAGCAATTCCTCAGCAACTACTGACTTGAATTAAATGGAACTTTATGAAAAGCTTTACTAACAATAGGTGATGTGCACATTATAACCATGTTCCAGTTTGATGATTTTTCACAGAGATTCCCCCCAGCTGGGCAGGGGTTTAGAAATAGCCCGGCTGTCGCACTACATTTGGTACGACCCCAACACTATGTTTGTCGTGTGCTGCAACCTTTGTCACCTGATGACAGGGACCTGGAGGTCCAAAAGTCCGATTTAAACTATTCCCTGGATTTTTCAAATTAATCCAATTTTCCAGGGAAGGTGCGGAGTTGATGACTAATGGTTCGAGGAGGAAGATTGTCGTGTCAACAGTGGATGAAGCGTGTTTCTTTGCCAGCAATGGTTTTGATGATATTTTATGGGCCAGTCCTATTGTAAAACCAAGGATATCCAAGTATGTAACATTCAGTAGCTGCAATAGTCTGACCCCATTAACGCAAACCTTTTCTGAATATGCAAAATTTCTAACATTGTAGACACCGCAGTTTCAGAGACTTAATACTAAGACTGTTGTGAAGCTTGTGCCACCAGTATTGAGGAATCTGCCGTGGTCAAGTGGTCTGGGATTTGAAACCGCGGTACGATGGTTATAGTGGAGTGACCTTGGGCAAGGCACATTTCACTGGTTTGTTTACCCAGGAATCATAAATAAGTGAACTGTGGCTGTGATATAACGCCCAGGAATCATAAATAAGTGAACTGTGGCTGTGATATAAAGCCCAGGGATCATAAATAAGTGAACTGTGGCTGTGATATAACGCCCATGGATCATAAATAAGTAAACTGTGGCTGTGATATAACGCCCAGGGATCATAAATAAGTGAACTGGCTGTGATATAACGCCCAGGGATCATAAATAAGTGAACTGTGGCTGTGATATAATGCCCAGGGATCATAAATAAGTGAACTTTGGCTGTGATATAACGCCCATGGATCATAAATAAGTGAACTGTGGCTGTGATATAACGCCCATGGATCATAAATAAGTGAACTGTGGCTGTGATATAACGCCCATGGATCATAAATAAGTGAACTGTGGCTGTGATATAACGCCCATGGATCATAGATAAGTGAACTGTGGCTGTGATATAACGCCCAGGGATCATAAAAAAGTGAACTGTGGCTCTGATATAACGCCCAGGGATCATAAATAAGTGAACTGTGGGGTGATATAACGCCCAGGGATCATAAATAAGGGAACTGTGGCTGTGATATAATGGAAATAATGTTGAGAACGGCATAAAACACCGATAAAACAACAAAGCAACCAGTATTGAGCCAGGTCATCTGCACCATCTGACCAGGTTCTATAATGTTAGTTGCTTAACGCAAACTTTTTATCTTGATACTCTTCGTAATGCAAAGCTTGATGAGTACATGCATTTGGAAGAGTTCACAAGCAATTTCTCCTTTTGCCAAAACTTTTAAACTTTTTTCAGTAATTATACTTTCATTGTTGAATTATACAGGAGAGTAATAGACCTTGCCAATGCAAAAGAGTTTCATTTGCTAGTTGATACATTGGAGGGATTGCAAAGTTTGGTTCAAACGCCGTTAAATGAGGGTCGGAAATGGTCCATTTTCCTGGAAATTGACTGTGGATTTGGAAGAAGTAAGTTTACAAACCTTTTATCTGATACAGATGCATTCTTCATTGGTATTCTTTGAAAAGCTCAAAGCATTGAATTCCATTGGAAAAGCTGGTTGCCATGGCTACTAAAATACCTTGGAAAATTTTAAAATGATTTGGCCAGCACTTTCTTGCAAGAAGATTTGACAAGGTTTTTCAAATTATTACTATCTGTTTAACAAATAGCCATCAAGAGGTTGGGTAGGTTTTCCTTATATATGTGAAATAGTAAAACCTTTCAAAATCCTCTTGCACAAAAGTACTGATACAATTCGAGATTAAAATAGCATTTTTTTTTCATTTGATGACAGCTAGACTGTTTAACTTATAAGAAACGTGAATTGTCTCAATGAATTCTACCACAACAAAACAAAGAACTACTATCAAAACTTGATATTACCAATTCAATACTTGAACAAACTATCAACAGAATACGGAAAAATGAAGATATGCTAAAAGATAGAACCCAACCTTCTATCAATAGTTACAAGAGAAAGTTGATGCAAGGCATCAATGTCACCGGAAAAGACTGCATTGATTTATTTTTTAACACACATGTATTCTTGACTTTCGTTAGTCTAAACATACACATACTATTTTCATAAGGACTAATTCCAATATTTTAGAAATTCCACATAGATCTACAAATTTCAGGATTTCTTTTGGTCAGGATTTTGGATGTTTTGTATTTGTCAATAAAACCACACCAAATTAATACATTTTGGGATTTAAATCTACATGCAATAAAAAGCTATTAAACCCTTTCCATGTCTGAAGCAACAATGAAAACCTTTAAACACTTAAATCATTGAGAAAACGGTTAAATTGCTGAAGACATGAACTTCCTCCTTTTTTAATAATAATTATAATAAATATTTCACAGATGTTAAAATTTATCCTCATATGTTTAAAAAGTAGACCACACTTGAAACAACATATCAGCTAAATTGTTTATCTAAATCGTTGATGCATACAATATATATGTTTGGCGCAAGAGAAATGCCAGTTGCGAGTCCCATTACTATATAATAGGTGGCAAGTATGAAATTAATTGGGTGCGAAAGAGCAGATTTTCTTTATTTCTAAATCTATTGTTTATCAGAGTTTGTTCTTCTCTTAATTTGTTTCAAGCCAAATAAACATGTAATATCACATATATTTAATCATTTAAGAGTGTAATATTAGCTATCTATCTGTAATAAGGTGTTTGAGCATTCTTTCGAAATGTTGACCCTTGTTTCAAGATCGAGTCGTAGTGTCAGACATCGAAGAAAGTGAATACAAAATCAGGCAAAGCTTTAGTGCATGTTTTATTCCACTGCATTCAAGAGAAAAAAGCATTTCTATAGTATCTTTCTTTCTCCTATATTCGACCCATGCACTCGTTTCGTGACGTTTAAGAAATCAATTTGTCGTGCGACATTTTTTGTCTGCATAAACAAGTCACTATTCTAAGTTTACATTTTACTTCCGGTTACTTCGCTTTGTTTACATTTTGGCAATATGAAACTAGGTCACAAACTGAGGAAAAGGCGTTTGGACGTTCACGACCGATAAACAGGCTTATATTTGAGACATATTTTCACAAAATATTTCTTATTTTTGTTTCTGTTACCAGTTTATGTTGATACTTATCTATTAAAAGGAGAATTCGACGTGATTATATATCGATAGTCTACTGCAAGCAGGTGCGCGTATGTAAATAAATTAGACTGTGCGACGTAAAGGTTTGTAGTTATCGCCTTTTGATTACATAGTTTATGAAAATAAAGTATCCCAGCCTAGCTAATAGGGACTGTTTTGTCTTCGTAAATAAAACACAAAAACGAAAATGCCAGTCAAAATAAAGAAACTGCACATACTTAAAACATCGGAATATTTATTTCATTTTAGATGTGTCATAACTTAGTGTTTTTAAACAAACGCAATTGTTATATGTTCAAGACATTTAAAAAAAAAAAAATCTAATAATAACCCCCCCTCCCATGTCATTTCCGAAAACCTATTAAAAATAGAAGTCACGGGCTTCCCGGCGACTAATAAAGAAAAGGGAGAAAATGGTAACATGAGTACGAACGAAGACTTAAGCGAACTATTCTTGCCAGAGTTCATGAAGGAAAAACAACCACAGTCAGATTTTACCAAAGATCACAGAGAACTATACTCGAAAATCGCTGGAATAAACTCAAACACAAACCATCATAACCTCAGCCAAAGTGAGACAACTCTACAAGAACAAAGAACAAATGAGATTACATCTAACATCGAAGAACAGGCCAAAACAGTCAGCGCAAAAGCAAGAATTCCTGATGTCAAATTCAGAATCACTCAACGGGCTAGTAACAATCTCCTACAAAATTCCTACAAAATTTGTTCGCCAACTCGAACGAGCAGCCGAAGTACTGATATAAAACTGTTTTGGCATTTGGTCAAAAACTGTAAAACGACCACAAAACATAACACGATCACCGAACTTAATCTTAATAACTGTGTGATCAGTGAAAATGAACCTATGGCTAATGCTTTTGCCCAGCATTTCAAAAAGGTATACACACCCAATCCAAACATTATTGAAGAGCATTCTGAAAAACATATAATTGAGAGCCTTGATGCATATGAACGTCAATCTACATCCAAACTCTGTGACAAAGTTACTCAGTACTCATTGTGTAAGTCATTACGTAACATCCTGTCAAGCCACATGCTCCTTATGTATCGCATTCCTTGATTCAGTCAAACAACTCAACGGCCACTCATTATATAACGAGCTCATCAGCGACATCAATGATGAGTCTGTCTTGAGAAAGGTTCTTGGAATGTACCCTAACACATATATTCATTGTACCCAAGATTTTTACAGGTTATGCCACTCATATGTCGTAGCTGTTTGCAGGTATGTTGGCCTGTTCGACAGATGTCCTTAAATGTCATTACCAATTACCATTACATAAGAGAGGCATTTGATCGGATACCTATATCATATCCGATCGAATGTTTACTCTTATAACCAAAAAAATAATATGCCATGTGTGAATTTGTGAAAGAGTAAATGAGTATTTGGGCGTATGAGGGTGTGAGTGAATGAAGAATGTCAGCTAGAATGAAAGAAATATGTCTCCATTCTTTTCTTTTGTTGAATTGTTATATTCATAACTTTAAACTTGTATTTATTTGTATGTAAAGAAATCTCCAAATACATGGGGGAAGGGAACAAACAAACAAAACTGAGCTGACATGTATATTTATTTTCACTGAGTTGACATGTTTATATATTTTCAGCTGGTTGTGTATATAACAGTGATAGAGCTGTTCAGTTAGCCAGAATGGCTAGCGAGTCCAATAAGATAGAATTTCAAGGACTCTATGTCCATTGTGGAAACACTTACCAACAAGATGAGGATAAAAAAGTGGAATTACAGACACTGACCACGGATCGTCTCATTGAATTGAAAAACAAGTAAGTATGATTTGGGAAGAAATTAATATTTTTATGATTTTACTCTTTCCAGAATGTAGACACTTCTGTAGCAAATGAATTTAAAAACAACAAATGGAGAAATGTTCCATATTACGAGGTGCATTCGATAAATTATGACATTAACAGCCTTACATAGAAACCACAATGCATAAGAACATGGGGGTCATTTTATGAGCTTAATTTAAATTTGATCTGGTTAACCAAGATTAACCAAGGTATTCATTAATGAATTGCACACATTCATATATAAGGGCTATATTTCAATGCCATAATGAAACCTGAAGAAAAATTACAAGTCCGGGTTTATATCAAAGCCCAAGTTTCTTTGCAGGTATCACCAAAAGAGATATTGCCCAGATAGATACATGGTACATATAATTCTACAGTGACATTAAGAACAGTTTTGAACTTGGACGGGTTAAAACATTATATAGCCTGCAAGGCACCAACCATGTGGGTTAAAACATTATATAGCCTGCAAGACACTAACCATGTGAGTTAAAACATTATATAGCCTGCAAGACACTAACCATGTGGGTTAAAACATTATATAGCCTGCAAGACACTAACCATGTGAGTTAAAACATTATATAGCCTGCAAGACACTAACCATGTGAGTTAAAACATTATATAGCCTGCAAGACACTAACCATGTGGGTTAAAACATTATATAGCCTGCAAGACACTAACCATGTGGGTTAAAACATTATATAGCCTGCAAGACACTAACCATGTGGGTTAAAACATTATATAGCCTGCAAGACACCAACCATGTGGGTTAAAACATTATATAGCCTGCAAGACACTAACCATGTGGGTTAAAACATTATATAGCCTGCAAGACACTAACCATGTGGGTTAAAACATAATATAGCCTGCAAGACACTAACCATGTGAGTTAAAACATTATATAGCCTGCAAGACACCAACCATGTGAGTTAAAACATTATATAGCCTGCAAGACACCAACCATGTGAGTTAAAACAGTATATAGCCTGCAAGACACTAACCGTGTGAGTTAAAACATTATATAGCCTGCAAGACACTAACCGTGTGGGTTAAAACATTATATAGCCTGCAAGACACTAACCATGTGAGTTAAAACATTATATAGCCTGCAAGACACTAACCATGTGGGTTAAAACATTATATAGCCTGCAAGACACTAACCATGTGGGTTAAAACATTATATAGCCTGCAAGACACTAACCATGTGGGTTAAAACATTATATAGCCTGCAAGGTACTAACCATGTGGGTTAAAACATTATATAGCCTGCAAGACACTAACCATGTGGGTTAAAACATTATATAGCCTGCAAGACACTAACCATGTGGGTTAAAACTAGTGTTGGAACGATGATGGATTATAATCGAAAGTCGATCGGATATGCATCACGCTAGCGATAATCAATTGCAATTTACCACAATCGAATATCAATTGGTTCACATTTTTTGCTTCATTTATGTTTGATTAATATTCGCTTCCACAAGGGAGATTACCCTCGTGGGCTAGCATGTAAATACAACAACTTGAAATCGAAACAAAGTGTTTTTTGGCAATAAAATGATACAACCTAGTAAAGACAAGACATTAAGCTGGTATATTTTTTATCAAACATAAATAATAAGAAGCATTACGAGCATTAAGGCTTGTTAAATACAATACTGTATGAACCGATTATATAATCTATGTCTAATCGAATGAGGCAAAGTGATTGAAACCGATATACGATTGTAAAAATGGAACCGATGGCCAAACACTAGTTTAAACATTATATAGCCTGCAAGACACCAACCATGTGGGTTAAAACATTATATAGCCTTCAAGGTACTAACCATGTGGGTTAAAACATTATATAGCCTGCAAGACACTAACCATGTGGGTTAAAACATTATATAGCCTGCAAGGTACCAACCATGTGGGTTAAAACATTATATAGCCTGCAAGACACCAACCATGTGGGTTAAAACATTATATAGCCTGCAAGACACTAACCATGTGGGTTAAAACATTATGTAGCCTGCAAGACACTAACCATGTGAGTTAAAACATTATATAGCCTGCAAGACACTAACCATGTGAGTTAAAACAGTATATAGCCTGCAAGACACTAACCATGTGGGTTAAAACATTATATAGCCTGCAATACACTAACCATGTGGGTTAAAACATTATAAAGCCTGCAAGGTACTAACCATGTGAGTTAAAACATTATATAGCCTGCAAGACACCAACCATGTGAGTTAAAACATTATATAGCCTGCAAGACACTAACCATGTGGGTTAAAACATGATATAGCCTGCAAGACACTAACCATGTGGGTTAAAACATGATATAGCCTGCAAGACACCAACCATGTGGGTTAAAACATTATATAGCCTGCAAGACACTAACCATGTGGGTTAAAACATTATATAGCCTGCAAGGAACCAACCATGTGGGTAGCCTGCAAGACACTAACCATGTGGGTTAAAACATTATGTAGCCTGCAAGACACTAACCATGTGGGTTAAAACATTATATAGCCTGCAAGACACTAACCATGTGAGTTAAAACATTATATAGCCTGCAAGGTACCAACCATGTGGGTTAAAACATTATATAGCCTGCAAGGTACCAACTATGTGGGTTAAAACATTATGTAGTCTGCAAGACACTAACCATGTGGGTTTAAACATTATATAGCCTGCAAGACACTAACCATGTGAGTTAAAACATTAAATAGCCTGCAAGGTACTAACCATGTGAGTTAAAACATTATATAGCCTGCAAGACACTAACCATGTGGGTTAAAACATTATGTAGCCTGCAAGACACTAACCATGTGAGTTAAAACATTATGTAGCCTGCAAGACACTAACCATGTGGGTTAAAACATTATATAGCCTGCAAGACACCAACCATGTGGGTTAAAACATTATGTAGCCTGCAAGACACTAACCATGTGAGTTAAAACATTATATAGCCTGCAAGACACTAACCATGTGGGTTAAAACATTATATAGCCTGCAAGACACTAACCATGTGGGTTAAAACATTATATAGCCTGCAAGACACTAACCATGTGAGTTAAAACATTATATAGCCTGCAAGACACCAACCATGTGGGTTAAAACATTATATAGCCTGCAAGACACTAACCATGTGGGTTAAAACATTATATAGCCTGCAAGACACTAACCATGTGGGTTAAAACATTATGTAGCCTGCAAGACACTAACCATGTGGGTTAAAACATTATATAGCCTGCAAGGTACCAACCATGTGAGTTAAAACATTATATAGCCTGCAAGACACTAACCATGTGGGTTAAAACATTATATAGCCTGCAAGGCACTAACCATATGAGTTAAAACATTATATAGCCTGCAAGATACCAACCATGTGGGTTAAAACATTATATAGCCTGCAAGACACCAACCATGTGGGTTAAAACATTATATAGCCTGCAAGACACTAACCATGTGAGTTAAAACATTATATAGCCTGCAAGACACTAACCATGTGGGTTAAAACATTATATAGCCTGCAAGACACTAGCCATGTGAGTTAAAACATTATATAGCCTGCAAGACACTTACCATGTGGGTTAAAACATTATATAGCCTGCAAGACACTAACCATGTGAGTTAAAACATTATATAGCCTGCAACCATGTGAGTTAAAACATTATACAGCCTGCAAGACACTAACCATGTGGGTTAAAACATTATATAGCCTGCAAGACGCTAACCATGTGAGTTAAAACATTATATAGCCTGCAAGACACCAACCATGTGGGTTAAAACATTATATAGCCTGCAAGACACTAACCATGTGCGTTAAAACATTATATAGCCTGCAAGACATTAACCATGTGGGTTAAAACATGTTTTTGAAGCAACTAAGGGAAGCCACATCCTCGGTACCCAGGCTATTCATAACACATATGATACCCTGGGCAAATTGGCTAGCGAAACTTCGTAAAGCGTGCACCTCGATTTTCTCCGTAACTACGAGGGGTGTTCGGAAAGTTTCGAGACAAGTGCCGTAACATTTTTTTTTAAATATGCGTACACAATTCTTTCAACATACATAGCTCTATATAACTAGCGTCTTATTTTTAATTTTGTAATTTTGCTTTTGAAAATGAATAAATGGTATATAAAGCTATGTATTTTTAAAGAATTGTGTTCAATTATAAAAAAATAAGAATGTTAAGGCACTTGTCCCGATACTTTCCGAACACCCCTCGTACACTGTTATTACTGTACATCGCCTGAAATTTGTAGCATGCAACCAATCAAGCGGCTGGATTTCACCTCATGAATTATTCATGACTACGAAGTTTCGCTAGCCAATTTGCCCAGGGTATCATATATGTTATGAATAGCCTGGGTTCCGAGGATGGGGAAGCCATTGTAGCGGTTAGAACTATTCTAGATAATGATGGCCAATATACTATTTCCCAGATCACTTATAGTCTAGCAGTAGAACTATTCTAGATAAAGATGGCCAATATACTATTTCCCAGATCATTTATAGTCTTAAGCATTTCAGAAGGGACTGTCCATTATATTCTGACTGCAATCCGATTGAACCAAAAGACTTCTGAAAAAATAAAAATTCTAATTCTGAAACTAATTGCTCACTTGGGATGAAACTTTTAATTCTAATACTGATTGCTCACTGGAGATAAAACTTGTAATTCTAATACTGATTGCTCACTGGAGATAAAACTTGTAATTCTAATACTGCTTGCTCACTGGGGTTGACACTTGTTATTCTAATACTGATTGCTCACTGGGGATGAAACTTGTGTTTGGAGCCCCAGTGTCAGACAAGGCTGTTCATTGCAATGAGAACAAGAGGAGCACAGAAGACCTATAATGTATTGAATGCCCCTTGTATTGACAGGAGACATAATTTATTGAATGCCCCTTCTTTTGCCAGAAGACATAATTTATTGAATGCCCCTTGTATTGCCAGGAGAAATAATTTATTGAATGCCCCTTGTATTGCCAGATGACATAATTTATTGAATGCCCACTTGTATTGCCAGAAGACATAATTTAATGAATGCCCCTTGTATTGCCAGAAGACATCATTTATTGAATGCCACTTACATTTTCAGAAGACATAATTTAATTAATGCCCCTTGTATTGCCAGAAGACATTATTAATTGAATGCCCATTGTATTGCCAGGACACACAATTCATTAAATGCCCCTTGTTTTGTCAGGAGAAATAATTTATTGAATGCCCCTTGTATTTCCAGAAGACATTGAAAGCATCTCTGCAAAATATGGACATTCTCTAAAAATGACAATAGATGTGGAAAAGAGTTGAATTCTCTTTAGTAAAAGACTTTTGCCACAATGTTTTTCAAAATATCTTTGCTGTAGATGTGTGTTTGTGTGGGAGAGGGTAAAAAGATCAATTGAATATCTGGACAATTGGAAGTGTTATATCAATAAAACGTAGGAAATATTATATAGAAATGAGAAGTGTTATATCAATAAAACGTAGGAAATATTATATAGAAATGAGAAATTGTGAGAAATTGTTCATTTAAGCAATTCCTCTTATTCTTTGCAATATTTTCAACAGTCATCTGCAGCAGAGATCTCAAGAAAAAGATTAATTTGAAAGTGTCCAGAAATAACCTATAGTGAACTGAATGAATTTCAGATTAGCTGATGAAGGAATAGCGGTCAAGAAATATGGATGTGGATCAACGCCGTCCTGTAGCAAACCTCAAGACTTCATGAAAAATCTGACGGAATTCCATCCTGGAAACTATATCTTCTATGGTAACAACTAGGTGTTTGTGTTGCCTACCATGGCAGTTTGACGAATAGGGATCACTCCAATGTCATTCGTCTGTCTGATGAATAGGGATAGTTATTACATCATAGTTATTACATCATAGTTATTACTTCATAGTTATTACATCATAGTTATAACATAGTTATTACTTCATAGTTATTACATCATAGTTATAACATCATAGTTATAACATAGTTACATCATAGTTATTACATTATAGTTATTACATCATAGTTACATTATAGTTATTACATTATAGTTATTACATTATAGTTATTACATCATAGTTATTACATCATAGTTATAACATAGTTATTACATCATAGTTACATTATAGTTATTACATCATAGTTATTACAGCATAGTTATTACTTCATAGTTATTACATCATAGTTATTACTTCATAGTTATTACTTCATAGTTAGTTATTACTTCATAGTTATTACTTCATAGTTATTACATCATAGTTATTACTTCATAGTTATAACATCATAGTTATAACATCATAGTTATTACATCATAGTTATTACTTCATAGTTATTACATCATAGTTATTACATAGTTATTACATCATAGTTATTACATCATAGTTATTACTTCATAGTTATTACATCATAGTTATTACTTCATAGTTATTACATCATAGTTATTACATCATAGTTATAACATAGTTATTATTTCATAGTTATTACATCATAGTTATAACATAGTTATTACATCATAGTTATTACTTCATAGCTATTACATCATAGTTATAACATAGTTATTACATCATAGTTATTGCATCATAGTATAACATGTGTTTTATGATTGTTACATATTACATACATGAGTTTTATGATTGTTACAGATGACATACATGTGTTTTATGATTGTTACAGATTACATGCAGGTGTTTTATGATTGTTACAGATTACATACATGTGTTTTATGATTGTTACAGATTACATACATGTGTTTTATGATTGTTACATATTACATACATGTGTTTTATGATTGTTACAGATTACATGCAGGTGCTTGTTGGGTCATGTGGGTTTGAGGATATCGCTTGCCGTGTGATGACTACAGTAATTGATCATAAACCAGAGTCGGAGACCATAATGATAGATAGTGGATGGACTGCCATTAGTCTTGACTCGCCCGTAGGAAGGTTCGATCATAAACTGGGAATGGCTCCAGTACAGGATCATCCAGAACTATAGTGAGTGTGCTGGCCCACTTTTGTCTGCCTGTAACAAATCATGTCTACTCCACATCACCTCAATCACTGGTCAGATGATGTGTAGAGTGAAGTTTCAGTTATTTTAATTCAAGGTCAGGAATTAAATATTTGGATTTAATGCCGTTTTCAACACTTTTTCAGTCATAATATGGCAGCCAGATCATCTACCCAGGTTTCCTGGCTTTCTCACACAAGTTCCCCACATAACAGTCTTGGCTGCTTTTCATCATAGAATGTAAACCCATTGGTGGAAGATGAATGACCTTTGTGTCATTGACTTCAAGATCTTTGAAAGGTCAAAGATTACATTTAGGATTTCTTTGTCTGCTCCATTATCTCCTCACCTCGGGGGCCAAGAAACAACTATAGATTTTATATCTCTTGAAACTGGGAGGGGGGGCAAGAAACAACTATATCTATATCTCTTGAATCTCGGGGGGCCAACAAACAACTATAGATTTTATATCTCTTGAATCTCGGGGGCCAATAAACAACTATAGATTTTATATCTCTTGAATCTAGGGGCCAACAAACAACTATAGATTTTATATCTCCTGAATCTGGGGTGCCAACAAACAACTATAGATTTTATATCTCCTGAATCTCGGGGGCCAAGAAACAACTATAGATTTTATTTCTGCTGAAACGCTTGGGCCAAGAAATAACTATAGATTTTCCAAAGGAGACATTTTGAATTAAGACAAACTATACCTATAATCATGAGAAAAACTCGCAGTAAATCTGAAAACGAAAAATAATTGAAATCTTACTAGAAACACTGTAATACAACCATAGTATTACTAGAAACACTTATGCAACCATAGTCTTACTAGAAAGACTTTTGCAACCATAGTATTACTAGAAACACTGTTATACAACCATAGTCTTACTAGAAACACTAATGCAACCATAGTATAACTAGAAACACTGTAATGCAACCATAGTCTTAGTAGAAACACTGTAATGCAACTATAGTCTTACTAGTAACACTGTAATGCAACCATAGTCTTACTAGAAACACTGTAATGCAACCGTATTCTTACTAGAAACACTAATGCAACCATAGTCTTACTAGACACACTGTAATGCAACCGTATTCTCATTAGAAACACTAATGCAACCACAGTATTACTAGAAACAATGTTATATAACCATAGTCTTACTAGAAACACTAATGCGACCATAGTCTAACTAGAAACACTGTAATACAACCATAGTCTTACTAGAAACACTAATACAACCACAGTCTTACTAAAAACACTGTAATAAACACTGTAATACAACCATAGTCTTACTAGAAACACTGTAATGCAACCATAGTCTTACTAGAAACATTTATGCAACCATAGTCTAACTAGAAACAGTAATACAACCATAGTCTTACTATAATGACCAATGCAACCATAGTCTTACTAGACACACTGTAATGCAACCATATTCTAATTAGAAACACTAATGCAACCACAGTATTACTAGAAACTATGTTATACAACCATAGTCTTTACTAGAAACACTAATGCAACCATAGTCTAACTAGAAACACTGTAATACAACCATAGTCTTACTAGAAACACTAATACAACCGCAGTCTTACTAAAAACACTGTAATAAACACTGTAATACAACCATAGTCTTACTAGAAACACTGTAATGCAACCATAGTCTTACTAGAAACACTTATGCAACCATAGTCTAACTAGAAACAGTAATACAACCATAGTCTTTCTATAATGACCAATGCAACCATAGTCTTACTAGACACACTGTAATGCAACCATATTCTCATTAGAAACACTAATACAACCATAGTCTTACTAGAAACACTTATGCAACCATAGTCTTACTAGAAACACTAATGGAACCAAAGTCTTACTAGAATTACCAATGCAATCATAGTCTTACTAAAAACACTGTAATGCAACCAGTCTAACTAGAAACACTAATACAACCACAGTCTTAGTAGAAACACTGTAATACAACCGTATTCTTACTAGAAACACTAATACAACCATAGTCTTACTGGAAACACTGTAATACAACCATAGTCTTACTAGAAACACTGTAATACAACCGTATTCTTACTAGAAACAATGTAATAGAACCACAGTCTTACTAGAAACACTGTAATACAAGAAACAATTAAACCAATCAGGTTTCAGAGCTTTGAAATGATATTTGAAAACATATGGAAAACCTTCACAAATGAAAATATTATTATTTATTATAGTTGAAAACATTGTGGCAACAGGAGAAATTCCTCATTATGAGCAATTTCATCTTTTGCCACAATGTTTTCAAAAGTTGTCTGCAGCAGACGCATCTGTATGTTGGAAAGGGTTAAAATTATATCCTTTTTCACTTACAGAGGCCTGCAACTCTGGGGCAGGCAACTTATAAAACGCTGCGGCTAAAGTAGAAATTGCTTCTCCTTTAGCCATAAAGTTGATAATTCTATTCAATCATTATACTTCATTTATAGAGTTTTTGCATATCTTTGCGAAAACAATTACAAAGTCATCTGCTGCAGATTTATTCTATGTTGGAAAGGGTTGATGTAAACATGGACCACTTTCATCAATCAAGCTAATTATTATCCAAATTCTAATTCTAAATTCACAATGATGAAAACTTTCCAGTTGGCTTTACCATTATAATTAAGACAACCAGAAAAGGTGTTACATGTACTTGGAAGTGTAGAATTTCTTTAAATTAAGAATAGGAATTATTTAGAATGGTTGATGAACATTATGTTTTTGTAGTAATAAATATTTTGTGTTTTCTGTTTAGTTTAGCAGGGATGACACAAGAACTGGGTAAACTGAAGGCCGCAGCAGGAGAGCTGGAATACAGCAAATATCCATTGGGTTCCAGATTATTCCTATATCCTTACCATGTAAGGTTATACACATTTTCCATCAGATAGTCTCTTTCTTATACTTATGCAGCAGAAGATTTTTGATAACATTTTGGCCAAAGGAGAAATTGCTAATGATGAGCAACTTTACTTTCATTTAAAGAGATTTTCATTACTATTGCAGAGATGTTTTCAAAGTTGTCTGCTGCAGATTTGTTGTATGGTGGAAATGTTGTCAATAATAAAATCACAAATCTCTCTCTCTCTCTCTCTCTCTCTCTCTCTCTCTCTCTCTCACATCTCTCATTGGATTTTGTTTCATAAATGACATGTTGATGATGTCACATTAACATATGACATCAAATTACTAAAATAGGCAACATATTTGTCCTAAACGTTTGCAGAGTTTTTAATCTGTAATGCTGTCTTTGTATGTCATATTAGTGCTGGAAAAAGAAAGTGTTTTTTTAGCTCACCTATGCATGAAGTGCAAGGTGAGCTATTGTGATCACATTTTGTCCGGCGTCCGTCCGGCGTCCGTCGTCCATCGTCCGTCGTCCATCGTCAACATTTGAGCTTGTTAACACTCTACGGGCTACATTTTGCATCCAATCTTCATGAAAGTTTATCAGAACGTTCATCTCCATAAAATCTTGGACAAGTTCGAAACTGGGCGATATGAGGTCAAAAACTAGGTCACTAGGTCGAATTGAAGGAAAATCTTGTTAACATTCTGGAGGCCACATTTTCAACTTGAGCATATTGAAACTTTATCAGAATGTTTGTCTTGATGATATGTAGGTCAAGTTCGAACATGGGTCACGTTGGGTCAAAAAGTAGGTCACTAGGTCAAATTGAAGGAAAATCTTGTTAACACTCCAGAGGCCGCAATTTTTGCTTCAGCAGTTTGAAATTTTGTCAAAATATTTGTCTTAAAAATATCTAGGTCAAGTTCGAATATGGGTTATGCCGGGTCAAAAACTAGGTCACTAGGTCAAATTGAAAGAAAATCTTGTTAACACTTTTGATGCCGCATTTTTTGCTGTAGCAGCTTTAAATTTGGTCAGAATGTTTGTCTTAAATATATCTAGGTCAAGTTCAAATATGGGTCATATTGGGTCAGAAACTAGGTCACCAGGCCAAATTGAGGGAAAATCTTGTTAACTCTGTAGAAGCCGCATGTTTTGCTTCAGAATATTGAGCTGAATGATATCTAGTCCAAGTTCGAATATGGGTCATGTCGGGTCAAAAACTAGGTCACTAGCCCAAATTGAAAGAAAATCTTTTTTACACTTTGGATGCCGCATTTTTTGCTTCAGCAGCTTGAAATTTTGTCAGAATGTTTGTCTTAAAGATATCTAGTTCAAGTTCAAATATGGGTCATATTGGATCAGAAACTAGGTCACTAGGCCAAATTGAGGGAAAATCTTGTTAACTCTGTAAAAGCTGCATTTTTTGCTTCAGCAATTTGAAATTTGGTCAGAATGTTTGTATAAATGATATCTAGGCCAAGTTCGGATATGGGTCATGCCGGGTTAAAAACTAGGTCACTAGACCAAATTGAAGGGTAATCATGTTAACACTCTGGATACTGCATTTTTAATTTCAGCATGATAAAACTTTATCAGAATGTTTTTCTTGATGATATGTAGGCCAAGTTTGAATATGGGTCATGCTGGATCAAAAACTAGGTCACTAGATCAAATTGAAGGAAAATCTTGTGAACACTTTGGATGCCGCATTGTTTGCTTCAGCAGCTTGAAATTTGGTCAGAATGTTTGTCTGAATTATATCTAGGTCAAGTTCAAATATGGGTCATATTGGATCAGAAACTAGGTCAACAAAGGAAAATATTGTTCAAACTCCGGAGGCCGCATTTTTACTTTGAGCAAGTTGAAACTTAGTCAGAATGTTGTCTTGATGATATCTAGTCCATGTTGGAATATGGGTCATATCAGGTAAAAAATATAGATCACTAGGCCAAATGAAGGAAAGTATTGTTAACACTGTGGAGGTTGCATTCAGAATAATTGTCTTGATGTGTTTTGCATTGCAGTACATTGTATAATTAAGGTGAGCGATCCAGGGCCATCAAGGCCCTCTTGTTTATTAAACAAGTTAAATTGTATAATATTATGTGAGCTGTACTGTAGGAAACAAGTTATATTGTATAACATTATGCGAGCTGTACTGTAGGAAACAAGTTATATTGTATAATATTATGTGAGCTGTACTCTAGGAAACAAGTTATATTGTTAAATATTATGTTAGCTGTAATCTAGGAAACAAGTTATATTATATAACATTAGGTGAGCTGTAATCTAGGAAACAAGTTATATTGTATAATATTATGTGAGCTGTAATCTAGGAAACCTAATATTAGGGTATTTTTGACAAAGACAGCTTAACACTTTCCAACATGCAGACCAATTTTGATGCGTCTGATGTATTTGACTTTTGAAATCATTGTTGCAAAAGAAGAAATTGCTCATAGAAAGCCATACTAGCTCAGTGAGTATGTCAATGTGACTACGTGACTACAATGTAACTACAATGTGACTACAACGTGACTACAATGTGACTAGCCTCATTTGTCTTACACCAATTGGGAACTGCCTCAGTGGTGTAGTGGTTGAGTGTCCATCTCGGGTGTGGAGGGTGTGGCTTCTATCCTACCGGCTTTAAAAATGGTTGTAATAGCTGCCCTCCTATTGCGCTCAGGTTTGCGGGGTAAGCATTACAACTGACTGGCTGGTGTCAGGATAAATGGAACAGTAGTACTGGTAACTTACCCAGGAAACGCTGTGATATAACTGACTGGCTGGTGTCAGGATAAATGGAACAGTAGTACTGTTAACTTACCCAGGAAACGCTGTGATATAACTGAACCAGTAGTACTGTTAACTTACCCAGGAAACACTGTGATATAACTGAACCAGTAGTACTGGTAACTTACCCAGGAAACACTGTGATATAACTGAACCAGTAGTACTGGTAACTTACCCAGGAAACACTGTGATATAACTGAACCAGTAGTACTGGTAACTTACCCAGGAAACACTGTGATATAACTGAACCAGTAGTACTGGTAACTTACCCAGGAAACACTGTGATATAACTGAACCAGTAGTACTGGTAACTTACCCAGGAAACACTGTGATATAACTGAACCAGTAGTACTGGTAACTTACCCAGGAAACACCGTGATATAACTGAACCAGTAGTACTGGTAATTCACCCAGGAAACACTGTGATATAACTGAACCAGTAGTACTGATAACTTACCGAGTAATATATCTGTACAATTATGGGAAGCAGCTTAAAACACCAATCATGTTGAGTACTGGTATGAGAAAGCCAGGAAATGCATGAGTAGGTGAACTGGCCGTTGTGATATGGCTGAAAAATGTATTGAAAATGGCGTTAAACCCCAATCAATCAATCAAACTTGTCTGCTGCTATTTTGTTGAATGTGGGAAATGGTTATAGCTTTCAGGCTATTTTATCGCTGAAAGGGTGAATAACATCATTATGAGCAATTTCTCCTTTTGCCAATATGTTTTCATAATCGTCTGCTGCAGATGCGTCAGGAAATGTCTATACGTGGGAAAGGATTAACGCATTCTCGTATGCATGTACATAAATTAGCAGCAAAGGACTTGTGGTGCTCATTCAGTCAGAAGATGCACATCTGACTGACATACTTGTTAAATCAATGCACATCTGACAGACATACTTGTTAAATCAATGCACATCTGACTGATATACTTGTTAAATCAATGCACATCTGACTGATATACTTGTTAAATCAATGCACATCTGACTGACATACTTGTTAAATCAATGCACATCTGACTGATATACTTGTTAAATCAATGCACATCTAACTGACATACTTGTTAAATCAATGCACATCTAACTGATATACTTGTTAAATCAATACACATCTGACTGGCATACTTGTTAAATCAATGCACATCTGACTGACATACTTGTGAAATCAATGCACATCTAACTGACATACTTGTTAAATCAATGCACATCTGACAGACATACTTGTTAAATCAATGCACATCTGACATACTTGTTAAATCAATGCACATCTGACTGACACACTTGTTAAATCAATGCACATCTGACTGACATACTTGTTAAATCAATGCACATCTAACTGACATACTTGTTAAATCAATGCACATCTGACTGACATACTTGTTAAATCAATGCACATCTAACTGACATATTTGTTAAATCAATGCACATCTGACTGACATACTTTTTAAATCAATGCACATCTGACTGACATACTTGTTAATTCAATGCACATCTGACTGATATACTTGTTAAATCAAGCGGTTTCTTTTCTTATTTTTCAGTCTTGTGCTACAGCATGTATGCATTCCGTTTACTACATTCATTCTGGTGATAAAATCATTGGTACCTGGAAACCAACCAGGGGATGGTAATGTGTGGAACATGAAGTGCTTCAAGTTGTCTAGTTTTATATATACTACCAGAGGGACTTATTTTTAGCTAACCTAAGCATGAAGTGCTCAAGGTGACCTATTGTTATCACATTTTGTCCACCGTCCCTCGTCAACAATTGCCTTGTTAACACTCTACAATCTACATTTTGCATCCAATCTTCATGAAAGTTTATCAGAAGATTTATCTCCATCAAATCTTGGACAAGTTCTAAACTGGGCCATATGAGGTCAAAAACTAGATCAAATTGAAGGAAAATCTTTCTTAACACTCTAGAGGCCCTAATGTTTGCTTCAGCAGCTTATAATTTTGTTAGAACATTTGTCTAAATGATATCTAGGTCAAGTTCGAATATGGGTCTTATTGAGTCAAAACCTAGATCACGAGGTTAACTTGAAAGAAAATCTTGTTGACACTCTGGAGACTGCGTTTTTAACTTGAAAATATTGAAACTCCGTCTGAATGTTTGTCTTGATGATATGTAGGCCAAGTTTGAATATTGGTCATGTATGGTAAAAAAGTAGGTCACACAGCAAAATTTAAGGATTTTTTTTTTCAGAATGTTTGTCTTAATGATATCTAGGTCAAGTTCGAATATGGGTCATATTGACTCTAAAACTAGGTCACTAGGCCAAATTCAACACTGCAGTTTTTATTTCAGCAATTTGAGACTTTGTCATGTGTTTAGGGTTAGGGTTAGAAACTAGAACTCTCTATGCATAAGTCAGGTGAGCGAATTAGGGCCATCATGGCCCTCTTGTTTATATATCTACTAAACCTTATTTCAGAAAAATATTTTGAGAAAAAGAAAAATTACTCATAATAAGTTTTTTCGCTTTATCCCATTTTTTATGCCCCCGGAATTGAGATTCTTGGAGGATATATTATATTATGTGTCTAAAGCATAACCTTTTACATTGGCCATAACAATGAACCGGTCAGTGATAATTCTTTCACATTGGGCATGTGTATTTCTTCTAAAAAGCAAGGGCAATAACTATAACAAGTATTTTGCTTGAATTATCCCTTTTCCACATGCATATGACTGTTGATAACATAGTTGCAAAAAAAGAAGTTTCTCATAATGAGTAATTTCTCCTTTTGCCACATTGTTTTCAACTTCATTCAATAATTGCTCTTTCAGTTGGCTTATTGTAAGGGGAACGGGGTATAGGTATAAATATAACAGCCTTGCTAGAGTGGGTAGAGTGGTTGACCTTTTTTTTAAAGTTAAGCAACGTTCATCGCGGTTAGTACCTGGATGGGTGACCTGCGATGGCTTTGCTTCGGTACACGTTACAAATGGTGGCGGCGGTGGGATTTCTGGTTGATATCACCATCATCCCCGGTGGTTCCCAGTGAAGTTACATAGACTCCGCTCTGGTGTACTGCTTGTTCAATTTCGAAGTCAAGAGAAAAGAGGGGAAAAAAAACGTAACGGGGTATAGGTATAAATATCGAAAATGTAGAAATGTTTCTTGGGTGACCCTCACCAAAATTCCTTCAAATTGTTGGGATCCATGCAGAATTCTGGTTTCCATGGCAACGAAACGAAAAAAACTTCAAAGTTCTTATTCTCCCGAACTGGTTGGCAGATTTTCAAATAGTTTTGTAGAAATGTTCCTTGGATGACCCTCTATCGGATTCCTTCAAGCCATGTTGATTGGTCGAAAAACTTGGCCGCCAGGGAGCGGGGCTATTTTGGCTTATATCGCTAAAGTGAAAAAAAAAATCAGGGGAGCGATGCCATGGCCCTGTTGTTAATGTCGCGTCCCATCGCCAAACCATCATTCATGTGTCGTAGCTCTTGTGAACACTCAAAATATTTTTCAGGCATGTTGCAAGATCTGGCCACAACAAATATTTTATAGGTCTACCACGACAAAATGTTGTACGATCATTTTTTGCCCAGGGCTTTATGAGCAATTTCTTCTTTTGCCACAATTGTTCTTAAGTAGAGGTGCCAGAAAGCATCTGTACGAAGGAAAGGGTTAATTATCGAGTTTGCCTTCAAGATGACATGTGACTTTATTTCGTGGACATAGAAAGAAAGAACAAAGCTCAGTTTTGTTTTCTTACTATTTTCCTTCTCTTGTATTTTGGTGAAATAGTGACAACAATAAAAATATAGCATGGTAAAATCATGTCAGTTCAAACATCAACAAAAACAACGGGCAAACTGCTTTCAATCCTAAATGTCTTGCCAAACCATACACACCCTAAGAACCGGATAGGGGTGAGAAAACGGGTCTATATTTCACAATATCTTTCATCACTGCATGAGTACTGAATGTTCTGAAGTCCAGACCTTTAAATCGTTCCCATATACCATGCATGAGTTCTGAAGTCCAGACCTGGAAATCTTTCCCATATGCCATACATGAGTACTGATTGTTCTGAAGTCTAGACCTTTAAATCTTGTCAATATAGCATGCATAAATAATGAATGTTCTGAAGTCTGAACCTATAAATCTGTCCAATATACCATGCATGAGTACTGATGTTTTTTCAGTACCAACAACCAAGGGTTTGGCCCGGCTGTATATTTTCCAGGGACTCTTAACAGAAAATATGAAATACATGAAAAGAACCAAGGAATTTAATGTTAGCATGTGGAAAAGCGTGAACTGGTCCAAATACTCTGAGGTGTACATGGAACCATTCCAGGGTGTCTACAGAACCACTCCGGGTGTACATGGAACCGTTCCTAGGTGTACATATAATTTCCGGGATGTCCAAGGAACCATTCAAGGGTGTCTACTTAAACGTACTGGTGTTTCCATGAAAAGAATTGGAACATCCCAAATTATTCCTGGAAAGTTGTCCGAAAACTTGGTGTATTTTCGTATTTTCTGTGTCCCTGGTAAATTTACAGCAGGGTCAAATAAGAGTTTCAGAACATAAAATATGTCTATTATCTAGAGCTCTGAACTACTTTTCCCACACAACTGGGGATCGATCCCACGATCTCCCACACTTGAGACGGACGCTCTTCAACTTCACCATCAAAGATTTTAAAAATGGTAGTACTTGCTGCCCTCCTTGGTGCTCAGGGTTGTGGGGTTAGCATTACGACTAACAGGCCTGGTATCAGGATAAATGGACCAGTAGTACTGGTAACTTACCCAGGAAATGCCGTGTGATATAACTGAAACAAGAGGGCCATGGCCCTATATCGCTCACCTGATTTTATTTTTTTTTCACTTGAGCCATATAAGGTCACCCTTGGAATATCTCTACAAAACTAGAGATTGCTTTTTTGAAAAAGCGCTTGTCTCCTCATTTGTGTGGTCATAGGGGAGGAAAAGAAATGATGGAGATGATTTTTTTAGTTTTGGACTGGAGATGAAGCAACAGTGACAATCCTCAGTTATTGAGCGGAAACCATTTTTCAGCTGAGGGTGACCATGACCTTGGTATTTGACCTAGTGACCTCAAAATCAATAGGGGTCATTTGCTGCTGGTGACCAACCTGCAAACTAAGGATAAAGTTCCTGGGCCCAAGCAATCTTCAGTTATTAAGTGGAAACCATTTTTCAGCCAAAGGTCACCGCGACCTTGACCTTTGACCTACTGACATCAAAATCAATAGGGGTCATCTACAGGTTAGGACCAAGCTGCACACCAAGTATGAAGTTTCTGGGTATAAGTGTTCTTGAGTTATTGAGTAAAACACATTTTTCAGCTGAAGGTTACCGTGACCTTCGACATTTGACCTTGTGACCTCAAAATCAAACAAATTCAATAAAGGTCGTTTACTGGTTAGGACCAACCTGCACACCAGATATGAAGTTCCTCAACATAAGCATTCTTTAGTTATTGAGAGGAAACCATTTTTCAGCTGAAGGTTACCATGACCTTGACCTTCAAGCTAGTGACCTCAAAATCAATAGGGGTCATCTACTGGTGGTGACCAACCTGCACACCAAGTATTAACTTCCATGGCCAAAGCATTCTACAGTTATTAAGCAAAAACAATGTTTCAGCTCATTGGCACTGTGACCTTTCAGCTCAAGGTCACTGTGACCTTGACTTTGACCTCAAAATTAATAGGGTCTTCTACTGGGCATGGCCAACCTGCATACCAAGTATGGAGTTCCTCGGCCCAAGCGTTCTTCAGTTATTGAGCGGAAACCATTTTTTACCTCACACGGTCACCATGACCTTGACCTTTGACCTTCTGACATCAAAATCAATAGGAGTTATCTACTGGTCATGACCAACCTGCATACCAAGTATGAAGATCCTATGCCAAAGCGTTCTTCAGTTATTGAGCGGAAACAAGTGTGACCTTGACCTTTGACCTAGTGACCTTAAAATTAATAGGGGTCATTTGCTGGTGGTGACCAACCTGCTCATCAAGTATGAAGCTCCTAGGCCCAAGCAAAAACTATTTATCAGCTCATTGTCACTGTGACCTTTCAAGCTCATGGTCACTGTGACCTTGACCTTAGACGTACTGACCTCAAAATCAATAGGGGTCTTCAACTAGGCATGGCCAACCTGCATACCAAGTATGGAGTTCCTCAGCCAAAGCGTTCTTCAGTTATTGAGCGGAAACAAGTGTGACAGATGTGACCTTGACCACTGTGACCTTGACCTTTGACCTAGTGACCTTAAAATTAATAGGGGTCATTTGCTGTGGTGGTGACCAACCTGCTCATCAAGTATGAAGCTCCTAGGCCCAAGCAAAAACTATTTATCAGCTCATTGTCACTGTGACCTTTCAAGCTCATGGTCACTGTGACCTTGACCTTAGACGTACTGACCTCAAAATCAATAGGGGTCTTCTACTAGGCATGGCCAACCTGCATACCAAGTATGGAGTTCCTCAGCCAAAGCGTTCTTCAGTTATTGAGCGGAAACCATTTTTTACCTCACAAGGTCACCATGACCTTGACCTTTGACCTTCTGTTATCAAAATCAATAGGGGTCAGCTACTGGTCATGACCAACCTGCATACCAAGTATGAAGTTCCTACGCTCAAGCGTTCTTCAGTTATTGAGCGGAAACAAGTGTGACAGACGGAAGGACGGACGGAACGGGCAAAAACAATATGTCACCCCCATGTAATGGGGGAGACATAATTATTTGAATATCGGCCAAACACTTTCGTCGGAGAAGGTTTTTAAGTTTCACTCAAGCAATATAAGGCAAAATAGCCTCGCCCCCTAGCGGCCATGTTTTCCACCAATCAACATGACTTGAAGGAATCTGATAGTGGGTCATATAAGGAACATTCTGAATCTTTATCTTGAAGAATACTGAGAGTTCGTTCTCAAGGAGCGAATGTAAAGGTAGAATTTCTGTTTTCAATATCTGCATCATCCAACAATGTGTCAATATTGCCAATGTAAAGGACATGTGACAAATAAATGAAGTTTTTATCGTGTTCACAAAGTCAATTATAACAATTTTGCCAATTTTAAAGGGCCATAATCCCTTCATGCATGAACGGAATCGAGCTATCATGTATATCTAGCTACTGTATAAGTTTGATGACTTTATCTTGTTCACAAGGTCAATTATAGCAATTTTGCCAATTTTAAAGGGCCATAATCCCATCATGCATGGACGGATCTGGCTGGTTTTCGAAAGGAACCGAGCTCTCAGGATATCTAGCTTCTGAATAAGTTTGGTAAACACCGGATAATAATTGAAGTTTTTATCGTGTTCACAAGGTCAATTATAACAATTTTGCCAATTTTAAAGGGCCATAATCCAGTTAACGACTTAAAACAAGTGGGGAGGTTTGAAAAACTTAACCAAAATTCTAATGCGAAAAATGGCCATAATTTTTACAAAAACATTGACAGAGTTATGCACTTATGTCTGTTGCTGGAGGTAATGATGGTGAAAAAGTGTTGTAAGTTTCAAAGCACTATCTGTAATGGTTTTGAAAAAAAGTAAATTGGTACAAAAAACTTGTTGATGGAGTTAATGATGGGGAACAAGTGTTATAAGTTTCGAAGCCATTGAAAATAAGTAAATTGGTTCAAAAATCTTAACCAAAATTCTAAGTCGAAAAAGCGCCATAATTCATACAAAAACCTTGACAGAGTTATGTACTCCTGTCTGTTGATATAAGTATTGATGGTGAATAAGTGTTGTAAGTTTCAAAGCAATATCTGTAATGGTATTAAAAACAAGTAAATTGGTACAAAAATCTTAACTCAAAACAAGCAATTTCTCCTTTTGCCACAATGTTTTCCACTTTTAGTCATAGATTATCCATTCAATTATAGAGATTTTCTTATGTTTAAAGTCATCTGCTGCAGAATTGTCATATGAGGTATCAGACAATGGAATTCCCAAATTTTGTCCCTTTTCTGATGCCTCCTGACAGCCATGTTTTTTCAACCAATCAGTATGACTTGAACAATCTTTGTAGAGGGTCACCCAAGGAACATTTCTACAAAACTATATTGGAATCTGACATGCAGATTCAGAGGAGAAGATTTTCAAACTTGGACATTTTGCCCACTTTCTGATGCCGCAGAAACCAAAGTTCTCAATGGAATTTAAATCTTTGAACAATTTTGAAAGAGGGCCACCAAAGGAACATTCCTGAGAAGTTTGATTAATTGGTCCTGTGGTTTAGGAGGAGATGATATTTAAAGCTAAAAGTTAACGACGGACGACAGACGACGGACAAAAAGTGATCAGAATAGATCACCTTGAGCCGATCTAATAACCATTGAACTTCAAAAATGTAAATGAAGACGGGCCAAGATTAAGGAGTACCAGGTATAACTGGTTACTAATACTATTAACTCACAAAGCAATAAGAAAAACAACGGATATCTTTATATAAAATTATGTCTGCTTTAATATCATCAAATTTATTCTGTATCCATTACACTGGATCGCTCACCTGATTTTTTTTTTTTTTCACTTTAGCCATAATATTATGAGCCCCATAGTTTTCGACCAATCAACATGGGTTGAATGAATCTGATAGAGGGTCACCCTAGAAACATTTCAACATAATTATTTGAAAATCGGCCTGACAGTTTCGGAGGAGAAGATTTTTAAAGTTTTCATACAAGGCAAAGTAGCCCCGCCCCCTGACGGACATGTTATTTGACAAATCAACATGGCTTGAAAGAAACTGATAAAGGGTCATCCAAGGAACATTTCTGCAAAATTGTTTGAAAATCTGCCAGCCAGTTTGGGAGAAGAAGAATTTTAAAGTTGTTTTCATTTCGTTACCATGGAAACCAGAATTCTGCATGGATCCCAAACATTTGAAGGAATTCTGGTGAGGTCATAAAGAGGATGCTTTCTGTGAAGTTTCATCCCAATTGACCCACTGGTTACTGACGAGAAGATGTTGCCGGACGAAACACGCCGGACAAAAGGCGATCACAATAACTCGCCTTGACCACTTCGTGGTCAGGTGAGCTAAAAATATCTAAAAATAAATGTTGACTCATTGAATGAAGTTGAAAACAGCGTGGCTAAAATAGAAATTGCTTATTATGAGCAATCTTTCTTCTGTCCACAATATTTTCAAAAGTTGTCTAATGCAGATGCATCAAACTCGGTCTAAATATTAGAAAGGGTAATTTTGAGCTGTTTCATAGCAGAAGATTCAACAAATATCATATCGGGAAAACAGGTTAAAAGAGGTAGAAATGTTGAATAAATTATAATTGCATATTGAAAGGGTTTTTACATGTTTGTTTTTTAACCCTTTCCCACATACAACAAATATTCAGCAGAAGACTGAAAACATCTAGGCAATAATATAAAAATATCTTTAAATGAAAGTTTAACAAATTAATTTGTTGAATTGAGATACCTTGCAAAAAGGACAATTGTAATAGAATGCTTGGACCACCTTGGTATACCATTTACTAAAGTAAAAATATATTTTAAAAATCTGTGGAGTGAAGTGGGTGCAGTTTGACTTAGTGACCTAGTTTTTCACCTCACAAGATTGATTTGATGGTGAAAATTGGAACAATTCTAGTGTTAGATATGTTGTACTTAACATTGACATAATGCCCCAGTTTTTAACCAAATGTGACCTTTCAAACATTCACATATTTATTCTAAATTTGACCCAGTGACCTAGTTTTTGACAGGTTATGACCCATATTCGAAATTAACCTATCATCAATACAAACATTCTGACAAAAGTTTTAATACGCAGCAGTATTTGCATCTCTATTCATTAATCATATTTCCATTAGTGGAATTTTCATGTTTTTGCTTCGTTGCTGAATGTGGGAAAGAATGGTGGAACATTGGAAACAACAATCATCTCAATAATATTTTCAATGGCTCAACATGGTTGTAAATGCATATAATTACAGAAGCAGCTGAGCCATTGGTGATATAACATTCATATAAACCCTATGCTGTTGGTACTCAAAAGAAATGTTTGAGTGGGAGAGGTTTTGGGTACCCACAACATAGGTGTTCAGATGACGAGATGAGGGGGAGTCATCTGGTCTCTCCTCCACAATATATCTCTTATTACTCAACCAAACCCTATGTTGTGGGTACTCAAAAGAATTGTCTCACTGACAGGAATCTTTTGAGTACCCACAACATAGAGTAAGAGTGTCAAAACTTAAAAGGATTTAAATATCTGAAAAATGTTTTATATCTCGAGGTCTGGGTAATGGCAGTCCGTTCAGGATTATGTCCTTTATTGAGAGGCCTGTGTACTTATGTACAAATCACACAGTGGAATATTAAATTCCTGTAATCTTTTCTCTGATGCAAATGATATTTGATGCCTTTTGAAAACATTGTGATCAAAAATGAGAATTAACTCAAAAAGAGCAATTTCTACTTTTACGGAAATGTTTTTAGCTATATATTAAAATTATACTTCAAATTATCCGCTTATTTCAATTTTCTAAAAAATTTGTATCAGGTTAATGGCTCCAGATGTCTTTTCACTTATTCCTTTCGTAAAATCACTAACTTATATTCCTCAAAATTACTCAACTGCACTTCCCTTAAATACATCGTCATATCTGATGAACAAGTTTTCAAATATCTAATGATTTACAAATATAATTAACATTACCCCATAGACAGTCTTTTTTCTTTAAAGTTTTAATGTATTGTACACAATATTTCTCATTTTTTATAGATACATATACATGTATATATATATATTTTACAATAATGCATTATTGAGTACCTGAGATAGAACAATTAGAATATAATTCTGTAAAATCTACGCTTATTCTACAAAACAAATCCCTCCATTGATCTATGAATACATCTGATGTCATATCACCTAACCATTTACTGAGTAGACGTTTTTTGAACAGCAGAGGACTCTGAAAACATGAGCAAAAAAGTTGAACAAAATGCCCAAGAGGGCCAGTATCACTCCACTGCAATTAGGCAAAACATTTAATCTCCAAACAGCCCACTCCTGGTGGCCATGTTTTTTTACCAATCACAATGGCTTGAAGGAATATAATAGAGGGTCACCAAAGGAACATTTCTACAAAATTATTTATATACGAGATCTTTTAAAGTTTTCACTATAGCCATATAAGGCAAAATAGCCCCAACCCTCTGGCGGCCATTTTTTCAGACAAATCAACATGGCTTGAAGGAATCGGATAGAGGGTCACCCAAGAAATATTTCTACAAAATTATTTGAAAATCGGCCCGACACTTTCGGAGAAGGAGATTTTCAGTATAGCCATATAAGGCAAAATAGCCCTGCCCCCTATCGGCCATGTTTTTCGACCAATCAACATGGATTGAAGGAATCTCATAGAGGAGGAACTTTTCTACAACATGATATGAAATCTGCCAGACAGTTTCGGAGGAGAAGCTTTTTTAAGTTTTCACAAGTTTTGTCTTTCGGTTGCCATGGAAACCAGATTTTTGCATGGAACCAAAACATTTGAAGGAATTTAGGAGGGGACATTGAGAGGTGCTTCCTATCATCCCAATTGACCAAGTGGTTAGGAAGGAGAAGTCGTTTGAAGCAATCAGTTGATGCATACAATGTCATGCACAACGGACAATTCGCCATGAAATAAGCTCTCGACTGGCTTTCAGCCAGTGGAGCTAAAAATCTCATTAAATTAAAGTATAATTATTAAAAACAGTGTGGCAAAAGGTGAAAACAAAAGTCATCTGCTTCAGATGCATCAAAATGTGTATGCAGGTGGAAAAGGAAAGTGGCTATTGTTTTTTCAATTTTTCGCCGAACTATTACAGTACTGGTTGTTTCCATTTAATCAGCCAAGCAGTTAGAATACTGGAAAGCATTCCTACATCACATTAACCCCCCTGCACAGTTTGAGATTAACACTTTTCTTCTTCAGTTTGTGATTATCCCTTTTCTTCATCAGTTCCTAAGACACACATCCTCTGGTCCCTGACTGTTCACCTCAACACAATCTATATTCCATTTGCAAAAAGAAGAAACACTCCACATCTTCCTCATGATTTAAAACAAGAGGGCCATGATAGCCCTGGATTGCTCACCTTATTTTATTTTATTTAACTTTAGCCATAAGACAAAACAGCCCTGACTCCTGACAGCCATGTTTTTTACCAATCACCATGGCTGGAAGGAATCTCAAAGAGGGTCATCTTAGGAACATTTCGGAGAAGATTTTTCAAGTTTTCACTACAGCCATATAAGGCAAAACAGCCCTGCCCCCTAGTCGCCATGTTTTTAGACAAATCTGCATTGCTTGAAATTTAAAAACATTTCTTCAAAATTATTTAAAAATCAGCAGGACACTTTCGGAGGAGAAGATTTATTTTCGGAGGAGAAGATTTTTTAAAGTTTTGACTATATGCATATAAAGCAAAACAGGCCCGCCCCCTGGTGTTTGACCAATCAAAATGGTTTGAAGGAATCTGATAAAGCCAAAGAACATTTCTACAAAATTATTTGAAAGTCGGCCAGACGCTTAGGAGATGAATAATTTTAAAGGTTTTTTTCAATTGGAAACCAGAATTCTGCATAGAACCCAAAAATTTGAAGGAATTTTGATCATGTCATTGAGAGGAAGCTTTCTGTGAAGTTTCATCCCATATTGACCCACTGTTTACAGAGGAGATGATGTTGACGCATGATGGACGCCAGACAAAAGGCGATCACAATAACTCACCTTGAGCACTTCATGACAGGTGAGCTAAAAATAACAAAGTTAACTAATTATGAGTGATGGAAAAATGCAGATAAAGTATATCAACATTTTGTTAAATGAGTGAAAAATGTAAATTCTACTTATCTCCATGAGTGAAAAGAAGAAAACCCCGATAGTATAATCATCTTTTTCATGAGTGAAAAATGCAAAATTATATTCATGAGAGAACAATGTTTTTCAATGAAGCAATTTTATGTTAATCTAAAGAAAAGTGGCAAGTTAATTCCATGAGTGAATGTTATATAAAGTTAACTCCATGAGTGACAAGTAATTAACCTGAGTTTTGTTCTAATCATTTGAAAGTGAGTCCTTCAAACTAGTTCTTGTCCATGTTAACATGGTCAGAAATGTAATACAAGAATTAAACTTGAGTTATGCTCTGGTTTTGGGCAAACGGGTTTCTGTCACAAGACATGACGACACAGAATATCCCCATTTCACCTGTCCTCGTCAACAAAGTAACTTAGTCATAAATGACAACACATAGTATCACCATTTTACCTGTCCTAGTCGAAAAAGTGACTGAGTCATAAATGACGACACATGTATATCACCGTTTCACCTGTCCTAGTCAAAAAATTGACTGAGTCATAAATCCTTGATGACACAGGAATATCACCATTTCACCTGTCTTAGTCGACATTGTGATCGAGTAATGAATTCATGACACCACTGAATATCACCTTTTCACCTGTCCTAGTCGAAAAAGCGACTGAGTCATAAATCCATGATAAGAATATCACAATTTTACATGTCCTAGTCCATAGAGAGTCATAACGACACAGAATATCACTATTTTACCTGTCCTAGTCAATAGAGTCGTGACGACACAGAATATCACTATTACACCTATCAACAAAGTCTTAAATCCATAGTAATATCCACACCATTTACCTCAACACAGGTTTTTGATGAAGAAATAAAACAAACAGAGATTAATCTCATTCTCAATAGACATGGAAACATAAATCATACATTCATACTGTCAGCAATATCTTGTTATATCCAGTCACAAACATGGCAGAATCTTACAATCAGGCGCTTGTTTACGAGTACCCAAAGTGAGCCAGACTGCCAAATAAAGGTGACTTCTTTTAATATAGGTTTTGAATGTATTATATAAATACTAAATAACTCAGCATATATCGACGTTCACTTACATACACTTGCATGCAATACGTTCAATAACACATCCGCAAGTCCCATTCAAAGGAATACACATGATGAAGAAAACATATCCCTTGTGATGACGATATAAAATATGAAACGGTCTTATGTTAATGGCCCGTTGTCAAGGAATACACACATTCTCAGTTCTATCCAACATCTCTATCATCAGCGGAGGCAACTCTCCTGGCATCTCTAATCGTAGATGGAGCACCCGTTCAGCACCTTCAATGAAATACAAGTGATGTCCATGAATTTGTGTATAAGATTTGGTTATATGACAAATACAAGTGATGTCCATGAATTTGTGTATAAGATTTGGTTATATGACAAATACAAGTGATGTCCATGAATTTGTGTATAAGGTTTGGTTATATGACAAATACAAGTGATGTCCATGAATTTGTGTATAAGATTTGGTTATATGACAAATACAAGTGATGTCCATGAATGTGTGTATAAGATTTGGTTATATGACAAATACAAGTGATGTCCATGAATTTGTGTATAATATTTGGTTATATGACAAATACAAGTGATGTGATGTCCATGAATTTGTGTATAAGATTTGGTTATATGACAAATACAAGTGATGTCCATGAATTTGTGTATAATATTTGGTTATATGACAAATACAAGTGATGTCCATGAATTTGTGTATAAGATTTGGTTATATGACAAATACAAGTGATGTCCATGAATTTGTGTATAAGATTTGGTTATATGACAAATACAAGTGATGTCCATGAATTTGTGTATAAGATTTGGTTATATGACAAATACAATAGATGTCCATGAATTTGTGTATAAGATTTGGTTATATGACAAATACAAGTGATGTCCATGAATGTGTGTATAATATTTGGTTATATGACAAATACAAGTGATGTCCATGAATTTGTGTATAAGATTTGGTTATATGACAAATACAAGTGATGTCCATGAATTTGTGTATAAGATTTGGTTATATGACAAATACAAGTGATGTCCATGAATTTGTGTATAAGATTTGGTTATATGACAAATACAAGTGATGTCCATGAATTTGTGTATAAGATTTGGTTATATGACAAACTGAGGTGATATTTACCACATACAACACAACTGTATCAGATTACTTTATTATGTAAGCACTATAAACAATTTCTCCTTTTGTCACAAAGTGTCACAATGTGGGAAAGGGTTATACTATTGTTAACCTGATGTGATGTGTTTAACCCTTTCCCTCATATAGATGCTTTCTGATGCTTCTGCAGCAGACAGCTTTTTTCTCCTTTTGTCACAACGTTTTCCACTTTTAGTCATAGAGTCATTCAATTATAGAGATTTGCTATTTTTTGACAAAATATGTTCAAAGTCGTCTTAACTTAAGCTTTCACACTTATACTCCTGAGATCTTTAGTGATAATTTACCTTTCACACTTATACTCCTGAGATCTTTAGTGATAACTTTACCTTTCACACTTATACTCATGAGCTCTTTAGTGATAACTTTACCTTTCACACTTATACTCATGATATCTTTAGTGATAACTTTACCTTTCACACTTATACTCCTGAGATCTTTAGTGATAATTTACCTTTCACACTTATACTCCTGAGATCTTTAGTGATAATTTACCTTTCACACTTATACTCATGATATCTTTAGTGATAACTTTACCTTTCACACTTATACTCATGAGATCTTTAGTGATAACTTTACCTTTCACACTTATAAATACTCATGAGATCTTTAGTGATAACTTTACCTTTCACACTTATACTCATGAGATCTTTAGTGATAACTTTACCTTTCACACTTATACTCCTGAGATCTGTTATTTTCATCAGCATTTTTGCATACACCTGTGGCTGCTCTTTCCGCCGAGACCGCACATAATGTTTCAAAGCTTCTAAAATGGGTTCTTGCATCAGTTCTACTTTTTCGGGTGCTTCTAAACCTGATCGGTCTGTACCAAAAAAAGAAAATGAGATATGTTTGTCAAATACCTATGCGCCTGTGCAACAATAATATGTGTATACAAGTTGGTTGTAGGTAAAGGTCACAAGATCAAACATTTGGGTACAAATAGAAAATTAAATTCCTATATCAGAAGAGGGACGGTGAGTGATATCAATAGGTCACTAGAACTTAGGTGAATTAGGTCACCAGAACTAAGGTGAATTAAAATTACCTATTTTTGCTAGCCCCTCAACGAAACAATACGGCTTAAGCAACTTTTTCAGAGGGTCTGCTTAGGAACATATAGATCAAACTGTCTTGAAAGTTTTTTCTTTAAACCATCTCTCAGAAACCATCTCTCAGATGCCATCTCGCATACATTTTTTAATTCAACCAATTAATATGACACATCATGAACAATTTATGCTTTTGCCACAATATTTTCAATATAATTCAATAATTATATTTTTATTTATTAAGATTTTCCACATTCTTGCCTAAATATGTTCAAAGTTGTCTGCTGCTAATAAGTTGTATGTGGGAAAGGTTTAATTAATATTATGAACGAGAATATGCTTCAAAAGACATTCTAAAAGTTCAGGAGGGATGGTTCCCCTAAAATGTTGGTCTAGGGGACAAAGCATCATGAAGGTTATTGTTTCTTAGCAAATAGACAAACCTTCAAACAAACATTTTAACCCCCTTAACAACATCAGTGACGTAGATAAGAGGGATAAGAAACTAAGTTGTATACTAAAATATCAACCGTCCCAACATTTGTAGCAAGTAAAACTCAAACAAGAGGACCATGATGGCCCTATATCGCTCACCTAGTAAGTGTTTTAGGGTCCTAATTTAATTGCTCTACAAAAACAAGAATATTTTTAAAGTTTTAACAATGCACATATAAGGAAAACAAGCTCCGCACCCTAGTGGCCATGTTTTTCAACGGATCGGAAATATTTAAACAATCTTGGTAAAGGGTACCATAAGGAACATTTGTGCAAATTAATTTTCAAATCGGGCTAATACTTTTGGACAAGAAGATTTTTAAAGTTTTAACAATGCACATATAAGGAAAACAAGCTGTTTTCCAACGGATTGGAAATATTTGAACAATCTTGGTAAAGGGTGCCCCAAGGACCATTTGTGCAAAATAATTTTCAAATCGGGCCAGTACTTTTGGACAAGAAGATTTTTTAAAGTTTTAACAATGCACATCTAAGGGAAAACAAGCTGCGCCCCCTGGCGGCAATGTTTTTCAACGGATTAGAAATATTTGAACAATCTTGGTAAAGGGTGCCCTAAGGAACATTTGTGCAAAATAATTTTCAAATCGGGCCAGTATTTTTGGACAAGAAGATTTTAAAGTTTTAACAATGCACATATAAGGAAAATAAGCGCCACCCCCTGGCGGCCATGTTTTTCAACGGATCGGAAATATTTTAACAATCTTGGTAGAGGGTACCCCAAGGAACATTTGTGGAAAATAATTTTCAAATCGGGCCAGTACTTTTGGACAAGAAGATTTTTTAAGATCTGGCAATTTTCCCTTTTTCTGATGCCGCAGCAACCAAAGTTCTACTTGAAATTAAATTCTTTGAACAACTTTGAAAGAGGACCACCTAAGGACCATTCCTGTGAAGTTATTTTGAAATCTGTCCATTGGTTTAGTAGAAGAAGTCATTTGTAGGAAATTGTTAACAGTTTGACAGAGTACGACAACGCCGGACGGGGAGTGATCACAAAACCTCACCTTGCACTTCGTGCTTAGGTGAGCTAAAAACTATTGAATATATGAAAATAACAAAGATATTTGTCTGGAAGTTTAAACATTCTTCTATTGCAATAGATAAAAATATTGTAATACACTACACGTTTTGATATTTTATCCTTATGAATTATGTCAGTCTATTAATTTTTGGAACAAAATTGATAAAATTCAGAAATCACAATACCTGTGTCCTTTAAACCAGTCATTATTCAAAATACAAAGAAATACCAGTTGTTCAATGTATCTCTAACTTAAGTTTAAATTTGAAGCTTTCAGAATATTCATGTTTTGTTTATGTGCCAAATGTAACTTCAAAGTTTTATTTGCTACAAAATGTGAACATTTGGACAATTTTATTTTTCCATATGATATTTAAACCAGATAACAGCATTGGATGTATTTGAAAAAGGGTAAGTTCTTCCCAACAATCCATCAGACACAACTTGATGCAAATGCCGCATCAACATTTGAAAACTGAAAATTAGCAATTTCTTATACAGAGAATTAAGATTTTCAGATTTAATTTTTTTCATATTTCTCCAGATTACCCTGAGCATCAGCGCAGTCTGATCATGCTCTGTTCTGATTTAACCATTTCCCACTTATAGACGCAATATGAAGCATCTGCAGCATATGCCTTTTGAAAATATCGTGGCAAAATGAGAAATTGCTCATCTTGTGCAATTTCTCGTTTTGCCACAATGTTTTCCAACTCAATTTAATCATTATACATCGCTTTATAGAGATTTTCCATGTGTTTCGGAAGTCGTCTGCTGGAGATTTGCTGTATGTGTGAAAAGGTTAAAGAAACTTCTGTGGGCAGCAGTATGTATTTGGATCCTTTGGCATGGATTTTTGTTTTTCTGGAGCTTTCGTTCTTATTTACCTCCGCTGATTAAAGATATACAACAAAGAGCTGCGAATTCTAGGTCATCTACATCCAATTCTTTTATCGAACGAGCAAATCTAAATATAGTATCAGTCAGTGCCCCGAACCCGGCGGATTCCAGCTGTAGCCGTGTAACTCTCACTCCGCCACTGAACACCATGGTATCCGAGTCAATATCGTACCGGGAACTTAATCGTAATATCTGAAATAAAGAAATGACCAAGGTACCATAGTTTATTTTGAACTGATAACTCAATGGTTATACCTAATACTTAACCCTTTACCACATGCAGATGCATTTACAGAGACAATTTTTAAAATAGAGGTCCATGATTGCTCACCTGAGCTATGCCAGCCACAAAGTCAATAACAATAACTTATTTTGCAGTCAGGTAACCTAATACTACAGTGTAAACAAGATTGATTTCCCTTCAATTTGGCCTAGTGACATTGTTTTTGACCCAACATGACCCTTATTCGAACTTGGCCTAGTGACATTGTTTTTGACCCAACATGACCCATATTTGAATTTGGCCTAGATATCATCAAGACAATCAATCTGACAGAATTTCAACATGCTCAAGTTAACAAGAGTCCTAAGATGGTATTAAATTGATCAATGTTAGTGAAAATGTGATCAAGAGTAGAAATGAACTGCAAATGAAACAGCTTATCAGTAAAGAAAATTTTAATAATGAATTAAATCTTTGAACAATTTGAAAGAGGACCAACACAGGAACATTCCTTTGAAGTTTGGTTGATATCAGTCCATTGGTTTAGGAGATATTGTTTGAAGCTAAAAGTTCCTTTTACCTTTTGCCTGATGCTGCCTGGCAGCTATCTTTTTCAACCAATCAATATGGCTTAAACAGTTATGTACAGTGTCACAAAAGGTAAATTTCTGCTAAACTTTCTTGAAATCAGACAAGAACTTTAACAAGAATGTCATTTTTGCCCCTTTTCTAATGATATCTGACGGCCATGTTTTTCAACCAATCAATATGGCTTGAACAAAACTTTGTAGAGGGTCACTCAAGCCCAATTTCTATCATATTATCTTGGAATCAGACAAGTGGATTCAGAGAAGAAGAATGTTAAAGTTATGGCCTTTTTCTCCCTTTCTGATGCCGCAGCAACCAAAGTTTTGTATATAATTCATTTTTTTGAACAGTTTTGAAAGACTGAAAGTGGTCCTGTAGATAAAGGGGAGATATCATTTGAAGCTAAAAGCTCATTTTACCCATTTCCTGATGTCACCTGTATGCTATGTCTTTCAACCAAGCATTAGTGCTTGGACAAATTATGTAGAGGCTTACTACTGGAACATTTCTACACATATATCTTGAAATCAAACAAGTACTTTCATAAGAATGGAATTTTTACAAGAAATGTTGTTTTGCCCTCTTTTCTGATGCTGCCAACCTGCCATGTTTCTCTCCCAGAGTGTTAACAAGATTTCCCTTCAATTTGGCATATTGACCTAGTGTTTAAGCAGACAAGACCTTCATTCAAACCTATCCTAAATATCATCAAATCACCCATTCTGACAAAGTTTCGACATGCTCAAGTTAAACATATCGGTTCCAGAGTGATCATAAGACTTTCCTTCAATTTGGCCTAGTGTCCTAGTTTTTGATCCAACATGACATGAGGAGAAATAAACTCAACATGAAGGTTAAAATCAGTGTGTGCAAGTAAGTTAGTGAATTTGACAAAATATATTTTGTATTGTAAAAGAATCATACCATTATCTCTAAACACGCAGCTTTGAGTAAGGTAATCTGGTCTGAGGTAGGTAGGCCGAGAAACCCGGGTATCTTCTTGGCAAAATCAACGATCTTGATAATACCGCGCGAAGACAGCTCTGTAATCTTCTCCCACAGCATTATGTTCTCAGCAGACAGATCTTTTTTAAAGTCCTGTCAATAAAATGAATTCATTTAGCTATTTACCAAGTTGTCTCAATCAAATTTAAAGAGACTGTCTCCAAATTGTTGATTTAAACACTAAATATGCTAAAAGTATTATATGTAAAACATTGTTCTTCAACATGAAAATATATCCATTTATTGTATATTCTTTGATATTGTTCCTTCTATTTTCCATATAGAAAGAGTACACTGTAACACTGTATCTGTTAATATTACACTCAGATCTTTTCATGTGACAATAAGAACAGAACTACTTCAACACAGTATTTTTACAAAACGCTCCCATCAAACCTTTGATGAATTTAAAGGCCAGCCTTCAATGTTTACATCGTTTGTAGATTTGCATGCATATCACACATGGTGGGAAATCTATAGGCATGGCAAAATACCAATCTGTTCTATACATAACCCCCTCTGTGTAGATGCATACCTATTTTCTGACGTAATATGTGACATATAGATATCAATGACACTGCTTTTAGTATATTCTAATTAAGCTTTGACACATATTTCGAAGGCTTGGCCTGAAACGGTTGTATCTAAAATTGGTATTTTTTTACCAAGGTTAATCACCTCACCATAAAGTCTTTATAAGCATTAAATCATTTTTTTTTTCTTGATAAACAATGGAAATTTAGGTGCCATTGCTCGTTCTGAGCAATGGCACCTAAATTTGCATTGTTTACAAAGGGGTCAAAATTGCCCCTAAACCAGGGTTTTCAAAATAGGTTTTTAGTTACAACTGTTTCACGCCAAGCCCTTGATTTACTCTTTACTTGTCCAGTTTGAAAATATCTATATATATAATTAAACAATACACATTGGTTAAGTGATCAACATCTTTATAAATAGAATGGAAATAACCATAAATCTCATTCAGCATTCCTTGGCTGAATGCGGTACCCTACATCTTAGATGTAGTCTGCCGAGGTGTTCCGAATGCCATCAACCGGAAAATATATAATATCAAGGACCAGTAGGTGTTTATAATATCATCGCAATTACGAGAATTAATTAAACAAATACTTAAAATATTAGAAATGTATATTTCAATTTAAATGAACCATACTTTTTACAATCAGTTGTAACTGTATTTTGACCAAGGCATTTACATTTAGTTTATCGTAATAATAACTTCTTCTTTCATGGTCAACTATGGTAAAGAGTTAATAGTCACATCATGGTGTGTGATCCAGCCGCGCAATGATTGCTGTTGATGATTTATATAAGCCTATCTTTTATTTCAACCTGAGCAATAAAATATAGAAAGAGATCTGATAAGTTAATGAATGTCGTATTGCAAGCAATACAAAATTGTGTATTGTATGTGCATTTTTGAACAAACACAGCAATGCACTGCATACATTTTGGATACAGTCCTATCAAATATTTCTCATTTTGACCTTTGACCTCTAAGTGTGACCTTGTCCTTTGAGGTAAAGGCTGGTGTCTTGTGTGCGACATGACACCTCATCATGGTGAACATGTGTGCCCAGTAACTTGGGAATCCAATGAAACAGTACTCATTTTGATCTTTGACATCTAAGCGCAACACGCTGCCTCATCATGGTGAAATTTGTGCCAAGTTTGGATGGTTAAGATGCGGGCCAGACAAGGTACAGGCCTATCAAACAGTACTCATTTGACCTTTGACCTCTAAGTGTGACCTTGAAATTTAAGATGCATGCTGGACAAGGATAGGTGGGACTGACGGTCTGACAGACTGACAGACTGACAGACGGACAGAATCGGCCAAACCTATAGTCCCCAAACCCAAACCGGTCTCTGATCGGTAGGGGACTAATAAATGCTAGGATGAATAAGCAAATGACTGTTTTAAAGGTAGGTCTTCTGATTATTTTATCATTCTCCAATGGGTCTTCTTTTAATGGAAGTGAGTTGGCTGAACAAACGCCAAGGTCAATCATCCATGTGAAAATTCCAGATCAAGAAAATACACAATTATCTGAAAGTAATCCACATTAAGACAAATAATTCAGATTTTTTAAATTTTAAACAATGATAACTACTTCAATAGCACTTAAAACTTCTTTTAACCTAATCCCACTTTCAGATGCATTTTGATGCAGCTCCAGCAGATGACTTTTGAAAACATTGAGACAAATGGGAGATTTTGCTTATAATATTTTCAACTTTATTCAGTAACCATATTTTCATTTATAGACAATGTTTTCAAAAGTCGTTTGCTGCAGATGCGCCTTTAAACGTCTTCAGGTTGGAAAAGGGTTAATGATAAGAATCAACAACTTACAGATTTTACTCTTGCTTCGGCTCCAGCAAAGTTTGGTTCACTTCTGGGTTCCTTTTCCCTCTGACAGGCTTCGGATAGTCCGGCTAACTTGACGTTGTTTATGTTCATGGGTGATAATGACACAACATCGTCCTTTGAGTATGTGGCTCTGTGTGCTTCTAATATCTCCTGCAACCAAATCATCTCATTCAACCTCCAAAACAATAAATCTGCAGCAGACAACTTTGAAAATATTTAGTAAAACATATGGAAAATTTATATAACTGTTGTGAGTACCAGTTTGATTCAGTTGGGTTTTTCCATTATATAACAGTTCTGAGTACCAGTTTGATTCAGTAGGGCTTTCCATTAGATAACATTTGTGAGTACCAGTTTGATTCAGTAAGGCTTTTCTATTATGTAACAGTTGTGAGTACCAGTTTGATTCAGTAGGGCTTTTCCATTATATAACAGTTGTGAGTACCAGTTTGATTCAGTAAGGCTATTCCATTATATAACAGTTGTGAGTCCCAGTTTGATTCAGTAGGGCTTTTCCATTATATAACAGTTGTGAGTACCAGTTTGATTCAGTAAGGCTTTTCCATTATATAACAGTTGTGAATACCAGTTAGATTCAGTTGGGTCTTTCCATTATATAACAGTTGTGAGTACCAGTTTGATTCAGTAAGGCTTTTCCATTATATAACAGTTGTGAATACCAGTTTGATTCAGTAGGGCTTTTCCATTTTATAGCAGTTGTGAGTACCAGTTTGATTCAGTAGGACTTTTCTATTATATAACAGTTGTGAGTACCAGTTTGATTCAGCAGGGTTTTTCCATTATATAACAGTTGTGAGTACCAGTTTGACTCAGTTGTGTTTTTCCATTATATAACAGTTGTGAGTACCAGTTTGATTCAGTTGGATTTTTCCATTATATAACAGTTGTGAGTACCAGTTTGATTCAGTTGTGTTTTTCCATTATATGACAGTTGTGAGTACCAGTTTGATTCCGTAGGACTTTTCCATTATATAACAGTTGTGAGTACCAGTTTGATTCAGTAGGGTTTTTCCATTATATAACAGTTGTGAGTACCAGTTTGATACAGTTGGGTTTTTCCATTATATAACAGTTGTGAGTACCAGTTAGATTCAGTTGGGTTTTTCCATTATATAACAGTTGTGAGTACCAGTTAGATTCAGTTGGGTCTTTCCATTATATAACAGTTGTGAGTACCAGTTTGATTCAGTTGTGTTTTTCCATTATATAACAGTTGTGAGTACCAGTTTGATTCAGTTGGGTTTTTCCATTATATAACAGTTGTGAGTACTAGTTTGATTCAGTAGGACTTTTCCATTATATAACAGTTGTGAGTACCAGTTTGATTCAGTAGGGTTTTTCAATTATATAACAGTTGTGAGTACCAGTTTGATTCAGTTGGGTTTTTTCATAATATTACAGTTGTGAGTACCAGTTTGATTCATTTGGATTTTTCCATTATATAACAGTTGTGAGTACCAGTTTGATTCAGTAGGGCTTTTCCATTATATAACAGCTAAAGTCCACTTATCTATGACCTCTGGGTAATTCACCCTTAATCAATAAGACTGATCCACTTATTGGGCTTCACCTATAGTTTTATTTCCTGGTTTTCTCATGGACCAATATTTCAAAAGATTGCTCATTTGGAGCAAGTACTCCTTTTCCTTAAACACATTCACATTGTCTGCTGCAAACAGATTTGTCAACACAAGTCAGTATCAAGTCACTGATTGAAGTTTAATAACTTTCAGCTATATCAAGGAGGCTAGTTCAATTCAAATAATGTTCCCAGGTTTCTCATACTACCCAGCTAAAATGGGATTCAAACTCACAACCACTGGTTTGTCATTAACAACTGAGTTACCCCCAGGCTACTGGCTACCTGCATACATTATACAATTTAGCCAATTGATGGGCGTTAAATGACACTAGTCACAATCTTCTGTCCGTCAAAAGAAAGAATGAATAGCCAAATGGTATTTAAAACGACCCCTGGTTTGATGGCCCTTGCAATGTTTCAAGTGAGCTTTCACGGCTTGTCTGCAAACAGTAAAAGCCTCATTTCATTCTAAAGGCCTATGTTGTGGGTACTTGAAAGAAAGGTTTCAGTATATTCCAGTATCAACAAAAAGGTGTTTAACATTTTAATATTTTAAAGGTTATGTTTTCAAGTCGTCTGCTGCAGTTTTGCTGTATGTGGGAAGTTTTGTTTTATTGTGGTTTACGCTGTTTTGAACATTTCACTTATTCATGATTCCGGGGTAAATATACCAGTACTAGGCTAGGAAATGTGCCTTGCCCAAGGACACTCCACCATAAGCATTGCACTGCGACTCGAACCCGGGATGCCTGGTTTCAAATCCCCAACACTAACCACTCTACCACAGGGGACTCCTGCTGCATGTATAGGATGAAGAAACTGACCTGTAACATTGACATGTATAGGATGCAGTAACTGACCTGTAACATTGACACGTATAGGATGAAGTAACTGACCTGTAACATTAACATGTATAGGATGAAGTAACTGACCTGTAACATTGACATGTATATGATGAAGTAACTGACCTGTAACATTGACATGTATAGGATGAAGTAACTGGCCTGTAACATTGACATGTATAGGATGAAGTAACTGACCTGTAACATTGACATTTCTTCATCTGTGATACCGTCCTCCTCCTCCGGGGAGCTAGGACCATCTTTCTGTTGAGCTTTCTTCTTCTTATTTCTGTCATTCCGTACCGCTGAAAGAATATAATACATTGTTCCCAAATTTATATAATGTTTTCCCTAATTGTGCCTATATGTTCCCAAAGTCTTCTGCTGCAGATTGTTGTATATGGGAAAGGATAAACAACAATTTAAACACAGCAGACAGGCGAGTTACTTATCTACTTTAAACTCTTTCCCACCTTTTTTTTCATCTTGTTTTTTGAAAATGTTGTGGCATAAGGAGCAATAATTACTCATTTTGCCACAATGTATACAATCCTATTCAATCATTTTACAATCACCTTTTAAAGCCTTCTGCTGCAGATTTGTTGTATGTTTGAAAGGAGTAAAATAAATGATTGTGATTCTAGATTTAGCAGGATAAAGAATAGCTTGATCTTTGTTCAGAATATGATATACAAGAATAGCTTGATATTTGTTAATAATATGATAAACAAGAATGTTTCATCAAATGAAATTACACATGTTGAGATAAAATATTTTTTGTTCAAATTTACCAAAAGTATATAAACAGAGGTCCAGATAAACAGAGCTCCAGATAAGGAGAGGTATACAGCTTCTTTCCCCGTATAACTCTCTTATTATCTAACCAAACCCTATGATGTGGGTACTCTAATAATTAGGTTATAATAGAGTCAAAGAAAGAACATGGAAGACACCCCTTATCTAAACCTCTGTATACAATCTTTACACACAAAAACATGGAAGACACCCCTTACCTAGAACTCTGTATACAATCTTTACACACAAGAACATGGAAGACACCCCTTATCTAGAACTATGTATACAATATGTACACACAAGAACATGGAAGACACCCCTTATCTAGAACTATGTATACAATCTTTAAACACAAGAACATGGAAGACACCCCTGATCTAGAACTATGTATACAATCTTTACACACAAGAACATGGAAGACACCCCTTATCTAGAACTCTGTATACAATCTTTACACACAGGAACATGGAAGACACCCCTTATCTAGAACTCTGTATACAATCTTTACACACACAAGAACATGGAAGACAACCCCTTATCTAGAACTATGTATACAATCTTTACACACAGGAACATGGAAGACACCCCCCTTATCTAGAACTCTGTATACAATCTTAACACACAAGAATATGGAAGACACCCCCCTTATCTAGAACTCTATATACACACAGGAACATGGAAGACACCCCCTTATCTAGAACTCTGTATACAATCTTTACTCACAAGAACATGGAAGACACCCCTTATTTAGAACTATGTATACAATCTTTACACACATGAACATGGGAGACACCCCCTTATCTAGAACTCTATATACAATCTTTACACACAGGAACATGGAAGACACCCCCTTATCTAGAACTCTGTATACAATCTTTACACACAAGAACATGGAAGACACCCCTTATTTAGAACTATGTATACAATCTTTACACACATGAACATGGGAGACACCCCCTTATCTGGAGCTCTATATACAATCTTTACACATAGGAACATGGAAGACACCCCGTTATCTAGAACTCTGTATACAATCTTTACACACAAGAACATGGGAGACACCCCGTTATCTAGAACTCTGTATAAAATCTTTACACACATGAACATGGGAGACACCCCTTATCTAGAACTATGTATACAATCTTTACACACATGAACATGGGAGACACCCCGTTATCTGGAGCTCTATATACAATCTTTACACACAAGAACATGGAAGACACCCCTTACCTAGAACTCTGTATACAATCTTTACACACAAGAACATGGAAGACACCCCTTATCTAGAACTCTGTATACAATCTTTACACACAGGAACATGTAAGACACCCCTTATCTAGAACTCTATATACAATCTTTACACACAGGAACATGTAAGACACACCTTATCTAGACCTCTATATACAATCTTTATACACGAGAACATGGAAGACACCCCTTATCTAGAACTCTGTATACAATCTTTACACACAAGAACATGGAAGACACCCCTTATCTAGAACTCTGTATACAATCTTTACACGCAAGAACATGGAAGACACCCCCATTATCTAGAACTATACAATCTTTACACACAAGAACATGGAAGACACCTCGTTATCTGGAGCTCTATATACAATCTTTACACACAGGAACATGGAAGACACCCCTTATCTAGAACTCTGTATACAATCTTTACACACAGGAACATGGAAGACACCCCTTATCTAGAACTCTGTATACAATCTTTACACACAGGAACATGGAAGACACTCCTTATCTAGAACTCTGTATACAATCTTTACACACAGGAACATGGAAGACACTCCTTATCTAGAACTCTGTATACAATCTTTACACACAGGAACATGGAAGACAGTCTGTGTACACAAATTGTTAACACAGGCTAGGATCAGATCAACAAATACAAATGACTTGAATTAGAAGCTAAGCCAGAATCCAAACTAGCTATAATCAATTTCTTGAGCGCACATAAATGCCCCCACACCTTATTGCCATCACCTGCAGGCACATGCAGATTAATTTAAAGAGAATTCATTTCTATCAGATTCTGTTCTTTATAAATCATGCTGCTTCAACTTCAATTTCAAATTTTAGTGATATTTTACGTCACTTTTAACAGTATTTGAAAGAATTCACCTTTATTATGTTATCACTAAAAAGCCTGAGCACTTATGGAGGGAAACCACTACTACTTTTTTAAGGATTTGGTTTGACCTGACCTTGGTTGTAAACTACTGTGTAACCCTTTCACACACACAGTCAATCTGCAACAGACAACTTTGAAAAACATCTAGGACAAACATGGAAAATATGTATAAATGAAAGTACAATTTTAGACTAGAGAAGAAAAAAAGAGAAATTGCTCATGCTGCTGAAGATTCTCCATGTGTTAAAGGGTTAACATACAACAAATCTTCAGCAAACAACTTGGATAACATTTAGGCTAATCTATGGTAAAATTGCTTGTTTTGAGCAATTTGGCCATTTGCTACGATGTTTTCAAAGACTGTTATCATTACCAGATTGTTTTAACCCTTTCCCACTTGTTAACCCATTTTGATGCATCTGCAGCAGATGTCTTTTGAAAAAATTGTCAGAATGTTTTCTATCTTCGGTATAATTACATCTATATTGATTATTTCCATATTGTTCATGTTTTTAAAGTGGTCACATCTGGTCTATGTGGGAAAGGGCTAAAGCATGAGTATACATGGACTACAGAGTCTCTGTCTGAGAGATGCTTCTTTTGTAAAATAGTGTTAATTCTTTCCCTCCAGTCATACAACAAATCAGCAATTTTCAGTACTATTTCCAGTACTATTTTCAGTACTATTTCCAGTACTATTTCCAGTACTATTTTCAGTACTATTTCCAGTACTATTTTCAGTACTATTTCCAGTACTATTTTCCAGTACTATTTTTCAGTACTCATCTTATCTTTTAATTTCAGTCTTTTGAAGCAGATACTCAATACTGAATGAAAATATTTAACAACTTCAAAATGTAAAGTAATTTAGTAGTCCCTTTGAGTTTGAGCTATCACTTTGTCCTATGTACATGTAAATGAATATATTACAACTGAGGAGAATCTTTACATTCACCTCTGTTGTTATTTTGGAGTTGATAAATCTTTTCATTCAGTATTGAGAACAAGTCGCCTATCGTCCCCCAATGTTGGACAGATCCCTCGAGTACATAGATCTGCAATGAAATCTATGTACTCCTACCTATTCATGATCCCTTGCTGACTAACCAGTACTTGGCTAAGAAATCCAGCCCTGAGAGCAGAAGACTGAAACAATATTGTTTTCAATTTTGGGTCAAATCTGCAACCACAAGTTTTTAGTATTGGAAACTCTTACCACTTGTTGGGGTCAAATTGTCACCATTTTCCACACTATTTCAGTTACACCAGTATGTACATGCTGACATCAATTACACCAGTATGTACATGCTGACATCAATTACACCAGTATGTGCATGCCGACATCAATTTCACCAGTATGTACATGCTGACATCAGTTACACCAGTATGTACATGCTGACATCAATGCATTGGTCATAATACTTGAACACCAAAGTGGAAATCCACTATATGTATTTCTATTTTTAAAACCTTCGGTAAGACGAGACATGGATAAAATTGGGTTCTCTCATTCATTAGGTAGAAGACACATTTAGACTCTCGTTCATTAGGTAGGAGAGACATTTACTCTTGTTCACTAGGTAGAAGATATATTTTGACTCTCGTTCACTAGGTAGAAGACATATTTAGACTCTAGTTCACTAGGTAGAAGACACATTTTGACTCTCGTTTACTAGGTAGAAGACATATTTAGACTCTTGTTCACTAGGTAGAAGACACATTTATACTCTTGTTCACTAGGTAGAAGATACATTTTGACTCTCGTTCACTAGGTAGAAGACACATTTAGACTCTCGTTCATTAGGTAGAAGACACATTTAGACTCTCGTTCACTAGGTAGAAGACACATTTAGACTCTCGTTCACTAGATAGAAGACACATTTTGACTCTCATTCACTAGGTAGAAGACACATTTTGACTCTCGTTCAATAGGTAGAAGACACATTTAGACTCTCGTTCATTAGGTAGAAGACACATTTTGACTCTCGTTCACTAGGTAGAAGACATATTTTGACTCTCGTTCACTAGGTAGAAGACACATTTAGACTCTCGTTCACTAGGTAGAAGACACATTTTGACTCTCGTTCACTAGGTAGAAGACACATTTTGACTCTCGTTCACTAGGTAGAAGACACAATTAGACTCTCGTTCACTAGGTAGAAGACATATTTAGACTCTCGTTCACTAGGTAGAAAACATATTTTGACTCTTGTTCACTAGGTAGAAGACATATTTAAACTCTCGTTCACTAGATAGAAGACATATTTTGACTCTCGTTCATTAGGTAGAAGACACATTTTGACTCTCGTTCACTAGGTAGAAGACATATTTTGACTCGTTCACTAGGTAGAAGACTTTTTGACTCTTGTTCACTAGGTAGAAGACACATTTTGACTCTCATTCACTAGGTAGAAGACACATTTTGACTCTCGTTCACTAGGTAGAAGACACATTTTGACTCTCATTCACTAGGTAGAAGACATATTTTGACTCTCGTTCACTAGGTAGAAGACACATTTTGACTCTCCTTCACTAGGTAGAAGACACATTTTGACTCTCATTCACTAGGTAGAAGACATATTTTGACTCTCGTTCACTAGGTAGAAGACACATTTAGACTCTCGTTCACTAGGTAGAAGACACATTTTGACTCTCATTCACTGGGTAGAAGACACATTTTGGCTCTCATTCACTAGGTAGAAGACACATTTTGACTCTCGTTCACTAGGTAGAAGACACATTTTGACTCATTCACTAGGTAGAAGACACATTTTGACTCTCATTCACTAGGTAGAAGACATATTTTGACTCTCGTTCACTAGGTAGAAGACACATTTTGACTCTCCTTCACTAGGTAGAAGACACATTTTGACTCTCATTCACTAGGTAGAAGACATATTTTGACTCTCGTTCACTAGGTAGAAGACACATTTAGACTCTCGTTCACTAGGTAGAAGACACATTTTGACTCTCATTCACTAGGTAGAAGACATATTTTGACTCTCGTTCACTAGGTAGAAGACACATTTAGACTCTCGTTCACTAGGTAGAAGACACATTTAGACTCTCGTTCATTAGGTAGAAGACACATTTTGACTCTCATTCACTGGGTAGAAGACACATTTTGACTCTCATTCACTGGGTAGAAGACACATTTTGACTCTCATTCACTAGGTAAAAGACACATTTTGACTCTCATTCACTAGGTAGAAGACATATTTAGACGCACTGGCAGCAGACAAGGCAGCAGACAACTTATGCTACTATGTTTTGAACTTGGTCATATTTTTTTTGCAGACTTAAAGAAGATGACTGATGAAAACATTGCTGAAAAAGGAAAAACTGCTCATAACCTGTAGTATCACACAATGTTTTTAAACAAAATATTTCTTCAAATTTTACACATACTACAAAGATATTCTTAACCCTTTTCCACATACAATAAATCTGCAGCAGACAACTTTAAAAATATCTAGGCCAAAAAGGTAGATTTTAATTAATGAATAGAGTTGAAAACATTGTGACAAATGGAGAAATTGCTTATAATAAACAAATTCTACTTTTGCCAAATATTGTCTGTTGTTATCGTCTGAAATAGCATCTGCAAGTGGGAAAGGGTTCAAGCAGACAACTCCAAAGTATCATTATCAGGCGCTGGGTTAAATGCAGAGGTATTGGTTAAGATGTTTAACTACTTGGGGAGTATTACTTCACCACATCAACCTGAACCTGACCTTTGTGTGTCAATTTAAATATTTCCCACATACAACAATTCTGCAGCAGACGACTTTGAAAACATCTATGCAAACATCTGAGACATTGAATTTAATTGAAGCTTCATTTAATGAATAGTGTTGAAAACATTGTGACAAACGGAGAAATTGCTTGCTATGAGCAATTTTACCTTTTGCCGTAATGTTTTCAAATGTCGTCTGCTGTAGACGGTCTATAAGTGGGACAGGGTTAAATGAATTAATATTTTTGTGATGTGCATCATTTTCCGTTTTGACCCAATACTTGGTTAACTCTTTCCGACATACAGACCCTTTCTGATGCCTCTGCAGCAGACGACTTTTGAAAACATTGTGAATAAGCAGTTTCTGCATTTGTCACAATGTTTTCAAGCATATATAGTAACTTTATAGCCATTTCTAGATAGATTTCCATGTTTTTTGTCTAGATATTTTCGAAGGCCTCTGTTGCAGAATTGTTGTATGTGGGAAAGGGTTAACATAGTGCTGCATCCCGCGGACGATATATTCATACAATGTAGCTGAGTGTCATTTATCTCACTTTCACCAAACAAACCACAAATTTTGATGACAATACATGTACATCAAAATCATTTAAATGTTTTACACAAACTGTTGTCCGGTTTAGGTCGATATTGCAAATGATAGAAGGTTAATATTCACTTAACATTCACAGGTCTAAGTTCACCATTATTTTTACAACTATCATAATTATTACCTTTATGAGAACTTAAACCTTAAACAGACAAAACAAAAGAAGGCCTTTAAAATATTCCCAAGCTATACAGAGGCAGCAAGCCAGGGACTACAGTAACTATGTTGTCTTGAAGCTTGGATAAGCAGATAAGAACTACATACATGTATAACAAATTTGCAGCAGATAACTGAAAACATCTAGAACAATTATTGTACATCTCTATAAGGGAAAGCTTTATACGGCTTTATTATTGAAAAGAGTTGAAAACATTGTGGCAAAAGGAGAAATTACTCATTATGAGCAATTTCTCCTTTTAGGACAATAATTTCAAACATTGTTTGCTGCAGACACCTCAAAATGCGTCTAGATGTGTGAAAGGGTTAAACTTTTGTTTTGAGTACTAAAAAGATGCATTTCACTGAGCAGATTCTTTTGAGTGCCTACAACATAGGGTTTGACACTTGCAGACACATTTTGACCCCTCTGCAGAAAATGAATTTTGAAAATATTGTAGCAAAAGGAGAAATTGCTCCATTAGCAATAATGTTTTTTTAAATTTTGTTCAAAAATTATTCTTTCAATTACAGATTTCATTATTTTTGAACAAACATAAATTTGTCTTCTGTGGCAGATTTATTGTTTTTGGGAAAGGGTAAATGAACACAAGAGAATCTCTTATCCTGATCTAGATGGTATACATTCAACAAGAAAACAATGATGGCACAATATTGCTAAACGGATTTCATAGAACTGCAATTGTATTCATATGTTTCTATATATATATATACGGACAAGAGCCAAGACCCGTAGTTGCCACAATTTTTAACAGATTGGAACTAAACTAGAGATTGCTTTTTTGAAAAAGCGTTTGACTCCGCATTTGTGTGGTCGTAGGGGAGGAAAAGAAATGATGGAGAATTTGTAGTTTTGGACTGGAGATGAAGCAACAGTGACAATCCTCAGTTATTGAGCGGAAACCATTTTTCAGCTGAAGGTTACCAAAATCAATAGGGGTCATTTGCTGATGGTGACCAGCCTGCACACCAAGTATGAAGTTCCTGGGCCAAAGCAATCTTCAGTTATTGAGCGGAAACCATTTTAAAGCCCAAGGTCACCGTGACCTTGACCTTTGACCTACTGACACCAAGTATGAAGTTCCTGGGCATAAGCGTTATTGAGTAAAAAACATTTTTCAGCTGAAGGTTACTGTGACCTTCACATTTGACCTGGTGACCTCAAATCAAACAAAATCAATAAAGGTCATCTACTGGTTAGAACCAACCTGCACACCAGGTATGAAGTTCCTTGACATAAGCATTCTTTAGTTATTGAGCGGAAACCATTTCTCAGCTGAAGGTTACCATGACCTTGACCTTTGAGCTAGTGACCTAAAAATCAATAGGGGTCATCTGCTGGTGGTGACCAACCTGCACACCAAGTATTAACTTCCATGGCCAAAGCATTCTACAGTTATTAAGCAAAAACAATTTGTCAGTTCATTGTTACTGTGACCTTGACCTTTGACCTTGTGACCCTCAAAATCAAACAAAAAATCAATAAGGGCATGGCCAAATATGCAGTTCCTCGGCCCAAGCATTCTTCAGTTATTGAGAGGAAACCATTTTTTACCTCACAAGGTCACCATGACCTTGACCTTTGACTTTCTGAAATCAAAATCAATAGAGGTCATCTATTGGTCATGACCAACCTGCATACCAAGTATGAAGTTCCAACACCCAAGCGTTCTTCAGTTATTGAGCGGAAACAAGTGTGACAGATGTGACCTTGACCACTGTGACCTTGACCTTTGACCTAGTCACCTCAAAATGAATAGGGGTCATTTGCTGGTGGTGACCAACCTGCACACCAAGTATGAAGTTCATGGGCCCAAGCCAAAACAATTTTTTAGCTCATTGTCACTGTTACCTTTCAGCTCAAGGTCACTGTGACCTTGACTTTAGATGTACTGACCTCAAAATCAATAGGGGTCTTCTACTGGGCATGGCCAACCTGCATACCAAGTATGGAGTTCCTCGGACAAAGCATTCTTCAGTTATTGAGTGGAAACCTTTTTTTACCTTACAAGGTCACCATGACCTTGACCTTTGACCTTCTGTTATCAAAATCAATAGGGGTCAGCTACTGGTCATGACCAACCTGCATACAAAGTATGAAGTTCCTACGCCCAAGCGTTCTTCAGTTATTGAGCGGAAACAAGTGTGACAGACGGAAGGACGGAAGGACTGACGGAACGGGCAGAAACAATATGTCACCTCCATGTTTTTGAGATACATAATTATCTTGGTAGAGGGACACAAAAAAAACCATTTACACCAAATTATATTAAAATTGGACAATAACTTTCGGTCAAGAAGAATTGTAATGTTTTTTTAACTATATCACTATATAGTAAAAAAGCCTGTCAATGTATAGGCAAACATTTTGAATAAAATCATGTCAGTACTTTGGACAAGTAGATAGTTGAAAAAACTTCAGCTTGCCATGGCAACCAGAGTTAACAACAAACCTGCAGCAGACAACTTTGAAATACAAAATTATGGAAAAATTGTGTAAATTGTATAAATTAATTTAACAGTAATCTGCTGCAGAGGCGTCAGAAAGAATCTATGTGTGGAAAAGTGTTAAAGAAAGTCTAGGTTGTCTTACCTTCTTTAGACATGCCCATTAGAAAGCATTTCTGTAAACGACAGTACTGACACCTGTTACGAGTTACTTTGTTTATTACACAGCATTTGTCCTTGTGACATACATATTGCATATTTTTCTGTACACTTCGACGGAAAAAACCCTGGAAATAAAAAAAAGTATCGCAAATGTTCATTATGTTGTCTTTATCCAAAATAAAATGTTGAATATTTGTTTAACCATTTCCCACATACAACAAATCTGCAGCAGATGACTTTGAAAAGATCTCCACAAAAACAAGAAAATATTCATAGATGAAGGTACATTTAAAATCATTGGTAAAAAAAGTTGAAAGCATTGTGGCAAAAGGAGAAATTGCTTGTTTTGTCTCAATGTTTTCAAAAGTTGTCTGCTGCAGGGGCGTCGAAAGGTGTCTTTATGTGGGAAATTGTTAAACCATTTTCTACTATGGACTTACAGATGCATTTTGGGACATTTTTAACCCTTTCCCACATACGAGTATATACCCTGTATGAGCTTCTGCAACAAACAACTTTTGAAATCATTGTGGCCAAAAGTGAAATTTCTCATAATGAGCTTCATTTTCCCCATTTACAGTTTAAACCATTTCCAACATATGAGTATATACTATTGCTGAGCCTCTGCAGCAAACGTCTGATGAAAATAATTGTGGCAAAAGGTGAAATTGCCCATAATGAGCAATTGCTCCATTTGCCACAAATTGTTTAACTCTTTTTATCTTACTATCATTTATAGAGATTATCTAATAATTTTGAACACTTTTCAATTATCATACTATCATTTTATAGTTTTTAGCTCCACTGGCTGAAAGCCAGTCGAGCTTATGTCATGGCGAATTGTCCGTCGTGCGTCCGTGCGTGCGTGCGTGCGTGCGTTAACTTTTTCCTTTAAACGACTTCTTCTCCCTAACCACTTGGCCAATTTGGTTGAAACTTCATGGGAAGCATCCTCTCAATGTCCTCTACTAAATTCCTTCAATTTTTTTTGATCCATTCAAAATTCTGGTTTCCATGGCAACCGAAAGAAAAAAATAGTGAGAACTTAAAAAATCTTCTTCTCCGAAAGTGTCAGGCCGATTTTCAAATAATTTTGTAGAAATGTTCCTTGGGTGACCCTTTATTAGATTCCTTCAAGAAATTTTGATTGGGCGAAAAACATGGCCGCCAGGGGGCGGGGCTTTTTTGCCTTATATAGCTATAGTGAAAACTTAAATAATCTTCTTCTCAAAAAGTGTTCAGCAGATTTTCAAATAATTATGTAGAAATGTTCCGTGGGTGACCCTCTATCAGATTCCTTCAAGCCATGTTGATTGGTAAAAAAACATGGCCGTCACAGGGCGGGGCTATTTTGCCTATATGGCTAAAGAGCAAACTTAAAAAATCTTCTCCTCCAAAAGTGTCAGGCCGATTTTCAAATAATTTTGTAGAAATGTTCCTTGTGTGAACCTTAATTAGATTCCTTCAAGAAATGTTGATTGGGCGAAAAACATGGCCGCCAGGGGGCGGGGCTTTTTTGCGTTATATAGCTATAGTGAAAACTTAAAACATCTTCTTCTCCGAAAGTGTTCAGCCGATTTTTAAATAATTTTGTAGAAATGTTCATTGGGTGACCCTCTATCAGATTCCTTCAAGCCATGTTGATTGGTCGAAAAACATGGCCGCCAGAGGGCGGGGCTATTTTGACTTATATGACCATAGTGAAAACTTAAAAAATCTTCTCCTCCGAAAGTGTCAGGCATATTTTCAAATAATTTTGCAGAAACATTCCTTTGGTGACACTCTACAAGATTCCTTTAAGCCATGGTGGTTGGTAAAAAAAATAGCCACCACGGGGCAGGGCTGTTTGGAGATTTTATTTTTGCTTTATGGCCGTGGAGCGATACTGGCCCTCTTGGGCCTCTTGTTTTATATTTTGTACTTGATAATTTCAAAGTTGTCAGATTAAATTTGTCCAATGTTACATTGTGGATTTAAATGTATTTTTTTTAATTTCTTCATGTGCAACGAAATATTGCGGCTTCTTTTTTATACTTTGTGTCAAACATTGACGTCTTGTTTTATGTTGGAGAACATTGAATTTATTTGCTGCAGATATGTTGTATGTGGGAAATTGATAAATTATTCTGCTGTTTAAGGCATCAAACAATTATTTTTCTGATCATACACTTTTCATTTCCTTCTGAAAATAAAAAGAAATGTTTTCAGGTCTATTGTTCCTTTCTCTTTATTTCTTTCCATCAAACAAACAAAAGAGAGCAATGAGACCATGAAATGCTTACAGAGAATATGATCTTTAAAACAAGATTTACATGACATTCAATTATTCTGATGAATGCAGCTATTTAAACACTATTTTAGAGGGTCTCCTCAGGAACATTTCTGCCAAACTATCTGGAAAACAAGAGGGCCATGATGGTCCTATATCGCTCACCTGATTTAATAGAACTTCAATAGTTTTCAAAGTTTTTACTCTTTTTAGGCCAATACTTTTGGACAAGAAGATTTTTAAAGTTTTAACAATGCACATATAAGGAAAACAAGCTCCGCCCCCTGGTGGCCATGTTTTTCAACGGATCAAAAATATTTAAACAATCTTGATAAAGGGTGCCCCAAGGAACATTTGTGCAAAATAATTTTTAAATCGGGCCAATACTTTTGGACAAGAAGATTTTTAAAGTTTTAACAATGCACATATAAGGAAAACAAGCTCCGCCCCCTGGCCGCCATGTTTTTCAACGGATTGGAAATATTTGTACAATCTTGGTAAAGGGTGCCCCAAGGAACATTTGTGCAAAATAATTTTTAAATCGGGCCAGTTCTTTTGGACAAGAAGATTTTTTAAGTTTTAACAATGCACATATAAGGAAAACTAGCTCCGCCCCCCCTGGCGGCCATGCTTTTCAACGGATCGGAACTATTTGAACAATCTTGGTTAAGGGTGACCTAAGGAACATTTGTGCAAAATAATTTTCAAATTGGGCCATTACTTTTGGACGAGAAGATTTTTAAAGTTTTAACAATGCACATATAAGGAAAACAAGCTCCGCCCCCTGGTGGCCATGTTTTTCAACGGATCAAAAATATTTGAACAATCTTGGTAAAGGGTGCACCAAGGAACATTTGTGCAAAATTATTTTCAAATCGGCCCAGTACTTTTGGACAAGAAGATTTTTCAAAGTTTTAACAATGCACATATAAGGAAAACAGGCTCCGCCCCCTGGCGGCCATGTTTTTCAATGGATTGGAAATATTTGAACAATCTTGGTAATGAGTGTCCCAAGGAACATTTGTGCAAAATAATTTTCAAATCGGGCCAGTACTTTTGGACAAGAAGATTTTTAAAGTTTTAACAATGCACATATAAGGAAAATAAGCTCCGCCCCCTGGCGGCCATGTTTTTCAACGGATCGGAAATATTTGAACAATCTTGGTAGAGGGTACACCAAGGAACATTTTTGCAAAATAATTTTTAAATCGGGCCAGTACTTTTGGACAAGAAGATTTTTTAAGGAAATTGTTAACAGACGCCGACGACGACGGACGCCGGACGGTGAGTGATCACAAAAGCTCACCTTGCACTTCGTGCTTAGGTGAGCTAATAAACAAGCACTCCTTTCCTTTCAACAAATCCAAATGAATTGAACAAACTTTGTAAATTCATCTGAGGAACATTTTTGCCAATTAATGTTGCAATCAGACAAACCCTTTCATAGAAATATTTCTTCAATTTGCCCCTTTGCTGATGCCACCTTGTTTGTTTTTACAAAATTAATCAGCCAATCCCTTTTAAGGAAAAGAATTTTATATATTTTTGTCTAGGCATAGTAATGATTACAGAGCCTGTTCTTGTTTTGCCACAATGTAATGGTATCACTTACAGGTTTTTCATCTTTTTGCATAGATCTTTACAATGATATCTGCTACAGAATTTGTTGTATGTGGGAAAGCACAAAACATTTCATTGTGGTATCTTATAGACTTGTCCCAGTCAGATTGATAAAACATAGAGCGTTAAACAAGTATTTCACAACATGAAAAACATCCCCAAATAAAACAATAATAATTATTTTTTTCTTTTCAAATAATTCATGATTATTTAAACAATTAAATCTTTATCTGTTTCAGAGAAAGGGATAAGCTTAATTCCATTATTTAACCCTTTCTCACTTGCAGACACATTTTGATGTTTCTGCAGCAGATAGCTTCGGAAAACAAAGTGGCAAAAAGGGCAAAAGCTCGTGTTGGGATATTTCTCAATGATTTTACCATACAGCTGTGGTCTTCTGGAGACAAATTGTATGTGTTCAAAGTTTGTTCAACAAGATATTGTATGTGGGAAAGTGTTCAAAGTTTGTTCAACAAGATATTGTATGTGGGAAAGTGTTCAAAGTTGGTTCAACAAGATATTGTATGTGGGAAAGTGTTCAAAGTTTGTTCAACAAGATATTGTATGTGGGAAAGTGTTCAAAGTTGGTTCAACAAGATATTGTATGTGGGAAAGTGTTCAAAGTTGGTTCAACAAGATATTGTATGTGGGAAAGTGTTCAAAGTTGGTTCAACAAGATATTGTATGTGGGAAAGTGTTCAAAGTTGGTTCAACAAGATATTGTATGTGGGAAAGTGTTCAAAGTTTGTTCAACAAGATATTGTATGTGGGAAAGTGTTCAAAGTTGGTTCAACAAGATATTGTATGTGGGAAAGTGTTCAAAGTTGGTTCAACAAGATATTGTATGTGGGAAAGTGTTCAAAGTTGGTTCAACAAGATATTGTAATGATACAGTAGAACCTAGTCTGTGATACGGAAAATTTACTTCAGCAGACGACTTTTCTTCTTTTGCAACTTTTTGCAATAAGTTTTCTTTCATCAATAGAGTTCCCATATTGTTTTCTAAATGTTTACTAAATGTTTACTAAATGTTTACTAATGTTTACTAAATGTTTACTAAATGTTTACTAATGTTTACTAAATGTTTACTAAATGTTTACTAATGTTTACTAAATGTTTACTAAATGTTTACTAAATGTTTACTAATGTTTACTAAATGTTTACTAATGTTTACTAAATGTTTACTAAATGTTTACTAATGTTTACTAAATGTTTACTAAATGTTTACTAAATGTTTACTAAAATGTTTACTAAATGTTTTCAAAGTTTTCAAATGCTGCAGATTTTCTGTATGTGGGAAAAGTTTTTACAATGTGGGTAAAGGAGAAACATTTCAATATATCAGACGACATGCAGTTGACAACCTTAATAAGATTGTAGGATGGAGACAAATTTGATCCTTTTCTCCTTAACCTGCACTTTTTGCCATACTTTGTTTAAAACTATACTTACATGTTTCTTATAACAATTTCATGGTTCAAACTAAATAACTTAAAATATCACTCATTAATTAACACTCCTGATTTTCACAATATTTCAAGGCTTAAGTTACACGGGATATCAATTCCTTATGTTCATCATATTTAATTCTTAAATTATACCATAATATAATTTATTATATCAGTTCCTATTATATTTCCATTTCCTTCCGACCAAGAAACAGTAAAAATCTCACAGACTGCTTACCTGCAAGGTAAAGCCAGCTTAAAACTCAATGTCTAGTAAACGACTGACCAGGATTTGCCCAAAGTGACCAGGATTTGACACTAGCTATGGACTCAGAATGAACTCATATTGTTTAAACAATACCCTTGCCCACAATCAAGTGATTTTCATTCATTCAAATTCAGAACAAAATGTTTTAACATTCTAGTATCTTATTTTGATATGTTGTAACTTTCTGTATAACTTTGTATCCTTTTAAACCTTGAAGATTAATGTGGGCATTCTTCACAACCTACATCAACTCCTTTTGACACAAAATTTAATCATCTTCTTATCTCATTGATAGTTATTATATACCAATGAAGGAAAAAGCCCTATTGCTCCTTTTATTATACTTAACGCTTATCTTATAAATGACCTTGAACTTGACCTAATGAACACAAAAGGAACTTTGCTAAACACTTATCCATATGTAAATCATTAACTTAAATTTAACCCCATACCACCATTCTACAGCAGAGAACATTGAAAAGATAGAATAAGAGAAAAATATGTAAAATTTCTATAAATGAAAGTATATTTATTGATTAGAGTTGAAAACATTGTGGTGAAAGGATGAATTGCTTGTTGTTGTGAGCAATTTCTCCAATCGTCACAATGTTTTCAATGGTTGTCTGTTGCAAAGATATTAAGAAGAGGACCATGATGGTCCTATATCGCTCACCTGATTTAATAAAACCTAAAGAATTTTCAGTGCTTTCAGTGTTCTTTGTCTATACATATAAGGAACACTAGCAACGCCCCCTGGTGCCCATGTTTATCAACCTATCAAATAATTTTAACAATCTTAGAGATTGCACCCAAGGAACCTTCATGCCTAATGGACAAGAATATTTTTAAGTTTTTACCCAAACGAGTCTATGTCAAGCAAGTGATCCCAAGGGTGGAGCAATTCTTCACACCAGGGCTATAATTTGACCAATCTTGGTAGAGGTCCACCACATGAAGTTAAATTTCAAATATCAACTTTTAGACAAGATCTTTTAAGATTAAGTTCTGCTGCTTATGCATCAAGTGAGTGAGGATTAAGTTCTGCTGCTTATGCATCAAGTGAGTGAGGATTAAGTTCTGCTGCTTATGCATCAAGTGAGTGAGGATTAAGTTCTGCTGCTTATGCATCAAGTGAGTGAGGATTAAGTTCTGCTGCTTATGCATCAAGTGAGTGAGGATTAAGTTCTGCTGCTTATGCATCAAGTGAGTGAGGATTAAGTTCTGCTGCTTGTGCATCAAGTGAGTGAGGATTAAGTTCTGCTGCTTATACATCAAGTGAGTGAGGATTAAGTTCTGCTGCTTATGCATCAAGTGAGTGAGGATTAAGTTCTGCTGCTTATGCATCAAGTGAGTGAGGATTAAGTTCTGCTGCTTATGCATCAAGTGAGTGAGGATTTATGCATCAAGTGAGAGGATTAAGTTCCCTTACCTTGCACCCTTCACAAGAGCTCACTCCATAGTGATATCCCGAGGATTTATCGACACAGACGACACACGGCTTATACATTCTTGGCGGAGGGGGAGGCGATGGTGACATACTCTGCTCTGACATAGTCGTAGGGCTCTGAAGTTCCGTATACATGCCCTGGTCGTACAGCACACCTAAATAAAATACAGAATAAAAATTGGAAGGACCATTTATTAAATATATCTAAACCCTTTAACACCTACAACCCCATTTTGACACATCTGCAGCAGACGACATTTTGGTAATGAGAAATTTGCCAAATTGGTTTCAACTTTTTTTCGGTACAAAATTATACTTTCATTTTTGAGATCTATGTAATAATTTTAGAAATGAGGCAAAAAAAATATTATCAACTCCTGTGTCAAAAAATATGATCAACTCCTGTGTCAAAAATCACAAGGCAAACTAATAATCATATATGGCATAATAATAATCAAATTTGGTAAGTTGTTTGATGTTTTACGCCGCATTCAACATTTTTTCAGTTATATAATGGCGTTTCCTGGGTTATAAGTTACCAGGTCATTTATAGGTACAATTTCTACAAACTAAAATTCTGCAGGCGACTTTGAAAACAACTAGGCAAATATATGGAACATCTCTATCAACAAAAGTCTCATTACTGAATTGAGATGGAAACATTTGCAAGTTGGAAAAGGTTAACACAAGTTGTCTGGACACCTTCCATCTCTTCAATGACATAGACTATGATTATATATACACACAGTGTACTCAATGACATAGACTATGATTATATATATACACAGTGTACTCAATGACATAGACTATGATTATATATACACACTGAGTACTCAATGACATAGACTATGATTATATATATACACAGAGTACTCAATGACATAGACTATGATTATATATACACACAGAGTACTCAATGACATAGACTATGATTATATATACACTCTGAGTACTCAATGACATAGACTATGATTATATATATACACACAGTGTACTCAATGACATAGAATATGATTATATATACACACAGAGTACTCAATGACATAGACTATGATTATATATACACTCTGAGTACTCAATGACATAGACTATGATTATATATATACACACAGTGTACTCAATGACATAGACTATGATTATATATACACACTGAGTACTCAATGACATAGACTATGATTATATATACACACAGAGTACTCAATGACATAGACTATGATTATATATACACACTGAGTACTCAATGACATAAACTATGATTATATATACACACTGAGTACTCAATGACATAGACTATGATTATATATACACACAGAGTACTCAATGACATAGACTATGATTATATATACACTCTGAGTACTCAATGACATAGACTATGATTATATATATACACACTGAGTACTCAATGACATAGACTATGAGTATATACACACACAGAGTACTCAATGACATAGACTATGATTATATATATACACACTGAGTACTCAATGACATAGACTATGAGTATATACACACACAGAGTACTCAATGACATAGACTATGAGTATATACACACACAGAGTACTCAATGACATAGACTATGATTATATATATACAGAGTACTCAATGACATAGACTATGATTATATATATACACAGAGTACTCAATGACATAGACTATGATTATATACACACAGAGTACTCAATGACATAGACTATGATTATATATACACTCTGAGTACTCAATGACATAGACAATGAGTATATACACACACAGAGTACTCAATGACATAGACTATGATTATATATACACAGAGTACTCAATGACATAGACTATGATTATATATATATACATAGAGTACTCAATGACATAGACTATGATTATATATACACACAGAGTACTCAATGACATAGACTATGATTATATATATACAGAGTACTCAATGACATAGACTATGATTATATATACACACTGAGTACTCAATGACATAGCCAATGATTATATATACACACAGAGTACTCAATGACATAGACTATGATTATATATACACACAGAGTACTCAATGACATAGACAATGAGTATATACACACACAGAGTACTCAATGACATAGACTATGATTATATATACACAGAGTACTCAATGACATAGACTATGATTATATATACACAGAGTACTCAATGACATAGACTATGATTATATATATACTCAGAGTACTCAATGACATAGACTATGATTATATATACACACAGAGTACTCAATGACATAGACTATGATTATATATACACACAGAGTACTCAATGACATAGACTATGATTATATATATACACTCTGAGTACTCAATGACATAGACTATGATTATATATATACACTCTGAGTACTCAATGACATAGACTATGATTATATATATACACACAGAGTACTCAATGACATAGACTATGATTATATATACACACTGAGTACTCAATGACATAGACTATGATTATATATATACACAGAGTACTCAATGACATAGACTATGAGTATATACACACACAGAGTACTCAATGACATAGACTATGATTATATACACACACAGGGTACTCAATGACATAGACTATGAGTATATATACACTGAGTACTCAATGACATAGACTATGATTATATATATACACAGAGTACTCAATGACATAGACTATGATTATATATACACACACAGAGTACTCAATGACATAGACTATGATTATATACACACACAGGGTACTCAATGACATAGACTATGAGTATATATACACTGAGTACTCAATGACATAGACTATGATTATATATATACACAGAGTACTCAATGACATAGACTATGATTATATATACACACAGAGTACTCAATGACATAGACTATGATTATATACACACTGAGTACTCAATGACATAGACTATGAGTATATACACACACTGTGAACTCAATGACATATACTATGATTATATACACACACTGTGTACTCAATGACATAGACTATGATTATATACACACACTGTGTACTCAATGACATAGACTATGATTATATATACACACTGAGTACTCAATGACATAGACTATGATTATATACACACACTGTGTACTCACTGACATAGACTATGATTATATACACACACTGAGTACTCAATGACATAGACTATGATTATATACACACACTGTGTACTCAATGACATAGACTATGATTATATATACACACTGAGTACTCAATGACATAGACTATGATTATATATATACACTGAGTACTCAATGACATAGACTATGATTATATATATACACTGAGTACTCAATGGCATAGACTATGATTATATATATACACAGAGTACTCAATGACATAGACTATGATTATATATACACACAGAGTACTCAATGACATAGACTATGATTATATACACACACTGAGTACTCAATGACATAGACTATGATTATATACACACACTGTGTACTCAATGACATAGACTATGATTATATATACACACTGAGTACTCAATGACATAGACTATGATTATATATATACACTGAGTACTCAATGACATAGACTATGATTATATATATACACTGAGTACTCAATGACATAGACTATGATTATATATATACACAGAGTACTCAATGACATAGACTATGATTATATATACACACAGAGTACTCAATGACATAGACTATGATTATATACACACTGAGTACTCAATGACATAGACTATGATTATATATACACACAGAGTACTCAATGACATAGACTATGATTATATACACACTGAGTACTCAATGACATAGACTATGATTATATATACACACTGAGTACTCAATGACATAGACTATGATTATATATATACACACACTGAGTACTCAATGACATAGACTATGCTTATATATACACACTGAGTACTCAATGACATAAACTATGATTATATATACACACTGAGTACTCAATGACATAGACAATGATTATATATATACACAGAGTACTCAATGACATAAACTATGATTATATATACACACTGAGTACTCAATGACATAGACAATGATTATATATACACACAGAGTACTCAATGACATAGACTATGATTATATACACACACAGTGTACTCAATGACATAGACTATGATTATATATACACACAGAGTACTCAATGACATAGACTATGATTATATATACACACAGAGTACTCAATGATATAGACTATGATTATATATACACAGAGTACTCAATGACATAGACTATGATTATATATATACACAGTGTACTCAATGACATAGACTATGATTATATATACACTGAGTACTCAATGACATAGAATATGATTATATACACACTTAGAGTACTCAATGACATAGACTATGATTATATATACACTCTGAGTACTCAATGACATAGACTATGATTATATATATATATACTGAGTACTCAATGACATAGACTATGATTATATATATACTCAGAGTACTCAATGACATAGACTATGATTATATATACACTCTGAGTACTCAATGACATAGACTATGATTATATATACACAGAGTACTCAATGACATAGACTATGATTATATATACACACTGAGTACTCAATGACATAGACTATGATTATATATACACACAGAGTACTCAATGACATAGACTATGATAATATATACACTCTGAGTACTCAATGACATAGACTATGATTATATATATACACACACTGAGTACTCAATGACATAGACTATGATTATATATATACACAAAGTACTCAATGACATAGACTATGATTATATATACACAGAGTACTCAATGACATAGACTATGATTATATATACACTCTGAGTACTCAATGACATAGACTATGATTATATATATACACAAAGTACTCAATGACATAGACAATGAGTATATACACACACAGAGTACTCAATGACATAGACTATGATTATATATATACACAGTGTACTCAATGACATAGACTATGATTATATATACACACAGAGTACTCAATGACATAGACTATGATTATATATACACAGAGTACTCAATGACATAGACTATGATTATATATACACACAGAGTACTCAATGACATAGACTATGATTATATATACACAGAGTACTCAATGACATAGACTATGATTATATATACACACAGAGTACTCAATGACATAGACTATGATTATATACACACTGAGTACTCAATGACATAGACTATGATTATATATATACACAGTGTACTCAATGACATAGACTATGATTATATATACACAGAGTACTCAATGACATAGACTATGATTATATATATACACAGAGTACTCAATGACATAGACTATGATTATATATATACACAGAGTACTCAATGACATAGACTATGATTATATATATACTCAGAGTACTCAATGACATAGACTATGATTATATATACACACTGAGTACTCAATGACATAGACTATGATTATATATACACACTGAGTACTCAATGACATAGTACTCAATGACATAGACTATGATTATATATACACACTGAGTACTCAATGACATAGACTATGATTATATATACACAGAGTACTCAATGACATAGACTATGATTATATATATACTCACTGAGTACTCAATGACATAGACTATGATTATATATACACACTGAGTACTCAATGACATAGACTATGATTATATATACACACTGAGTACTCAATGACATAGACTATGATTATATATACACAGAGTACTCAATGACATAGACTATGATTATATATACACACTGAGTACTCAATGACATAGACTATGATTATATATACACAGAGTACTCAATGACATAGACTATGATTATATATACACACTGAGTACTCAATGACATAGACAATGATTATATATACACACTGAGTACTCAATGACATAGACTATGATTATATATACACAGAGTACTCAATGACATAGACTATGATTATATATACACACTGAGTACTCAATGACATAGACTATGATTATATATATACACAGAGTACTCAATGACATAGACTATGATTATATATACACACTGAGTACTCAATGACATAGACTATGATTATATATACACAGAGTACTCAATGACATAGACTATGATTATATATATACACACTGAGTACTCAATGACATAGACTATGATTATATATACACACTGAGTACTCAATGACATAGACTATGATTATATATACACAGAGTACTCAATGACATAGACTATGATTATATATATACAGAGTACTCAATGACATAGACTATGATTATATATACACAGAGTACTCAATGACATAGACTATGATTATATATATACACAGAGTACTCAATGACATAGACTATGATTATATATATACTCAGAGTACTCAATGACATAGACTATGATTATATATACACACTGAGTACTCAATGACATAGACTATGATTATATATACACACTGAGTACTCAATGACATAGACTATGATTATATATATACTCAGAGTACTCAATGACATAGACTATGATTATATACACACACTGTGTACTCAATGACAGTTTTACAGCTGATCTATTGATTTTCACTTATCAACCCTTTCCTATAAACATAGATGTGCATACATAACCATACAACAAATCTGAAACAAACGATTTTGAAAACAAAAATTTGAAAAGAGTATAGCTCTCTATATAATTATATATAGTCGAAAACATTATAGCAAAAGGTGAAATGGCTAATAGATCTATCTGGACAATTTCCCGTTTTGTCACAATATCTTCTAGACTTGTCTGCTGAAGAGGCGTCAGTATGAGGAAATGGATTAAAATATAACTTATGCACACACATAGAACGTGCTGCAAACAGTGCTGCAAACAGTGCTGCAAACAGTGCCGCAAACAGTGCCGCTAACAGTGCCAGAAACAGTGCCGCAAACAGTGCCGCAAACAGTTCCACAAACAGTGCTGCAAACAGTGCCACAAACAGTGCCGCAAACAGTGCTGCAAAGAGAGAAGTTTGTTCATAATGAGTTTTTTCCCCTTTTGTCTCAATATTTACACCCTATTCAGTAATTTTATTTTCATTTGTGAGGATTTTTCATATTGTTTCCTCGATGGTTTACAAAGTCATCTCCAGTAGATTCGTTGTTTGTTGGAAAGGTTTCTGAAAATAACCTACTTGCAGATTATAAAGTATTTTGTTATACAATGAAACTTACTGAATTATTTTATGGTCACCGTGGTTCTTAGTCACTAAACTGAACTTTGATTAGCAATTCCATATTATTTACTTTAACCAAAGTTTCCAACTTGCAGGAAAACTGCAGCAGATGGCTTCGAAAACATCTTGCCAAAACTTGGAAAGTCTTTATATTTCTTGAAGAGAATTGAAAAGTTTGTGGCAAAAAGTGAATTTCCTCATAATGAGCAATTTCTTCTTTTGTCTTCTTCAGGCACACACGGGAATACTTCAAATTCCAAAAATGTGCAATAAAATATGTTTGAATCATCCTAATTCTTTACACTATATTTGGCTAAAGGGGGGCTACGACCCCCTGACCCCCCATAATTTAGTGTGGGAGTATTTGGAATTTGGACGTTGCTATGCCCCTGTGCAGCTTCATATTCGTGGGTAAGTGGGAAAAGGTTTAACATATTTATTTGACATCAATTGCGAAATAAGCTTTCAGCTTAATTCAATCCCACTCTTTGTCTAATTCCTGGAGAATTAACCAGTTATCATGCTGTTTGTCTAATTCCTGGAGAATTAACCAGTATTCATGCTGTTTGTGTGGAAATCACAATGGCAGAACCGGGATCTTTGGTATGAGAGGTGGACACTTTACAAATGGACGGTATTGTTAGCAAATGTAACAGTTATTTACCAATGGACGGTATTGTTAGCAAATGTAACAGTTATTTACCAATGGACAGTATTGTTAACAAATGTAAGTTATTTACCAATGGACAGTATTGTTAGCAAATGTAACAGTTATTTACCAATGTACAGTATTGTTAGTAAATGTAACAGTTATTTACCAATGGACGGTATTGTTAGCAAATGTAACAGTTATTTACCAATGGACGGTATTGTTAGCAAATGTAACAGTTATTTACCAATGGGTGGTATTATTAGCAAATGTAACAGTTATTTACCAATGGGCGGTATTGTTAGCAAATGTAACAGTTATTTACCAATGGGCAGTATTGTTAGCAAATGTAACAGTTATTTACCAATGGACAGTATTGTTAGCAAATGTAACAGTTATTTACCAATGGACGGTATTGTTAGCAAATGTAACAGTTATTTACCAATTTCTCACCTACAGACTACTGCAGACAACATTGGCATCAATATTTACAACTCTCCTACGATTTGCGATTTCATTTATAGAGTTTCCATATCGTTAACTTGATGATAACCTTTGAAGAAGCTGACATTTAAAAACATTTCAGGAAAAGGAAAAATTCCTGACACACTTTATCAAGACTTCCTCTTTTCCCTGAAAGATGTTTTTTTAAAAAAAGAATCACATCAAGCCTTTTTATACATAAAGAAAGTTTATCAAGACTTCCTCTTTTCCCTCAAAGATGTTTCTTTAAAAAAAGAATCACATCAAGTTTAACCTTTTTATACATAAAGAAAGTCTGCAGTAGATGACTTTGTAAACATTAAGGCAAAGAAATAGAAAATCTCTTCAAATAAAAATATAAAAATCATTGTGGCAAAAGGAGGATTGCTCATTATGAATAATTCCTATTTGCCACAAAATCTTCAAAAGTTGTCAACTGCAGAGGCATCAGCAATCGGGAATGAGTTAATATAATTCAAGATGAATAAAACATAATTACACTGGTCTATTCATCATGAAAACAAATATGACATATTCTTCATCATGTCAATAAAAACCACAACACAATCTCACAATCACAAACCCTACACAGCTAGTCAATTATCACTTAACACAACACAATCCAACAATATCCCCTCAGATAAAAACATAAACAATACACAATCTATCAATGTACACAAACCTATATACTGAATGGTCATTCACCTTAAATGACCTCCCCTCCTGGTCAATCCATAGCAACCTTTTATGCATAGATCAAATTAAACACAGGATGACGAAAAATGGGATGTACTGTACACTGTAAAATACTCTCCCGATATTTTTCCCCTAGTTTAGCTTGCCCCTGACCTCTGGATGAACTCTAGCAAGTAGTACAAATGACTTGTAGTTTAGTGGGCTACGTTCAATAATGATCGACCAGTTGTCTGAGGTTTAAAGGGAAGCAACTCTAATATGAAATTAGGACCAATAAACCATTGTGTTTCATTAGATGTCATAAAGAGCAACTGCTGAATAGGCTGCAATGATTTCAGTGAAAGCATGACTTATTCTGCAATGATTTCAGTGGCAGGATGACTTATCCTGCTATGGTATCAGTGACAGCATGGCTTATCCTGCTATGGTATCAGTGGCAGGATGACTTATCCTGCTATGGTATCAGTGACAGCATGACTTATCCTGCTATGGTATCAGTGACAGCATGGCTTATCCTGCTATGGTATCGGTGACAGCATGGCTTATCCTGCAATGATGTCAGTGACAGCATGACTTATCCTGCTATGGTATCAGTGACAGCATGACTTATCCTGCTATGGTATCAGTGACATCATGACTTATCCTGCTATGGTATCAGTGACAGCATGACTTATCCTGCTATGGTATCAGTGACAGCATGACTTATCCTGCTATGGTATCAGTGACAGCATGACTTATCCTGCTATGGTATCAGTGACAGCATGACTTATCCTGCTATGGTATCAGTGGCAGGATGACTTATCCTGCAATGATGTCAGTGACAGCATGACTTATCCTGCTATGGTATAAGTGACAGCATGACTTATCCTGCTATGGTATCAGTGACAGCATGACTTATCCTGCTATGGTATCAGTGACAGCATGACTTATCCTGCTATGGTATCAGTGGCAGGATGACTTATCCTGCAATGATGTCAGTGACAGCATGACTTATCCTGCAATGATGTCAGTGGCAGGATGACTTATCCTGCAATGATGTCAGTGACAGCATGACTTATCCTGCTATGGTATAAGTGACAGCATGACTTATCCTGCTATGGTATCAGTGGCAGCATGACTTATCCTGCTATGGTATAAGTGACAGCATGACTTATCATGCTATGGTATCAGTGACAGCATGACTTATCCTGCAATGATGTCAGTGACAAGATGACTTATCCTGCAATGGTATCAGTGGCAGCATGACTTATCCCGCTATGGTATCAGTGACAGCATGACTTATCCTGCAATGGTATCAGTGACAGCATGACTTATCCTGCAATGGTATCAGTGGCAGGATGACTTATCCTGCAATGATGTCAGTGACAGGATGACTTATCCTGCAATGGTATCAGTGGCAGGATGACTTATCCTGCTATGGTATCAGTGACAGGATGACTTATCCTGCTATGGTATCAGTGGCAGGATGACTTATCCTGCAATGATGTCAGTGACAGCATGACTTATCCTGCAATGATGTCAGGGACAGGATGACTTATCCTGCAATGATGACAGTGGTAGGATGACTTATCCTGCTATGGTATCAGTGGCAGGATGACTTATCCTGCTATGGTATCAGTGACAGCATGACTTATCCTGCTATGGTATCAGTGACAGCATGACTTATCCTGCTATGGTATCAGTGACAGCATGACTTATCCTGCTATGGTATCAGTGACAGCATGACTTATCCTGCAATGGTATCAGTGGCAGGATGACTTATCCTGCAATGGTATCAGTGGCAGCATGACTTATCCTGCAATGGTATCAGTGGCAGCATGGCTTATCCTGCTATGGTATCAGTGGCAGCATGGCTTATCCTGCAATGATGTCAGTGACAGCATGACTTATCCTGCTATGGTATCAGTGACAGGATGACTTATCCTGCTATGGTATCAGTGACAGGATGACTTATCCTGCTATGGTATCAGTGACAGCATGACTTATCCTGCAATGGTATCAGTGGCAGGATGACTTATCCTGCAATGATGTCAGTGACAGGATGACTTATCCTGCAATGATGTCAGTGACAGGATGACTTATCCTGCTATGGTATCAGTGACAGCATGACTTATCCTGCTATAGTGTCAGTGACAACATGACTTATCCTGCAATGGTATCAGTGGCAGGATGACTTATCCTGCTATGGTATCAGTGGCAGCATGACTTATCCTGCTATGATGTCAGTGGCAGGATGACTTATCCTGCTATGGTATCAGTGGCAGGATGACTTATCCTGCTATGGTATCAGTGGCAGGATGACTTATCCTGCAATGATGTCAGTGACAGCATGACTTATCCTGCTATGGTATCAGTGACAGGATGACTTATCCTGCTATGGTATCAGTGACAGCATGACTTATCCTGCTATGGTATCAGTGGCAGGATGACTTATCCTGCTATGGTATCAGTGACAGCATGACTTATCCTGCTATGGTATCAGTGACAGCATGACTTATCCTGCTATGGTATCAGTGACAGCATGACTTATCCTGCTATGGTATAAGTGACATCATGACTTATCCTGCAATGATGTCAGTGACAGCCTGACTTATCCTGCAATGGTATCAGTGGTAGGATGACTAATCCTGCAATGATGTCAGTGACAGCATGACTTATCCTGCAATGATGTCAGTGGCAGCATGACTTATCCTGCAATGATGACAGTGGTAGGATGACTTATCCTGCTATGATGTCAGTGACAGCATGACTTATCCTGCAATGATGTCAGTGACAGGATGACTTATCCTGCAATGATGTCAGTGACAGCATGACTTATCATGTGATGATGTCAGTGGCAGCATGACTTATCCTGCAATGATGACAGTGGTAGGATGACTTATCCTGCTATGATGTCAGTGACAGCATGACTTATCCTGCAATGATGTCAGTGACAGGATGACTTATCCTGCAATGATGTCAGTGACAGCATGATTTATCCTGCAATGATGTCAGTGACAGCATTACTTATCAACCTGAATTCTTGCAACTGGAATCTTCATCACTGCGTTTTAACCCTTTCCCATATACAGACGCTTCTCCAGCAGACACGTTTTGAAAACATTGTGGCAATAGGCAAGTGCTCATAATCACTGTTCAATAATCATATGTGTGTTTATAGAGGTTTTCTACATTTGTTATGATGTTTTCAGTCATCTGCTAGCTGCGGAGGGATCAGAATGGGTCTGTGTGGGGGAATGGTTATAAAGAAGATATTGATTCATATTGGAGTTGTGAACAAGGTGGCAAACACCCAATGAACCTGCCCATTTTTTACAAACTTTTATAACAGTTCTGCACCAAGAATTCAGAAACATTGTTGAAAAAGGAGAAATTATCTCTTTTTCTCAGCTGTCAGCTGTATCAAGGACAGGGTTAACCCTTCCTAACATAAAGATTATCTATATTAAGGACAGGTTTATCCCTTCACAACATAAATACCATCTATATCAAGGACAGGTTTAACCCTTCCCAACATAAAGACCATCTATATCAAGGACAGGGTTAACCCTTCACAACATAAAGACCATCTATATCAAGGACCGGGTTAACCCTTCACAACATAGAGACCATCTATATCAAGGACAGGGTTAACCCTTCACAACATAAAGACCATCTATATCAAGGACAGGGTTAACCCTTCCCAACATAAAGACCATCTATATCAAGGACAGGGTTAACCCTTCCAAACATAAATAACATCTATATCAAGGACAGGGTTAACCCTTCCCAACATAAATAACATCTATATCAAGGACAGGGTTAACCCTTCACAGCATAAAGACCATCTATATCAAGGACAGGGTTAACCCTTCACAACATAAAGACCATCTATATCAAGGACTGGGTTAACCCTTCACAACATAGAGACCATCTATACCAAGGACAGGGTTAATCCTTCACAACATAAAGACCATTTATATCAAGGACAGGGTTAACCGTTCCAAACATAAAGACCATCTATATCAAGGACAGGGTTAACCCTTCCAAACATAAATAACATCTATATCAAGGACAGGGTTAACCCTTCACAACATAAAGACCATCTATATCAAGGACAGGGTTAACCCTTCACAACATAAAGACCATCTATATCAAGGACTGGGTTAACCCTTCACAACATAGAGACCATCTATACCAAGGACAGGGTTAATCCTTCACAAAATAAAGACCATCTATATCAAGGACAGGGTTAACTCTTCACAACATAAAGACCATCTATATCAAGGACTGGGTTAACCCTTCACAACATAAAGACCCTGTTTTGATGCATCTGCACAAGATCCTTCTCTGACAAAACACTTCATCTTATAATCAGCATTTTCTCCCTTTGAGTTAATGTTTTCATCTTTATTTTATAATTATATATTTTTATATTCTATAATTATATATTTTTTCGAGATTTTCTTTTTATTTGTCTTAATGTTTTTTAATGTCATGCGCGTCTGATGTGTTGAATGAAGGGAATGAAGGAAAGGGTTAAATGGCTGATATACTCTGCTTCATGGAGTGTCTGTATGGTCTATAGCACTACTCTGTTTACTCTGTTATCTGTATGGTCTATATGGAGGATATTGACCCACATGGTCAGATCAATCAATCCTTCCCATGAACACACTCTTTCTGACAGCTCTGAAGCAAATGACTTTTGAAAACATTATTGCAAAAGGAGAAAATACTTGAAGTGTATATCTCCTTTTGCCAAAATGTTTTCAACTTTATTAAATAATTGTTCTTACATTTAAAGAGAGTTTGCATAATTTTGACTTATTGTTTATTTACTGCTGCATATTTTGTGTCATTGGCAAAGGGTTAACCCTTTCCTGACTGCAGACACTTTAAGACATATTTTGAAAACATTGTGGGTAAAGGAGAAATTTATTATGATGAGCAATATCATGAGCAATTTCTCCTTTTGCCATAATGTTTTCAACTCTATTTAATAATTATACTTGCATTTATAGAGATATTCCTATTGCTGTTTTCAAAGTTTTCTGCTACAGATTTGTTGTAAGGTGCCCTTCAATAGCACCCTTATTAGACGATTAACATCAAAGATGTAGGAACTCCATACAACTGTCTCGGAACTCCAAACCATTGTCTCAGTGTCAGGATTAGTAAGAGTACCAGGTTTCGAGGTCAAATAGATATTTTGAGCTTTAAACTGTTTGTTACCTTGACTTTGTTGAAAGATGTAGTTCCCATAGGGCTGATTGTGCGTTTGGTACATCATGTTCGGGTCCATGTGATATTGATTCGGGTCCATCCCCATACCTTAAACAAATACAATAGTTTATTTTAATTTTAACTAAACAAGACTATAAAAACATTTTGAACTACACTCAATGAAATCACACGTACATGGGTCCATTCTCAGCTCTTTACCCTTTCCCACATACAACAAATCTGCAGCAGATGACTTATTATGAGAAGTTTATCCTTTCGTAACATTGGTTTCAAAAGTAGTCTGTTGCAGTTGCCTGTGACTGGAAAGTATTAATCTAACAAACACATATTTATTTATTTTATTTAAAAATACTTCAAAGACAAATTTATTTGAAATCAGACAAGCTGTTTCAAAAAAGTTTCAAAGTTTTGTCATTTCACCTCATTCTAAATTGGATGCCCCAGCATAGCATTCCTGTGAAGTTTGGTTGAAATTGACAGCTGTTGTTAAACCCTTGCTCCCTTACAAAAGGCTACAGCAGATGACTTTGAAAATCTCAATAAAGGACAGTACAAGAGAAAGTTGATGCAACGCATCAATGTCGCCGGATATCCATAGTGCAGTTATGCATAACACTAACATTATAGTAGAATAAACAGTTATCAACTGAGGGGCATATTGGAACATCAGGGGTGGGGTCAAGTAAAAATGTATCATAACTGGCATTGTTTTGTCAACAAAGTGAATGATAATTGAAGCCTTTCATAGTTTATGATCAATCTCCATTCCAAAGAAGGTTGACCATTCATTAGTCTTAGTATGTATACAGTGCTTTCATTAAGGAATTATTATAAGATTTGTGAATTCCACATACACTTTTCAAGATGTTTGTCAGAATATTTGATTTTTTTTTTTTTTCAATACCAGACAATTTAGGATGTGCATGCAATAGCACGTCATTTTACCTTTCCTCTATTAAAGTCAACAGTGGACACCTTTGCAGCAATCTACTTTTAAAACAATGAGTTAAGGGTTAAATCGCTGAAGACATGAGTTTTCTCTTTTTCTCAAAATGATATTAGCTTGGCATCCTAATTATATCATACTTTAACAAATGTTGAAATGTAGTCCAATATTTATCAATTAGACCATCTTCGAAATATAATATCAACTAAACAGTTAAATCTCATTGAAATTGTTGTATAATTTAAACTTAATTTCGAACATAAACTGAGCCCTACAACATGTTAATTTATTTTAATTCTTTCCTTCCTTTTTTATAATGAAAATAACAAACTACTCATGTTTTAAAATTATATTATGATGAGCGCCCTTGTGTCATGATGCAGAACAATATGCAGATCGGAAGCAACATGCCTTTAGGGAATTAAATGACACATTTAAAATTGTCAAGGACGAAATAATGTTGTACGAAAGACCCGTTTCTTTCTTATTCGCAGAGGTGTCGTTCTTGAAACTCTCTTTATAGGCTCTCTCTATATACGTTCGTTCAAAGTAATTTTTCTATTTAAACTAGTTTTATCTCGGTTTGTTCATTTGTTCATTTGTTTCGAACCAAATAAACATTTTAAATCACCTACGATTTACTATTTGTAAGTGAGTGTAAAGAAACGGCTCTCTGCAAAGGAGATTGATCTACGCAGTTGGTATTCACGAGTCGAGCTTCAAGCAGGTGCGCGTATGTAAACAAATTAGACTGCGACGTAAATTTTTGTAGTTATCGCCTTTTGAGTACATGTAATATATAATGTAAAATAAAGTATTTCAGTCTAGCTAATAGGGACTGTTTTGTCTTCGTAAATAAAACAAAACAAGAGGGCCATGATGGCCCTTGAATCGCTCACCTGATTTTTGATTTTTTTTCACTTTAGCTATATAAGCCTCGCCCCCTGGTAGCCATAGTTTCCGACCAATCAACTTGGCTTGAAGGAATCTGATAGAGGGTCACCCTAGGAACATCTCTACAAAATTATTTGAAAATCGGCCAGATACTTTTGGAGGAGAAGATTTTTTAAGTTTTCACTATAGCCATACAAGGTAAATATCCTGGTATTGCTTTAAAGGGAGGTAATTTGAAGAAAACAAAAGTCTTCAAAAGGAGAAATATATCAGCATTACCGTCTACAGTTTAAATTGTTCTATTGTTTGTGGATTTAAAAATGTTCTTTTTTTCTTATTTCTACATGTAAAACGAAATATTGCGGCTTCTCTTTGACGCTTTGACGTCAAACATTCGTCTTGTACTTGTCTAAAATAAAATAATATCACTCGCTTTTTCATATCGAAATGCGCATGCGCGAAAATCGATGTTAAAGGTCACGAAACTACACAACAGAATAGGGTCTATATTTAGCTTAGAAACAGTTCCTACTTTAGATATTCATGGATTAACATTATTAAATGAATTCTACACAAATCAAGACATCTCTTTGAACATGAAAACAACATTTAGTAAGTTAAAATTGCTATTAAAAGGAGAATCCGAAATTGACCTCAATGATGACACATAAGAGTCTGCATTAGGGTGTGTTGGTTCACGTCTTGAAGGGACCACTTTTGTCTTCGTAAATAAGACAAAAAACTTAAATGCGAGTGAAATAAAAAAAACTGCAAACATTAAAAAATCGGAATATTTATTTCATTTTAGATGTGTCATTTATTAGTGTTCGTAAACAACCACAATTGTAATATGTTCAAATCATCTAGATTTGTTTCTTTCTAATAATAAGCCGCCCTCCCATGTGATTTCCGAAAAGCTATTAAAAATAGAAGTCGCGGGCTTCTGCCCGGCGACTAATAATGCAAAATAGCCCTGCCTACTGGCGGCCATGTTTTTTGACCAATCAACATGGCTTGAAGGAATCTGAAAGTGGGTCATCCAAGGAACATTTCTACAAAATTATTTGAAAATCGGGCCGACACTTTTGGAGAAGAAGATTTTTTAAGTTTGCACTATAGCCATATAAGGCAAAATAGCCCCGCCCCCCCCTGGTGGCCATGTTTTTCGACCAATCAACATGGCTTCAAGTCATCTGATAGAGGGTCACCCAAGGAACATTTCTACAAAATCATTTGAAAATCAGCCTGACACTTTCGGAGGAGAAGATTTTTTAAGTTTTCACTATAGCCATATAAGGCAAAATAGCCCCGCCCCCCTGGCGGCCATGTTTTTTGACCAATCAACATGGCTCGAAGGAATCTGGTAGAGGGTCATCCAAGGAACATTTCTACAAAATTATTTGAAAATCTGCCAACCAGTTTGGGAGAAGAAGATTTTTTAAGTTTTCACTATAGCCATATAAGGCAAAATAGCCCCGCCCCCCCTGGCGGCCATGTTTTTCGACCAATCAACACGGCTTGAAGGAATCTGATAGAGGGTCATCCAAGGAACATTTCTACAAAATGATTTGAAAATCTGCCAACCAATTCGGGAGAAGAAGAATTTTGAAGTTTTTTCGGTTTCGTTGCCATGGAAACCAGAATTTTGCATGGATCCCAAAAATTTGAAGGAATTCTGGTGAGGTCATTGAGAGGATGCTTTCTGTGAAGTTTCATCCAAATTGACCCACTGGTTACTGAGGAGAAGAAGTTGACGAACGACGCACGACGGACGACGCACGACGGACGACGCACAACAGACGACGCACGCCGGACGCCGGACAAAAGGCGATCACAATAACTCACCTTGAGCAAAGCTCAGGTGAGCTAAAAACATAAATGAGAGTCAAAATACATAAACCATCGGAATATTTATTTCATTTTAGATGTGTCATTACATTTCGCCACTATCTCATAGCGAAGCTGCTTTCGAAAAGTCGGATTAAAGCTGCAACCGCAGTCCACATGTGTATACCTACACCAAAATCGAGTTTTGATTGGTTATAATCTGCCTTTTCAACGATTTCATTGGTTCGACCGAATCACGAAACCCTCCGCTTGCATAAATTTATGAGACAAAATAGTTTCTATGAATGAAACTCACTCTGAACTATGGTTGACCTCAATGTCAGTAGTGTGAGGTAACGTCGACCGTTCTGTGACCCCATTAGTTTACAACAGTCGACTTATAGAGAAATGTGCAAAGCACTGTAAATAAAATTATTGAAAGGAGTTGAAACCATTGTGGCAAAAGTAGAAATTGCCTACGAAAAGCAATTTCCCCTTTTGTCACAATGTTTTCGATTGTCGTCTGCTGCACACGCGTCTGTAAGCGTCTGTAGGCGGAAAATGGTTACATCCTTCCCATGGAAGCGGAACCCTTTCCGTGATACTATAACAGTTCGAATATTTAAAATATATTGTTGAAAATGGAGCTATTGCTGACAATGAGCAATTCCTCCTTTTCACACAATGCTTTCAAACACGTTTCAAATTAATTCTTTTCATATTTAAACGTTTTACTATGGACGTTCTTTCCCTCTTTCTCCCTTCCGGACACATTTTGAATAACATGCTAGAGATGAATGATTACGACCAATTTTGCCTTACATCAAGGGGAAAATTATATAGTTGAAACCTTTGTGGAAAAAGAGGAAATGGGTCACGATAAACAATTCTGCAGCCGTCTGCTGCACATGCGTCAAAAAGCGACTGTAAGCGGGAAAGGGTTGAACCGTTCCCGTTATAGCTACTGAGTTACAAACAAATGTTGAAAGTATATTTGCAAACGGAGCAATTGCTGACAATGAGCAATTCCTCCTTTTCAAACAATGCTTTGAAACATGAATCAATTTGTTTCTATAACCTAGATAACGAAAACATTTGTCTACAGTTATTATTTTAACCTTTGCCCCTTTTAGACACATTTGACTAACCTTAACAGATGAATGATAATCAACAAGTTTGTCTTTTTCCACAATGTTTTCATCACTATTCAAAATCATACTTTTATTAATTCAGGTCAATAGTTATGCCTTAGTTCAATGTTGTTTGCTGTATATTTAGTCTATGTGGTCAAGGTTAAGGAATACTGTAAACAAACTTGTTACAACATAATTCGTCCAAAGAGAGAGGTCCTACTGTGTATACATGCCATGAAATAATGTTACAAACGGTCTCACCGCTACTGGGGAATTGTTGGTAAAACAGGTCGCGTTTTGTGTTGAATATTCTCATGTGTCGCTGTATGTAGACCCTACTAGGAAATAGAAATTAAATCTACAAATTATAGATAAGTTAATTTCAACATTGATTGATTGGGGTTTAACGCTGTTTTTAACATTTCTTCAGTCATATCACGGCGGCCAGTTCACCTACAAATGTATTTCCTGGTTTTCTCAAACCAGTACTCCTCACAACAATCTTCCCAAGCAACTGGCTGCGTTTCCACATAGACTTAGCCATTGGTGAAAGACGAATGACGCATGTCGCATTGACTTTTGTCAAACGTCCGAAAGAAATTTGGCCGAATTTGTCAATACATCCGAGTTATAACCGCAAGGTCATTATTTATTTTATTATTGAGAAGCTTCTAGCGATTTTGGGACTAAAATTATAATGTATATGCATTTGCGTTAATTTAAGACTCAACGTTCATCAACGTGTAATATAGTCCTAGATGTATCTGTTGACAAATAAACTAGAAATGTAGTCTAAATAGGTTTTTGAAAATTAACCTTGACGGTCCGATCCCGTTTCGGAGATACAATTAAATTGCAAATACTTTACAAATACCATAATCTAAGCTGACGTGTTTTGACGCATCGAACCAGTCTTCTGTAATCAATACTTGAGTTGTCTCCGTCTGTAAAGCTTGGAGGTATAATCCGGCGTCCGGCCGGCTGTCTGCCTGAATGTGCATTCGTCCGTCCGTCATGGATTGCATGTATTGGTTAACACGTTGTTTCTGTATGGCAGATTTATTTCAAAGTGGTCACAATTATACCTGTGTGATCAGGAGAACGGCAAAGTACTAGGTACATAACTCTGGTCTGTTTTTTCAGTTATCTCCATTTTTCCTTATTTAGTTCAGCGATTGTCTCAATTAACTTTCATTGTATCAATTTCAAACTTGGTTTGTAGGTAACTTATGACCTACAGATTTGCAGTGCACCATTACCATAAATTTAGCATGCTGCGTTTGGAGTGTGTATATTTTTGTCTTTCAATGTTCTCCCTTATTATATGCAACACATGCGTTCCGTGAAATTCCCTTTTTCGTTAATGAGTGCTTCCCCAAGATTTGTGCTTCGTCAAATCTAATCTGTTTTTTAGGTGTAAACTCAATTTTTTCATTTCTTCGGTTATTGTCTCAATATATGTCCAATATATCAATTTAAGACTTGGTGTATAGGAAACTCAGAGCTGCAATTGTGCAGTGCAAAAGAAACATAACTCTATCATGCTTTCGATCGTCTTTCATTTATCAGCATGATTACAATATACATTGTGGATCTTTAGTGATTATTGAACTAGAAATATTTTAATTAAGGGTAGCTGCTCGTTTTTTTTTTGTCAATCTTTTGTCCTTTGATATTTTGTTTATACAAGAAAAGGGTAAAACTTTGACAAATGAGGTATATGTTATAAGACTTTACACATTTTAATAAATTCTTAGTATCAATTATGTTATACAATGAAAATATTCTCAGTATCAATTATGTTATACAATGAAAATATTCTCAGTATCAATTATATTATACAATGATAATATTCTCAGTATCAATTATATTATACAATGATAATATTCTCAGTATCAATTATATTATACAATGAGAATATTCTCAGTATCAATTATGTTATACAATGATAATATTCTCAGTATCAATTATATTATACAATGATAATATTCTCAGTATCAATTATATCATACAATGAGAATATTCTCAGTATCAATTATGTCATACAATGGGTATATTTCAAGTTAATATTTGAAACATTGAAAAAATAAAAGCATCCAAACACTTTCCCACAACAAACAAGTCCAATACAGGAAACATTTAACCCTTTGCCTCATACAACAAGTCCAACACAGGAAACATTTAACCCTTTCCCTCATACAACAAGTCCAACACAGGAAACATTTAACCCTTTCCCTCATACAACAAGTCCAACACAGGAAACATTTAACCCTTTCCCTCATACAACAAGTCCAACACAGGAAACATTTAACCCTTTCCCTCATACAACGAGTCCAACACAGGAAACATTTAACCCTTTCCCTCATACAACAAGTCCAACACAGGAAACATTTAACCCTTTCCCTCATACAACAAGTCCAACACAGGAAACATTTAACCCTTTCCCTCATACAACAAGTCCAACACAGGAAACATTTAACCCTTTCCCTCATACAACGAGTCCAACACAGGAACATTTAACCCTTTCCCTCATACAACAAGTCCAACACAGGAAACATTTAATCCTTTCCCTCATACAACAAGTCCAACACAGGAAACATTTAACCCTTTCCCTCATACAACAAGTCCAATACAGGAAACATAAACACTTTCTCTCATACAACAAGTCCAATACAGAAAAACATAAACACTTTCCCACGACCAACAAGTCCAATACAGGAAACATTTAACCCTTTCACTCATACAACAAGTCCAATACAGGAAACATTTAACCCTTAACACATACAACAAGTCCAATACAGGAAAACATAAACACTTTCTCACAACCAACAAGTCCAATACAGAAAAAACATTTAACACTTTCCCACATACAACAAGTCCAATACAGGAAACATTTAACCCTTTCCCTCATAAAAAAGTCCAATACAGGAAACATTTAACCCTTTCCACAACCAACAAGTCCAATACAGGAAACATAAACACTTTCACTCATACAACAAGTCCAATATAGGTAACAAACACTTTCCCTCATACAACAAGTCCAATACAGAAAAACATAAACACTTTCCCACAACCAACAAGTCCAATACAGGGAACATTTAACCCTTTCACTCATACAACAAGTCCAATACAGGAAACATTTAACCATTTACACATACAACAAGTCCAATACAGGAAACATAAACACTTTCCCACAACCAACAAGTCCAATACAGAAACACATTTAACCCTTTCCCACATACAACAAGTCCAATACAGGAAACAAAAACACTTTCACTCATACAACAAGTCCAATACAGGAAACATAAACACTTTCCCACAACCAACAAATCCAATACTGAAAAACATTTAACCCTTTCCCACATACAACAAGTCCAATACAGGAAACAAAAACACTTTCACTCATACAACAAGTCCAATACAGGAAACATTTAACCCTTTCCACATACAACCAGTCCAATACAGGAAACATTAACACTTTCCCACATACAACAAATCCAATACAGGAAACATTTAATCCTTCCCACATACAACAAGTCCAATACAGGAAACAAAAACACTTTCACTCATACAACAAGTCCAATACAGGAAACATAAACACTTTCCCACAACCAACAAATCCAATACTGAAAAATATTTAACCCTTTCCCACATACAACAAGTCCAATACAGGAAACAAAAACACTTTCACTCATACAACAAGTCCAATACAGGAAACATTTAACCCTTTCCACATACAACCAGTCCAATACAGGAAACATTAACACTTTCCCACATACAACAAGTCCAATACAGGAAACATAAACACTTTCCCACATACAACAAATCCAATACAGGAAACATTTAATCCTTTCCACATACAACAAGTCCAATACAGGAAACAAAAACACTTTCACTCATACAACAAGTCCAATACAGGAAACATAAACACTTTCCCACAACCAACAAGTCCAATACCGAAAAACATTTAACCCTTGCCCTCATACAACAAGTCCAATACAGGAAACATAAACACTGTACCACAACCAACAAGTCCAATACAGAAAAACATTTAACCCTTTCCCTCATACAACAAGTACAATACAGGAAACATAAACACTTTCCCACAACCAACAAGTCCAATACAGGAAACATAAACACTTTCCCACAACCAACAAGTCCAATACAGAAACACATTTAACCCTTTCCCACATACAACAAGTCCAATACAGAAAAAAACATTTAACCCTTTCCCTCATACAACAAGTCCATTACAGGAAACATTTAACCCTTTCCCACATACAACAAGTTCAATACAGGAAACAGAAACACTTTCACTCATACAGCAAGTCCAATACAGGAAACATTTAACACTTCACCACATATAAAAAGTCCAATACGGGAAATATAAACACTTCCCCACATATTTCATACAACAAGTCCAATACAGGAAACATAAACACTTTACCACATACAACAAGTCCAATACCAGAAACATAAACACTTTAACACATACAACAAGTCAAATATGGGAAACATAAACACTTTCCCACAACCAACAAGTCCAATACATGAAACATAAACACTTTCCCCACATACAACAAGTCCAATACAGGAAACATAAACACTTTCCCACAACCAACAAGTCCAATACAGAAAAACATTTAACCCTTTCACTCATTCAACACGTCCAATACAGAAAACATAAACCCTTTCCCACATACAACAAGTCCAATACAGAAAAAACATTTAATCCTTTCCCACATATAACAAGTCCAATACAGGATACATAAACACTTTCACTCATACAACAAGTCCAATACAGGAAACATTTACCCTTTCCACATACAACAAGTCCAATACAGGAAACATAAACACTTTCCCACAACCAACAAGTCTAATACAGAAACAAGAGGGCCATGATGGCCCTATATCGCTCACCTGATTTAATAGAACTTCAATAGTTTTCAAAGTTTTTACTCTTTTTAGGCCAATACTTTTGGACAAGAAGATTTTTAAAGTTTTAACAATGTACATATAAGGAAAACAAGCTCCGCCCCCTGGAGGCCATGTTTTTCAACCGATCAAAAATATTTGAACAATCTTCGTAAAGGGTGCCCCAAGGAACATTTGTGCCAAATAATTTTTAAATCAGGCCAGTACTTTTGGACAAAAAGATTTTTAAAGTTTTAACAATGCACATATAAGGAAAACAAGCTCCGCCCCCTGGCCGCCATGTTTTTCAACGGATTGGAAATATTTGTACAATCTTGGTAAAGGGTGCCCCAAGGAACATTTGTGCAAAATAATTTTTAAATCAGGCCAGTTCTTTTGGACAAGAAGATTTTTAAAGTTTTAACAATGCACATATAAGGAAAACAAGCTCCGCCTCCTGGCGGCCATGTTTTTCAACGGATCAAAAATATTTGAACAATCTTGGTAAAGGGTGCACCAAGGAACATTTGTGCAAAATTATTTTCAAATCGGCACAGTACTTTTGGACAAGAAGATTTTTCAAAGTTTAAACAATGCACATATAAGGAAAACAGGCTCCGCCCCCTGGCGGCCATGTTTTTCAATGGATTGGAAATATTTGAACAATCTTGGTAAAGAGTGTCCCAAGGAACATTTGTGCAAAATAATTTTCAAATTGGGCTAGTACTTTTGGACAAGAAGATTTTTAAAGTTTTAACAATGCACATATAAGGAAAATAAGCTCCGCCCCCTGGCGGCCATGTTTTTTAACGGATCGGAAATATTTGAACAATCTTGGTAGAGGGTACCCCAAGGAACATTTGTGCAAAATATTTTCAAATCGGGCCAGTACTTTTGGACAAGAAGATTTTTTAAGATTTGGCAATTTTCCCCTTTTCTGATGCCGCAGCAACCAAAGTTCTACTTGGAATTAATTTCTTTGAACAACTTTGAAAGAGGACTACCTAAGGACCATTCCTGTGAAGTTATTTTGAAATCTGTCAATTGGTTTAGTAGGAGAAGTCATTTGTAGGAAATTGTTAACAGACACCGACGCCGACGACGACGACGCAGACGACGCCGGACGCCGGACGGTGAGTGATCACAAAAGCTCACCTTGCACTTCGTGCTTAGGTGAACTAAAAAACATTGAACCCTTTCCCTCATACAACAAGTCCAATACAGGAAACATTTAACCCTTTCCCTCATACAACAAGTCCAATACAGGAAACATTTAACCCTTTCCACATACAACAAGTCCAATACAGGAAACATAAACACTTTCCCACAACCAACAAGTCCAATACAGAAACACATTTAACCCTTTCCCACATACAACAAGTCCAATACAGAAAACATTTAACCCTTTCCCACATACAACAAGTTCAATACAGGAAACAGAAACACTTTCACTCATACAACAAGTCCAATACAGGAAACATTTAACCCTTTCCCTCATACAACAAGTCCAATACAGGAAACAAAAACACTTTCTCACAACCAACAAGTCCAATACAGGAAACATAAACCCTTTCCCTCATACAACAAGTCCAATACAGGAAACATAAACCCTTTCCCTCATACAACAAGTCCAATACAGGAAACAAAAACACTTTCTCACAACCAACAAGTCAAATACAGGAAACATAAACCCTTTCCCTCATACAACAAGTCCAATACAGGAAACAAAAACACTTTCTCACAACCAACAAGTCCAATACAGAAAAACATTTAACCCTTTCTCACAACCAACAAGTCCAATACAGGAAACAATTAACCCGTTCCCTCATACAACAAGTCCAATACAGGAAACATAAAACACTTTACCACATACAACAAGTCCAATACAGGAAACATAAACACTTTACCACATACAAGTCCAATACAGGAAACATAAACACTTTACCACATACAAGTCCAATACAGGAAACATAAACACTTTCCCACACAGTTCATACAACAAGTCCAATATAGGAAACATTTAAACTATCCAGGAGAATATATTTGAAAGATCTATTTCACTCTTTCCCACAAATTTGCAGCAGTCAAATATAATGGAAATTATTGAATATATTGTTGCTAATATTTTAAAAAGTTGTTTGCTGCGAGGCATCAAAACTCGTCTGTATGAGCTTAATGAAAGTTTAATTATTGACCACAGATGAAATTATGAGCAGCAGTTTCCCCTTTAGGCACAATGTTTTAAAAAGTATCCCGCTGCAGATCTGCAAGTAGGCACAGATAAACCAGATACCTGATGATACTGTTTGAAACATCTGCAGTGGGAGAATTTTGAAAACATTGTGGCAAAAGGCACAATGTTTTTAAAGAATGATTTTTAGATGATTTTCCCTATTTTTCCACTCAGTGTTTTCAAAGTCGTCTGCTGCAAAATAGGTTCACCAGATATACTTGAAGAATCATATCAACCCTTTCCAACATACAACAAATCTGCAGCAGATGAATTTGAAATCATCTTGGCAAAAGTAGGGAAAATTTACATAAATACAAATATAATTTTTGAATACAGTTGATAAAACATTGAAGCAAAGGAGAAATTGCTCATAAGGCATAATGACTTGCAAAACCCATCTTAAAAGTTGTCTGTTTCAGATGTGTCCACAAGTGGGTTAATACAAATATAACTATTAACAACAACAACTCCCTTTTCTTTAATTAATGTTTGCGAGAGTCATTTGCTACCAAACTCTCCTCTAAACCCTATAGTCTCTTTAACCTTAACTTTGATGTTCATAAAAAGGTCAATAAACTCAAATTTTTGGGTAAATATAAGCCCTTTCCCACATACAGACACATATTGACGCCTCTGCAGCAGACTCATATCTTCTTTTTCCACAATGTTTTCAAAAGTAACCTGCTGCAGAGGTGTATGCCAGAAAAAGGCTGTATGTGGTAAAAAGGGGGGTCAAATAGTTCAACTCACCATGAAGATGTTGTTTTGGTCTCATGTCCCCACCCATAGGGTCATTGCCCAGGACTGGATTCATGATTAAAGTCCTCATACAGAACACATCATCGGGTCAAATCAATCTGAAAAAAATCAAAAATGTCAATCAAGCAATACACATCATTAGAGTCCTGGTACCTCAGTCGGTACCGACGTGGGCTGTCAATCCAGGGGTTGTGAGTTCGAATCCCAGCTCGGTCAACATTCTTTCCGACGTTTGACAAAAGTCACCGAGACATGCGTCATTCTTCTTTCAGTCTTAACAGTCTATGTGGAAAAGCAGCCAGTTGCTTGGAAAGTATGTTGTGTGGTGTACTGGTGTGGGAAAACCAGGAAACGCATGAGAAGGTAAACTGGTTGCCGTGATATGACTGAAAAATTGTTGAAAACGGCGTTAAACCCTAATAAATCAACAATCAATAAAGTCACACATTATTGGGTTAATTGAATATGTGAAAAAAAAAATCAATCAATCAGTCATTTGATCAATACACATCATTAAAGTCACACATTATTGGATCAATTGAATCTGTGAAAAAATAAAATGAATCAATCAGTCATTCAATCAATACACATCATTAAAGTCGCACATTATTGGGTCAATTCAATCTGTAAGAACAAAATCAATCAGTCATTCAATCAATACTCATTATCAAAGTTGGCAGACTAATTACATAATCAAAGCGCTGAAAGCGCTGATGTAGGGGGCATATGTAAATTGAAAACATATGGCATAGATCATATGGACAAACATTGTTGAAACAATGAAACAATGACCTTTAAACAAACCAAACCAAAAATGTTTGAAGCAACACATATTGCCTGCCAATAACATATACCTCATTTGTCAAAGTTTTACCCTTTTCTTGTATAAACAAAATATCGAAGGACAAAAGATTGACAAAAAAAACCCGAGCAGCTACCCTTAATTAAAATATTTCTAGTTCAGAAATCACTAAAGATCCACAATGTATATTGTAATCATGCTGATAAATGAAAGACGATCGAAAGCATGATAGAGTTATGTTTCTTTTGCACTGCACAATTGCAGCTCTGAGTTTCCTATACACCACCTTAAGTCTTAAATTGATATATTGGACATATATTGAGACAATAACCGAAAAAATGAAAAAATTGAGTTTACACCTAAAAAACAGACTAGATTTGACGAAGTACAAATTTTGGGGAAGCACTCATTAACGAAAAAGGGAATTTCACGGAACGCATGTGTTGCATATAATAAGGGAGAACATTGAAAGACAAAAATATACACACTCCAAACGCAGCATGCTAAATTTATGGTAATGGTGCACTGCAAATCTGTAGGTCATAAGTTACATACAAACCAAGTTTGAAATTGATACAATGAAAGTTAATTGAGACAATCGCTGAACTAAATAAGGAAAAATGGAGATAACTGAAAAAACAGACCAGAGTTATGTACCTAGTACTTTGCCGTTCTCCTGATCACACGGGTATAATTGTGACCACTTTGAAATAAATCTGCCATACAGAAACAACGTGTTAACCAATACATGCAATCCATGACGGACGGACGAATGCACATTCAGGCAGACAGCCGGCCGGACGCCGGATTATACCTCCAAGCTTTACAGACGGAGACAACTCAAGTATTGATTACAGAAGACTGGTTCGATGCGTCAAAACACGTCAGCTTAGATTATGGTATTTGTAAAGTATTTGCAATTTAATTGTATCTCCGAAACGGGACCGGACCGTCAAGGTTAATTTTCAAAAACCTATTTAGACTACATTTCTAGTTTATTTGTCAACAGATACATCTAGGACTATATTACACGTTGATGAACGTTGAGTCTTAAATTAACGCAAATGCATATACATTATAATTTTAGTCCCAAAATCGCTAGAAGCTTCTCAATAATAAAATAAATAATGACCTTGCGGTTATAACTCGGATGTGTTGACAAATTCGGCCAAATTTCTTTCCGACGTTTGACAAAAGTCAATGCGACATGCGTCATTCGTCTTTCACCAATGGCTAAGTCTATGTGGGAACGCAGCCAGTTGCTTGGGAAGATTGTTGTGAGGAGTACTGGTTTGAGAAAACCAGGAAATACATTTGTAGGTGAACTGGCCGCCGTGATATGACTGAAGAAATGTTAAAAACGGCGTTAAATCCCAATCAATCAATGTTGAAATTAACTTATCTATAATTTGTAGATTTAATTTCTATTTCCTAGTAGGGTCTACATACAGCGACACATGAGAATATTCAACACAAAACGCGACCTGTTTTACCAACAATTCCCCAGTAGCGGTGAGACCGTTTGTAACATTATTTCATGGCATGTATACACAGTAGGACCTCTCTCTTTGGACGAATTATGTTGTAACAAGTTTGTTTACAGTATTCCTTAACCTTGACCACATAGACTAAATATACAGCAAACAACATTGAACTAAGGCATAACTATTGACCTGAATTAATAAAAGTATGATTTTGAATAGTGATGAAAATATTGTGGAAAAAGACAAACTTGTTGATTATCATTCATCTGTTAAGGTTAGTCAAATGTGTCTAAAAGGGGCAAAGGTTAAAATAATAACTGTAGACAAATGTTTTCGTTATCTAGGTTATAGAAACAATTTGATTCATGTTTCAAAGCATTGTTTGAAAAGGAGGAATTGCTCATTGTCAGCAATTGCTCCGTTTGCAAATATACTTTCAAAACTTGTTTGTAACTAAGTAGCTATAACGGGAACGGTTCAACCCTTTCCCGCTTACAGTCGCTTTTTGACGCATGTGCAGCAGACGGCTGCAGAATTGTTTATCATGACCCATTTCCTCTTTTTCCACAAAGGTTTCAACTATATATTTTTCCCCTTGATGTAAGGCAAAATTGCTCGTAATCATTCATCTCTAGCATGTTATTCAAAATGTGTCCGGAAGGGAGAAAGAGGGAAAGAACGTCCATAGTAAAACGTTTAAATATGAAAAGAATTAATTTGAAACGTGTTTGAAAGCATTGTGTGAAAAGGAGGAATTGCTCATTGTCAGCAATAGCTCCATTTTCAACAATATTTTTTAAATATTCGAACTGTTATAGTATCACGGAAAGGGTTCCGCTTCCATGGGAAGGATGTAACCATTTTCCGCCTACAGACGCTTACAGACACATGTGCAGCAGACGACAATCGAAAACATTGTGACAAAAGGGGAAATTGCTTTTCGTAGGCAATTTCTACTTTTGCCACAATGGTTTCAACTCCTTTCAATAATTGTATTTACAGTGCTTTGCACATTTCTCTATAAGTCGACTGTTGTAAACTAATGGGGTCACAGAACGGTCGACGTTACCTCACACTACTGACCTTAAGGTCAACCATAGTTCAGAGTGAGTTTCATTCATAGAAACTATTTTGTCTCATAAATTTATGCAAGCGGAGGGTTTTGTGATTCGGTCGAACCAATGAAATCGTTGAAAAGGCAGATTATAACCAATCAAAACTCGATTTTGGTGTAGGTATACACATGTGGACTGCGGTTGCAGCTTTAATCAGACTTTTCGAAAGCAGCTTCGCTATGAGATAGTGGCGAAACGCCCCTATCCCAAAAAATTGTACAGTTTGGATATTAGTCTAAATATAAAAATATCCAACATGAATGGGTGGTTGATGGTGGATGTGTGGGTGATGGCTGACGTGTAATGCTCACCCCTTTCCCACATACAACATGAACGTGTGGGTGATGGCGGACATGTAATGCTCACCCATATCCAACATGAACGGGTGGTTGATGGTGGACGTGTGGGTGATGGCGGAAGTGTAAAGCTCACCCATATCCAACATGAACGGGTGGGGATGGTGGATGGGTCGGTGATGGTGGATATATGGGGATGGTGGACGGGTGGTGATGGTGGATGGGTGGGTGATGGTGGATGGGTGGAGATGGTGGCTTGGTTTGTGATGGTGGACGATGGGGATGGTGGATGGGTGTGTGATGGTGAAAGGGTGGGGATGGCAGACAGGACGGATGGGGATGGTAAACGGTTGGGTGATGGTGGACAGGTGGGGATGGTGGATGTGTGGGTGATGGTGGACAGGTCGGGATGGTGGACGGGTGGGGATGGTGGATGGTTTGGTGATGGTAGACAGGTGGTGATGGTGGATGGGTGGATGATGGTTGTCAGGTGGGTGATGGTTGTCAGGTGAGTGATGGTGGACAGGTGGCAGATGGTGGATGGGTGGGGATGGTGGATGATGGTGGTCAGGTGGGTGATGGTGGACAGGTGGGGATGGTGGATGGGTGTGTGATGGTGGAGAGGTGGGGATGGTAGACTGGTGGGTGATGGTGGACAGCTGGGTGATGGTGGATGGGTGGGTGATGGACAGGTGGGGATGGTGGATGGGTGTGTGATGGTGGAGAGGTGGGGATGGTGGAGAGATTGGGATGGTGGATGGTTTGGGATTATGGAGAGGTGGGGATGGTGGATGGTTGGGTGATGGTGGAAAGGTGGGTGATGGTGGACGGGTGGTGATGGTGGACAGGTGGGTGATGGTGGACAGGTGGGGATGGTGGATGGGTGTGTGATGGTGGAGAGGTGGGGATGGTGGAGAGGTGGGGATGGTGGAGAGGATGGTAGAGAGGTGGGGATGGTAGATGGGTGGGTGATGGTGGACGGATGGGGATGGTGGATGGGACGGATGGGGGACTGGTGGGTGATGGTGGACAGGTTGGTGATGGTGGATGGGTGGGTGATGGACAGGTGGGGATGGTGGATGGGTGTGTGATGGTGGAGAGGTGGGGATGGTGGAGAGATTGGGATGGTGGCTGGTTGGGGATGATGGAGAGGTGGGGATGGTGGAGAGGTGGGGATGATGGATAGGTGGGGATAGTGGACAGGTGGGGATGGTGGAGAGGTGGGTATGGTGGAGAGGTGGGGATGGTGGATGGGTGGGTGATGGTGGACAGGTGGGTGATGGTGGATGGATGAGGATGGTGGATGGGTGTGTGATGATGAAAGGGTGGGTGATGGTGGATGGATGGGGATGGTGGATGGATGGGGATGGTGAAAGGGTGGGTGATGGGGGATGGTGGATGAATGGGGATGGTGGACGGGTGGGGGATGGTGAATGGGTTGGTGATGGTGGATGATGGTGGACAGGTGGCAGATGGTTGACAAACGGGTGATGGTGGATGTGTATTGACATATCCAACATGAACAGGTGGGTGACAGTGGGACGTGTTATGCTCACCCCTTTCCCACATACAACCGATGACTTTGCAAACATTTATATACCAAAAATATAAATGAAAGGCAAAGAAAAGATGTTTGTCAAACATTATGGCCCCAATCAATCAATAGAGTTCATCTACTGGTCACCTCCAGCCTCCATGTCAAGTTTGAAGGCCATGGGTGCAGGCAATGTTGAGTTATCACTTGGATAAGCTTTTCGTGTTCAAGGTCACTGTGACCTTGACCTTTGACCCAGTGAACTCAAAATCAATAGGAGTCATCTCCTGGTCACCCCAAGCCTCCATGTCAAGTTTGAGGGCCATTGGTGCAGGCAATGTTGAGTTAGCACTTGGACAAGCTTTTAGACACAATACGGACTATGGACTAAATAAAAACATGGTTTACTATTTCCTTTTCTTTCAATGTTTTAAATAGCTTTCTCCTGTAGGGGGATGAAACATTTGTCTATCAGGCCAAATTTTAATCCTTACCCACATACAAACAATCTGTAGACAACTTTGAAAACTTGGATTTCCAAAACATACAAGGGAAGTAATTGTGTTGGTAATATCATTGACTAGTTTTGATCCCTTGTCTTACTTAACTCCCCTTGCAAGTATTTTATTTCCATTCTATTATGTGATATTTTTTGGTAAAATGTCTTCTACCCTATCTTAACCCTTTCCCACATACAACACACATCAACAGTAGATAACTTTGAAGACATCTTGGCAAAAATAAGGAAAATCTGTATTGACTCTCCACTTTGACTTATATTGGCATAAACGTTAATGACTCTCCACTTTGACTTATATTGGCATAAAACGTTAATGACTCTCGACTTTGACTTATATTGGCATAAACGTTAATGACCCTCCACTTTGACTTATATTGGCATAAAACGTTAATGACTCTCCACTTTGACTTATATTGGCATAAAACTAGTGCGATATCACTTTCAGGTTTTGTCAGAAGATAAATTTAGATCTATTAACTGATGACACTGTAAAGATGCCCATGCACGCCCAAGTCTACCAGAAATTTTCAAAGTAATCTGATTCAGATTTGTTGTAAGTGAGAAAGAGTTAACAGTGTAAGATATATGCTCAGTAGAGCCTGGGCCTCTCATATAAACCATCCCAGGTTTGAATCCCATCAAGTGGGTTCCACCTTATATCTTTCCATAAATAAAATGTGCCATATGCAGTTCTTTGAAATGTCCCAGCAGCACATATCCAGCATGATGAGTAAAAGAAGAAAGCTTGTTTCCCAATCAAAGTGCAATAAATAAGTCTTAACCCTTTTACACATACAGCATATCTGCTGCAGATGACTTTAAAGACATTTAGTATAAAATAAAAAGTTAAATATATTATTACTGAATACAGTTGAAAACATTGTGGCAAAAGGAGCAATTTATCCTTTTGCTACAATGTTTTCAAGAGGCTTTATGCCCATTTTCTATTTGTTTTGATCTTCTATTATTTTCTACAAAGTTTTCAATTAGGAAAAGTACAATAAAGACGAATATATAACCCTTTACCATGTCCAGCAGACAAGTTTCCAATAATGTTTTGAACTCTTTCAGAAACTATACTTTCATTACAAGTTTGCGGTACTGTTGACAACATCTAGGCAAAGCTATGGATAACTTCTGTAAATTTTATTAAATGTAACTATTATTATTGATCCGATTTGAAAATATAATGGCAAAAGGAGAAATTACTCAAAATTGATTTCCCATATTTCTGCATATATTTTCAAAGTAGTCTGCTGCAGATTTGTTTTATTTGGAAAAGGGTTAAACATACCTGGCTACGAGGTTATAAAATCTATGCTAAACCTAATGGTAGCGAGTAGCAATTCTGGCATCATCTACTTATCAGCCAATTTCGTTGGGCACTGACCTTTATAGGGGCATTGTGTTACATTCCTTTTTATCAAACCTGTCTAGCTTTATCTCTAATTGACCATTTCCTCCTTTCAGCAAACTACAAACCTTTTCCCACATTAAGAAAGAAACTTAAGCAAGCAGTATCAAATTATTCTGTCAAAGAGATTAAGTTTATACATGTATTATCATAATTATTTCCCTTCATATGTTTCTTATGTCAGATATTGTGGATTGTTGAGAAAGCAAAACTGACAATAGTCAACAAACAGCAAACATTGTGGATGTAGAAAAATCATTGTGGTAGAAGGAGAAATTGCTGCTGTCAATTAAATTTCTAGGTCTTTGCACAGCTGATTTCAATACAGCCAAAAAGTAATAATTAACCCTTTCCAAATAACTACAGCAGACAACTTCGAAATTATCTTATCTTAAATATGCAAATTGAAGTATAACTATTGTAAAGAGTTGAAAACATTGTGGGAAAAGGAGAAATTGTTTTGAGCAACTTCTTCTTTGCTGCAGAGGCATCAGAACGCGTCTGTATAAGGGAAAGGGTTAAAGGCCAATACCTATCATTTCTACTGTGATATGAAGAAGGATTTTAGTTGATAACATCAAATGCCAGCAGCTACTTTTGCTACTTTACTCATATTTCTAAACAGGAAGAATCACTAGGATTGATGAAAGAAAAACATAGTGCCACATTTTTTGGTTCACCTTTCACCCTCAAATCGACAGACATTTACTGTTTATCCTGTATCAGATGTACTTCCAATCATCAGCATTGCCGCAGACCACATATAAGAACAATATGAGAAAAGCAGAAATTACTCCCTTTCTCACAATGTTTCAAGATCAAAGATCTTACATCCAGCAATGTCTATTTTCCCCCTCCCTTTTCAACCCTGGTACCAAAGTTATTCTAAATCACAAGATCTTGCATTTTTCCTTCTTGGTTTTTAATTCTTTCCCACATACAGCAAATCTACAGCAGACTTTTAAAACATTATAGTTCATCCTAACAAGAGGACCTATAATGGTCCTACAGCGCTCACCTGGTCTAACACAGTGCTCACCTGGTCTAACAAGAGGACCTATAATGGTCCTACAGCGCTCACCTGGTCTAACATAGTGCTCACCTGGTCTAACAAGAGGACCTATAATGGTCCTACAGCGCTCATTTGGTCTAACAAGAGGACCTATAATGGTCCTACAGTGCTCACCTGGTCTAACAAGAGGACCTATAATAGTCCTACAGTGCTTACCTGGTCTAACAAGAGGACCTATAATGGTCCTACAGTGCTTACTTGGTCTAACAAGAGGACCTATAATGGTCCTACAGTGCTTACCTGGTCTAACAAGAGGACCTATAATGGTACTACAGCGCTCATTTGGTCTAACAAGAGGACCTATAATGGTCCTACAGCGCTCACCTGGTCTAACAAAATGACCTATAATGGTCCTACAGCGCTCACTTGGTCTAACAAGAGGACCTATAATGGTCCTACAGCGCTCACCTGGTCTAACAAAATGACCTATAATGGTCCTACAGTGCTCACCTGGTCTAACAAAATGACCTATAATGGTCCTACAGAGCTCACCTGGTCTAACAAGAGGACCTATAATGGTCCTACAGCGCTCACCTGGTCTAACAAGAGGACCTATAATGGTCCTACAGCGCTCACCTGGTCTAACAAGAGAACCTATAATGGTCCTACAGTGCTCACCTGGTCTAACAAGAGGACCTATAATGGTCCTACAGCGCTCACCTGGTCTAACAAGAGGACCTATAATGGTCCTACAGCGCTCATCTGGTCTAACAAGAGGACCTATAATGGTCCTACAGCGCTCACCTGGTCTAACAAGAGAACCTATAATGGTCCTACAGCGCTCACCTGGTCTAACAAGAGGACCTATAATGGTCCTACAGCGCTCACCTGGTCTAACAAGAGGACCTATAATGGTCCTACAGCGCTCATCTGGTCTAACAAGAGGACCTATAATGGTCCTACAGCGCTCATCTGGTCTAACAAGAGGACCTATAATGGTCCTACAGCGCTCATCTGGTCTAACAAGAGGACCTATAATGGTCCTACAGTGCTCACCTGGTCTAACAAGAGGACCTATAATGGTCCTACAGTGCTCATCTGGTCTAACAAGAGGGCCTATTTCTTGGTAAGTTAACAGTACTACTGGTTCATTTATCCTGACACCAGCCAGTCAGTCGTAATGCTAACCCCGAAATTACTACTAGTCTTTGGTATGACCCAACCAGGGATTGAAACCGTGACCTCCCACTCCGAGGCAGACACTCTATAAGAAAAATATGTTCATAGAGACTTTCCATATCCCCCACCCCCGATTTCAAAGTCATCTGTAGCAGGTTTGTTGTTTGCTATATTTGGGAAAGGGGGTTTAAAATATATCCTAATCTGAAAAAAAGATCAGTCAGTTTAGAAGGCTGGTCAAATAAAGATAGTGGACAAGGACAAACACACGTAGACTTAATTAATCCCTTCCCTAATGTAGAAGACTTTGGAGGCCTCCGAACGACTAAAAATAATAGTCAGTGTGTTTACATGTTGGTTTTGACAGTTTCCCAGGGTTGTGGGGTTAGCATTTCTCCCTTTGCCACAATGTTTTAATCCTTATTCAATAATTATAAATTCATATAGAGATTTTTCATATTTTTAACAAGATTTATTCAATGTTGTCTCCCGCAGATCTGTTGTATGTGGGGAAAAGATAGATTCATAGGAACTTCTGTAAACATCAAGCTTACAGTATAATTGAAATTTAATTATGTCAATAGTATAGAAACAAAAATGTTTGCGCATGGACAAACTCTGGTCAAATTTTGACTGATATTTATATGGGAACACAGAAGAAATTATGGAACTTTTTATTTGGCAGACATTTGGTTTTCAGTAACATCACGTTTGCCAGAGTGGTCGGCTTAGTGAATATGCGCCTGCATTTGGGAAATGGTTAACTTTGTAAACCAATTAAATAATTAGACGAGATGTGAACAGTTGTCAGAGTAACATTCAGGTGTCAACAGTCAACTATTGACCATATCAATCGAGAATACTGGTACCCAGTCTCTTTACCCCAATACTGACTTCATCAGGCCAGGATACTGGTACCTAGTCTCTTTACCCATACTGATATAATCGAGCCAGAATACTGGTACCCAGTCTCAAATCGAGTCTCGTGTACCAGTCTCTTTACCCCATACTGACCACATTGAGCCAGGCTACTGGTACCCGGTTTCTTTAACTCCATACTGACCACATCAAGCCAGGATACTGGTACCCAGTCTCTTTATCCCATATTGACCACATCGAGCAAGGATACTGGTACCCAGTCTCTTTATCCCATACTGACCACATCGAGCAAGGATACTGGTACCCGGTCTCTTTACACAATACAGACCACATCAAGCCAGAATACTGGTACCCAGTCTCTTTACCCGATACAGACCACATCGAGCCAGGATACTGGTACCCAGTCTCTTTATCCCATACAGACCACATCGAGCAAGGATACTGGTACCCAGTCTCTTTATCCCATACAGACCATATCGAGCCAGGATACTGGTACCCAGTATCTTTACCCCCATACTGACCACATCAAGCCAGGATACTGGTACCCAGTCTCTTTATCCCATACAGACCATATCGAGCCAGGATACTGGTACCCAGTATCTTTACCACCATACTGACCACATCAAGCCAGGATACTGGTACCCAGTCTCTTTATCCCATACTGACCGCATCAAGCCAGGATACTGGTACCCAGTCTCTTTACCCCCATACTGACCACATCGAGCAAGGATACTGGTACCCAGTCTCTTTATCCCATACTGACCACATCAAGCCAGGATACTGGTACCCGGTCTCTTTATCCCATACTGACCACATCAAGCCAGGATACTGGTACCCGGTCTCTTTATCCCATACTGACCACATCGAGCCAGGATACTGGTACCCGGTCTCTTTATCCCATACTGACCACATCAAGCCAGGATACTGGTACCCGGTCTCTTTATCCCATACTGACCACATCAAGCCAGGATACTGGTAAACAGTCTCTTTACCCAATACTGACCACATCTTCAGGTGTTACCATCCTATCCCCTAACGGTATTAATATAGTATTTTGTTCAAAGCTAAATTTTACTAAACACATGGCCTTAGAGTTGGTGAAAAAGTGAAAAACAAATAAAGTTAAAGACAAAAATTTAATCCTTTCTGGCATACAACAAAAAGATGTCAAAATTCATCTGCACATGGGAATGGGCTAAGTGTAGCTCCAGATATAACCATGATACATATAAACACATATTGTACAACATAGAGTTCACGTTCAATCAGGAACATAGATCTTATCTATTTTCCTGGTTAAATACACACTTCAGTGTTGTGATAAAAGTTTCATCCTTATTCATAGGCTTGGAAGGATTAAGAAACTACAGGTCAATGAACGTAAACATTGTTATAAGAAGTGTAATTAGAGTATTATAATATATCTGTGACATAGCACGTTCATTCGGTCATTCACTTGTGTGTTACTCATTCACCGAAAAATTTAATGATATATTAAAACAATTTTCTGTTTGTTATAAATGAACCCATTCACACAAACAGAAGCTTTGCGACGCATTTGCAGCGGACAACTTTTGAAAATATATTGGCAAAAAATGAAATTGAAATTTCTCTCTTTGACATAATGTTTTCAACTTGATTAAATAATTATACTGTCATTGATAGATATTTCATATTATTATACCTCAATTTCATTGTCCATATAAAACTCCCATTGACAAAATGTTGCTATTTTTACTGTCAAGACAAATGTACCACGTGACCATGAGACAGTTTTTGTACTGTCTTACGGCGGTATACAAATTGTTTACTGTTTCACGGCTGTATGCAAATTTTTACTATCAAGACAAATGTACCACGTGACCATGAGACAGTTTTTGTACTGTCTCACGGCGGTATGCAAATTTTTTAGTCTCACGGCCGTATGGTAGGTAGGAAGATTTATGTTAATAAAACTCATTAAAACGAGACATGTAGAGCGCTCTATGTTGTACTTTTGTGCTATGAAATATTTTTTGGTGTAATAAAATAAATAACAAATTGCTTTGAATTGGACAGTAATATTGTCATCCTTCGGAGAAATACTGTCACCCGAGCCGTACAGTATTCTCCTCAGGCTGACAATATTACTGTCCAATTCAAAGCAATGTGTTATTTATATACTGTCTCATGCTAACAGTACGTTTCTGACCGGTTAACAGTATACTGTTACATGGCACACATGTTAAAATGTTTGTTATGCACGTGCATGACGTCATTTCAAACCATAACGTCACATTTTAGACGCGCGTGCCATGTAACAGTATACTGTTAACCGGTATATTCATATGTGTGTGTTACATTGTAGTATATCTACCCATGTTCACTTCCCCTATAAAGGTACAGAATAAATTGAATAAACGTGTAATTTTGTTCGGTATAATAAAATAAATATTGCATGGCTTCCAGTGTGACAGTACATATTGTCAACATTCGGGTAAATACTGTTAACTGTCATTGATAGATATTTTATATTATTATACCTCAATTTCATTGTCCATATAAAGCTCCCATTGACAAAAAGTTGCTATTTTTACGTGACCTTGAGACAGTTTTTGTTATGCAAATATTTTACTGTCTCACGGCCGTATGCAAATTAGGTAGGTAGGAAGATTTATGTTAATGAAACTCATTAAAACTAGACATGTAGAGCGATCTATGTTGTACTTTTGTGCTATGAAACATTTTACAGATCATAAAGTAATTTAATTCTATTTTTTGGTATAATAAAATAAATAACAAATTGCTTTGAATAGGACAGTAATATTGTCATCCTTCGGAGAAATGCTGTCACCCTTGCCTGCGGCTAGGGTGACAGTATTCTCCTCAGGCTGACAATATTACTGTCCAATTCAAAGCAATGTGTTATTTATATACTGTCATTGATAGATATTTTCCATATTTTTGCTTCTATGTTTTATCTGCTACAGATTGGTCATATGTAGGAAAGGGCTAACAGACATTGACAGAGTTCAGGGCTAACAGACATTGACAGAGTTCAGGGCTAACACACATTGACAGAGTTCAGGGCTAACAGACATTGACAGAGTTCAGGGCTAACACACATTGACAGAGTTCAGGGCTAACAGACATTGACAGAGTTCAGGGCTAACACACATTGACAGAGTTCAGGGCTAACAGACATTGACAGAGTTCAGGGCTAACACACATCGACAGAGTTCAGGGCTAAAAGACATTGACATAGTTCAGGGCTAACAGACATTGACAGAGTTCAGGGCTAACAGACATTGACAGAGTTCAGGGCTAACACACATTGACAGAGTTCAGGGCTAACACACACTTCACTTTAATTTTCTTTTGTTACAGCTTTTCCACTGGCATTTTGATGCATCTGCAGCCAACTGAATTTGAAAATAATGTTATTATAAAAACTCAAAGGGTTTTCAACATTTTTCAATAATCATACTTTCTTTTACATAGACATTTAAAAATAAAATTGAAAACACATTTCATATGTATTTATATCATTATATGTGACGACTGAATATCAAATACTAACCTTATTCCATAATGTAGACAATATTTGTGACTTTTTTTCTGCTTCAATAGTCAGATAAAATACATTGTGAGAATAAGTAGTTTCACCCTATATTCCGTAATGTTTTCTTAAGGCGATGGATATATACAGGGCTATATATACAGGACTATAGATACAGGGATGTGGATACAGGACTATAGATACAGGGCTCTAGATACAGGGTTATATATACAGGAATATAGATACTAGGCTGTAAATACAGGGCTATATATACAGGACTATAGATACAGGGCGGTAAATACAGGGCTATGTATACAGGACTATAGATACAGGACTATAGATACAGGGCTGTAAATACAGGACTATAGATACAGGGTTATATACACAGGACTATAGATACAGGGCTGTGGATACAGGACTATAGATACAGGGTTATATATACATGACTATAGATACAGGGCTGTGGATACAGGACTATAGATACAGGGCTGTAAATACAGGGCTATATATACAGGACTATAGATACAGGACTATAGATACAGGGCTGTAAATACAGGGCTATATATACAGGACTATAGATACAGGGCTGTAAATACAGGACTATAGATACAGGACTATAGATACAGGGTTATATATACAGGACTATAGATACAGGGCTGTGGATACAGGGCTGTAGATACAGGAATATAGATACAGTGCTATAGATACAGGACTATAGATACAGGACTATAGATACAGGGTTATATATACAGGACTATATATACAGGACTATAAATACAGGGTTATATATACAGGACTATAGATACAGGACTATAGATACAGGGCTGTAAATACAGGGCTATATATACAGGACTCTAGATACAGGAATATAGATACAGGGCTATATATATACAGGACTATAGATACAGTGCTGTAGATACAGGGCTATATATACAGGACTATAGATAACGTGCTCTAGGTACAGGGCTATATACAGGGCTATATATACAGGACTATAGATACAGGACTATAGATACAGGGCTATATATACAGGGCTATATATACAGTGCTGTAGATACAGGGCTATATATACAGGGCTATATATACAGTGCTGTAGATACAGGGCTATATATACAGTGCTGTAGATACAGGACTATAGATACAGGACTATACAGAGCTATATATACAGGGCTATAGATACAGGACTATAGATACAGGGTTATATATACAGGGCTATAGATACAGGACTATAGATACAGGACTATAGATACAGGGATATATATACAGTGCTGTAGATACAGGAATATAGATACATGGCTGTAGATACAAGGCTATATATATAGGACTAAATAATCAGTGCTGTAGATACAGGGCTATATATAGTGTGCTGTAAATATAGGACTATAGATACAGTGCTGTAGATACAGGGCTGTAGATACAGCGCTATAGATACAGGACTATAGATAGTGCTGTAGATACAGGACTATATATACAGTGTTGTAGATACAGGACTATATATACAGTGCTGTAGATACAGGACTATATATACAGTGCTGTAGATACAGGACTTTAGATACAGTGCTGTATATACAGGACTTTAGATACAGTGCTGTAGATACAGGACTATAAATACAGGGCTGTAAATACAGGACTTTAGATACAGGACTATAGATACAGGACTATAGATACAGGGCTCTAGATACAGGGTTATATATACAGGACTATATATACAAAACTATAGATACAGGACTATAGATACAGGGTTATATATACAGGACTATAGATACAGGGCTGTAGGTACAGGACTATAGATACAGGACTATATATACACAGGACTATAGATACAGGGCTGTAGATACAGGGTTATATATACAGGACTATATATACAGGACTATAGATACAGGACTATAGATACAGGGCTGTAAATACAGGACTATAGATACAGGACTATAAATACAGGGCTGTAAATACAGGACTTTAGATACAGGACTATAGATACAGGGCTATATATACAGTGCTGTAGATACAGGACTATATATACAGGGCTGTAGATACAGGACTATAGATACAGGACTATATATACAGGACTATATATATATACAGGAATATAGATACAGGACTATATATACAGGACTATATATACAGGACTATAGATACAGGACTATATATACAGGACTATAGATAGTGCTGTAGATACAGAACTATATATACAGGACTATAGATACAGGACTGTAGATACAGGACTATATATACAGGGCTGTAGATACAGGGCTATAGATACAGGACTATAGATACAGGACTATAGATACAGGACTGTAGATACAGGACTATAGATACAGGACTATAGATACAGGGCTGTAGATACAGGACTATAGATACAGGACTATAGATACAGGGCTGTAGATACAGGACTATATATACAGGACTATAGATACAGAGCTGAAGATACAGGACTATATATACAGGGCTGTAGATACAGGACTGTAAATACAGGACTATAGATACAGGACTATAAATACAGGACTATAGATACAGGACTATAAATACAGGACTGTAAATACAGGACTATAGATACAGGACTGTAAATACAGGACTATAGATACAGGACTATAGATGCAGGACTGTAAATACAGGACTATAGATACAGGACTGTAAATGCAGGACTATAGATACAGGGCTGTAAATACAGGACTATAGATACAGGGCTGTAAATACAGGACTATAGATACAAGACTGTAAATACAGGACTATAGATACAGGACTATAGATACAGGACTGTAAATACAGGACTATAGATACAGGACTGTAAATACAGGACTATAGATACAGGACTGTAAATACAGGACTATAGATACAGGGCTGTAAATACAGGACTATAGATACAGGGCCGTAAATACAGGACCATAGATACAGGACTGTAAATACAGGACTATAGATACAGGGCTCTAGATACAGGACTATAAATACAGGACTGTGAATACAGGACTATAAATACAGGACTATAGATACAGGACTATAGATACAGGACTGTAAATACAGGACTATAGATACAGGGCTGTAAATACAGGACTATAGATACAGGGCCGTAAATACAGGACTATAGATACAGGACTGTAAATACAGGACTATAGATACAGGGCTGTAAATACAGGACTATAGATACAGGGCTCTAGATACAGGACTATAAATACAGGACTGTAAATACAGGACTATAAATACAGGACTATGGATACAGGACTATAGATACAGGACTGTAAATACAGGTTGGAAATACAGGACTATAGATACAGGGCTGTAAATACAGGACTATAGATACAGGGCTGTAGATACAGCGCTGGATCAGAGGCTAAAGATAGGGATGAGTATAAAGTTGTAAACATTGCCACATCAAATTGTCACAGTATGTACAACAGTCTTCTGCTACACTAGGGACACTCTCTGTCCCTGGCTACACTAATGCAATAACATATATCTGCAGATAAAGATATTATATACCGCTGACTCAATCATCTTGGTCTGCTTAAAGGGTAACATCCCAGTTCGTCTAATCCCATTTCGTCTACAGTTTTTTGTCCCATTTCGTCTACACTCTTGTTCCCATGTCGTCTACTGTCCATAAAATGAATATACATAGATATGTCTACGGAGATTTCCATTTCATCTTACATTGACCTTTCTTAAATCAATTATAAATCTTGGTGTGAAAACTTTAAGCAATTACTGCTTTTAATTAATGTTAATTAATTTTTGAACAAACTGCTGATCATCTTTTAATTAAGAAGTTTAAAACTTTAAGCAATTACCTTTGATCTGTATTGTTAATTGTTATGAACTTTGTGTTTCTTTTGTTTACAGCCTTCGGACTTTGTACATAATGTAGACTAAGACTGGCTGAATGCCATGAGTCCCTTAAAGTAATTGCGACATTCCAATATAATCATATAAAAATTATCAAAAATAGAACGATAAAAACACGATGTATGTATAACCCACATATTTTAAACAAAATATGTCCGTCTTATTGAATTTGTCTGTCTCATTAATCTAAGTGTAGACGAAATGGCACCGGGGTGTAAATTGGTTGTAGACGAAATGGGACAAATTGCAAAAAGTGTAGACGAAATGGGATTAGACGAATTGGGATTAGACGAAATGGGATTAAACCGCTTAAAGTCATGCTTTGTGACGTATATGAATTTTGATTAATCCTTTTCCACATACAGCAAGTCAGTAGAAGTATAAAAGTATGATTGAGGAAAAGAGTTTAAAACATTTACAATGAACATTTTCTACTTTTGCCACAATTGTTTTCAGAAGTCGTCTGCTGCAGAATTGCGTCAAAATGTATGTACAAGTGGGAAATGGTTGTCCTTGTTTCCTTGTTAGAAGTTTATATCATATGTCAACTTGTGTAGATTCTGAAACCCATTCCCACATACAACACATCTGCAGCAGACGGCTTCACAAACACCTAGGTAGCAATATGAAAAATCTCTATAAATGATATTTTTTTTTTTAATAAAATTGAAAAGAAAAGACTGTGGCATAGGGAGAAATTGGTCAGTATTGCTCAATTTCTACTTTTACAACAATGTTTTCAAAAGCCGTCTGCTGCAGTAGCATGGCCAGTGTCTGTATGTAGGGATAAGACTGAGCTGATCTGAACCTACACTATTCAGAAATTCCAAAACGTACCTTTTCCCATGAAGGGGCTAAATGTATATATTATAGATATAGAAGAGCAAGGGTGAACTGCCCTGAAGCCATGTGTTGACCTACTACTGGACAATTACACAGGTATGTGACCACTGGATTCATAAATAATATCCCCTGGGCATTCTTGCATATAAATAAAGTAAAATCATTACCTGGCTTCCTTTCACACAAATAACACATCTGCAAGAGATGAAAGCATCTCTACAAACAATGAAGATAATCTCTACAAAGGAATGTACAATTGTTGAATTGAGTGGGATTAGTGTGGCAAAAAGGAAAAATTGCTTATCATTATCAATTTCTTCTTTTGTCACAATAGTTTTGAAAATTCCTCTTGTGAAAAGGCGTCAGAAAGCATCTGTATGTGGGAAAGGGTTAACATTCAGGATCATAATGTAACAGGAGGGTATAAATGGTTTTTGGCAGAAGTTATACCATGAATAAGTTTGTAGAAAGACAAAGTGAAAAATGTATAGGCATTGCTCATATCGATGTTTCGCCAGCAAAATATCATCAGATTCTAAGTCATCTGATGGTGCCTAAAAATGAGAGGTGCAAAATTCACTATCACAAGGGGTAAAGTGTTGTATGGTGAATGTAGTGTTGTAGTATTAAATATAAAACTAAAATAACATTTAAGCTTTTCTTGCATTGACTCTTATTTCAACATATTAACAGATGGTATCACCATATAAACACATAGATGTGACAGTTTATTATCTGTTCACTGTCAATTTTTCAATGTAAATAACATAAAAATATATATATGAAGAGTTTGACACTAAAACTGTTGAAAAACCCATCTTTTTCTGAAAACCTAATACTGCCCTTAGGAATTTTCTATACAAACAGTTCTATACAGGTAGAGTTCTATACAGGTAGCCCTCTTCTACACAAACAGTTCTATACAGGTAGCCCTCTTCTACACAAACAGTTCTATACAGGTAGAGTTCTATACAGGTAGCCCTCTTCTACACAAACAGTTCTATACAGGTAGAGTTCTATACAGGTAGCCCTCTTCTACACAAACAGTTCTATACAGGTAGAGTTCTATACAGGTAGCCCTCTTCTACACAAACAGTTCTATACAGGTAGCCCTCTTCTACACAAACAGTTCTATACAGGTAGCCCTCTTCTACACAAACAGTTCTATACAGGTAGCCCTCTTCTACACAAACAGTTCTATACAGGTAGCCCTCTTCTACACAAACAGTTCTATACAGGTAGCCCTCTTCTACACAAACAGTTCTATTCAGGTAGCCCTCTTCTACACAAACAGTTCTATACAGGTAGAGTTCTATACAGGTAGCCGTTTTCCACACAGACAGTTCAATATGTGAATCAATATAAACACTTTTGTGACTCGAACATGTCTGTTAAATTATCTGGGACTCACATAAATCTATTATACTGTACTATTTATGTAAATATTTGTAAATGTTTTAGCAGAGGTCCACAGGGAAGACTGGACATGCCCAACTGTGCAACCTCTATAAATTATTTATTTATTGTTGTTATATTCATAATTAATCAGACAAGCAGAGACCAAAAACCAAAGAGGGTAAAGATCTCATATACTGACAATATTTTTGTTTGTTTGTTCGTATTTTTTTGCACTGTCTATCTGTCTGTCTCTCTCTGTCTCTGTCTCTCTTTCTTTGTTATTTTGAAATGATCTTCCATTTGGGAGGAAATAAAGAATAATAATATATAAATTGTTATGAGTAATTGATCCTATTGTCACAACGTTTTAAAAAGTTGGCTGCTACAGATGCATCAGAACGTGTCTACAAGTGGGAAAGAGATAAATAAGGCCTGAATAAAACAATTAGGAATTTCTCGTTGGTTTAATAAACAATAATCTTTATTCTCATACATGTATGTATACATGGAAATCCAATGATTATTCATTAACAATTTTTCACATACAACAAATCAGCAGCAGACGACTTTCAAAAGTATCTGATCTAAAATGTGCAAAATATTAACAAGGGAAATTAAAACAGTTTAAAAGTATTGAGAACATTGTGGCAAAAGAGGAAATTGCTAGTTAGGATCAATACCTGATTTTGCCACAATGTTTTCAAAAGGCAGAAAGGATTGACCCTTTTCCACTTGGAAATGAACTTTCTTGAATCTACTACAGATGGCTTTTGAAAACATGACAACAGTAGAACTAGATCAATACTAACACTTTAGAGAGATAGTTGCTGTCTCCTACAAATGTTTGTTAACCAATATCCACTGTCATGCTGAAGCATTTTGATCGGAACTAGTTCTAACATTTTGCAGCTAATTTTGAAAATAAGGAGTAATCTCCAGATGAAATAAAGTTGGAAAACCCTTTACCGCTTACAACAAATCTCCAGATGAAATAAGGTGATATGAAAACCCTTTACAACAAATCTCCAGATGAAATAAAGTTGGAAAACCCTTAACCGCTTACAACAAATCTCCAGATGAATTAAGGTGATATGAAAACCCTTTACAACAAATCTCCAGATGAAATAAAGTTGGAAAACCCTTTACCACTTACAACAAATCTCCAGATGAATAAGGTAATTGGAAAACTCTTTACCACATACAAATCTCCAGATGAATAAGGTAATTGGAAAACCCTTTACCTCATACAACAAATCTCCAGATGAATAAGGTAATTGGAAAACCCTTTACCTCATACAACAAATCTCTTGTTGAAATAAGGTAATTGGAAAACCCTTTACCTCATACAACAAATCTCCAGATGAAATAAGGTGATATGAAAACCCTTTACAACAAATCTCCAGATGAAATAAGGTTGGAAAATCCTTTACCACATACAACAAATCTCCAGATGAATAAGGTAATTGGAAAACCCTTTACCTCATACAACAAATCTCCAGATGAAATAAGGTTGGAAAATCCTTTACCACATACAACAAATCTCCAGATGAATAAGGTAATTGGAAAACCCTTTACCTCATACAACAAATCTCCAGATGAATAAGGTAATTGGAAAACCCTTTACCACTTACAACAAATCTCCAGATGAATAAGGTAATTGGAAAACTCTTTACCACATACAAATCTCCAGATGAATAAGGTAATTGGAAAACCCTTTACCTCATACAACAAATCTCCAGGCAACCAAATGTAGGCAAACATATGGGAAATCTCTAAGAATGAAAGAATAATTAATGTATAGCCCTTCCTGCATACAACTTTTAAAGCATCAGAAAGCATATACATGTATGTTGGAATAGGATAATGTTGAATCAGAATGAACAATTTCTCCTTTTCCCACAAACTTTCCAAAAGTTGTCCTCTTGGAGATACATCAAAATGGAACAGTTTTTCCTCCTACAGAATAACAATTGGTCTGTTATGTTTACATGTGATTAATGATCCCGCATTGCCTCTCTGGTGTGTATAATTTGATATGGCCAATTTCACCCCTTTGGGTAATAAATTGGTCTCCTTGTTTGACCATATGGTAATGAATCAACGAGTGACCATGTTTGAGCAAGATTGAGTTTCCCATTTAACAAACAAACTTGTCTTATGGAATTTCTTAAATTACAGGGGACCTTTTATAAACAATTTTCTGATATTTTTTGTTCTTCTTTCTCTTGTGACGTTTAACCCTTTCCCAAACATATCTTCAACAAATCTGTAGCACACGACTTTAAACAAGACGGCCATGATGGCCCTTGATCGCTCACCAGATTTTATTTTTTTACTTTAGCCATAAAAGGCAAAACAGCCCTGCCCCTTGGTGGCCGTGTTTATTTCCCAATAACCATGGCTGGAAGGTATCTCAAAGAGGGTCATCCAAGGTACATTTCTACAAAATTATTCAAAAATCTGCCAGACATTTTGGGAGGAGAAGATTTTTCAAGCTTTCACTATAGTCATATAAGGCAAAACAGCCCATGTGTCCATGTTTTTTGACAAATCAACATGGCTTAAAGGAATCTAAAAGAGGGTCATCGAAGAAACATTTCTACAAAATTATTTAACAAGAGGGCCATCAAGGCCCTAGATCGCTCACCTGATTTATGCAATGTGATATGTCATGCCAACCACACAGAAAACCACATTAACTGATTTTGTGGTCAGGTAAGCTTATACAAGAGGGCCAGTATCGCAAAAATTAAATCTCCAATCAGCCACACACCCTGGTGGCCATGTTTTATGACCAATCACCATAGCTTGAAGGAATCTCATAGAGTGTACCCAAGGAATATTTCTGCAAAATTATTTGAAAATCGGCCAAATAGTTTCGGAGGAGAAGATTTTTAAACTTTTCACTAAAGCCAATATAAGGCTAACAGCACAGCCCCACTGGCAGCCATATTTTAAGACCAATCAAAATGGATTGGTGGAATCTGATAGAGAGTCACCCAAGGAACAATTCTACAAATTTACTTGAAAATCAGCCAGCCAGTTTGGTAGAAGAAGAATTTTGTAGTTTTTTTCATTTGGTTGCCATGGAAACCAGAAATCTGCATGGATCCCAACAATTTGAAGGAATTCTGGTTAGGTCATTGAGAGTATGTTTTCTGTGAAGTTTCATCACAATTGACCAACTGGTTACAGAGGAGAAGATGTTGACGCACGGCGCACACCGGACAAAAGACTATCACAAAAACTCACCTTGAGCACTTCATACTCAGGTGAGCCAAAAAGCACATATTCAAATATATGATGAAAGGACGATTATTGAACAAAGTTGAAAACATTGTGGCAAAAGGAGATATTGTTTGTTTCTCCCTTTGCCACAATAGTCGTCTGCTGCAAAGGCATCAACATGTGTTGACACATGAGAATGGGTTAACCTCATACAGATAGATGACTCATTATTCTGCAGCATATAACTTTGTTATTTTGGGGCAATTGCTCTTTTTCTGAAGGCTTTTACAGTCTTGTATTGAATTGAATTTTTATGCTCATAATGAGCAATTTTTCCTTTTGTCACAATATTTTTAAAAGATTCTTCAGGATAGGTCTGCATATGGAAGAAGGCTTATCAACAAACCCATGCATCAAGAAATGTCGTGGCAATCAGTTCTATACCTGAGCAACAGAACACTTGAGCAACACTCTACGAAAGGCCCGCAGCCAAGCCATTTTCAAATGTGTAATAATTACATTGAGGTTGGTTTTTCCTCTCTGATCCCTGACATAGGACAAGATAAGAAAGAGAACACACACAGGTCTTGTTTCCATATATATCTGTAAGCACTCATTAAAATCTATGCTGTGAGTACTCAGGTCTTGCTTCCACAATATATCTGTAAGCACTCATTAAAACCTATGCTGTGAGTACACAGGTCTTGTTTCCACAACATATCTGTAAGCACTCATTAAAACCTATGCTGTGGGTACTCATGTCGTGCTTCCACAATATATTGTAAGCACTCTTTAAAACCTACGCTGTGAGTACTCCGGTCTTGCTTCCATGATATATCTGTAAGCACTCATTAAAACCTATGCTGTGAGTACTCAGGTCTTGCTTCCACAATATATCTGTAAGCACTCATTAAAACCTATGTTGTGAGTACACAGGTCTTGTTTCCACAACATATCTGTAAGCACTCATTAAAACCTATGCTGTGGGTACTCATGTCGTGCTTCCACAATATATTGTAAGCACTCTTTAAAACCTACGCTGTGAGTACTCCTGTCTTGCTTCCATGATATATCTGTAAGCACTCATTAAAACCTATGCTGTGAGTACTCAGGTCTTGCTTCCACAATATATATGTAAGCACTCATTAAAACCTATGTTGTGAGTACACAGGTCTTGTTTCCACAACATTTCTGCAAGCACTCATTAAAACCTATGCTGTGGGTACTCATGTCGTGCTTTCACAATATATTGTAAGCACTCTTTAAAACCTATGCTGTGAGTACTCAGGTCTTGCTTCCATGATATATATGTAAGCACTCATAAAAACCTATGCTGTGAGTACTCAGGTCTTGCTTCCACAATATATCTGTAAGCACTCATTAAAACCTATGCTGTGAGTACACAGGTCTTGTTTCCACAACATATCTGTAAGCACTCATTAAAATCTATGCTGTGAGTACTCATGTCGTGCTTCCATAATATATCTGTAAGCACTAATTAAAATCTATGCTGTGAGTACTCAGGTCTTGCTTCCACAATATATCTGTAAGCACTCATAAACACCTATGCTGTGAGTACTCAGGTCTTGCTTCCACAATATATCTGTAAGCACTCATTAAAACCTATGCTGTGGGTACTCATGTCGTGCTTCCACAATATATTGTAAGCACTCTTTAAAACCTACGCTGTGAGTACTCCGGTCTTGCTTCCATGATATATCTGTAAGCACTCATTAAAACCTATGCTGTGAGTACTCAGGTCTTGCTTCCACAATATATCTGTAAGCACTCATTAAAACCTATGTTGTGAGTACACAGGTCTTGTTTCCACAACATATCTGTAAGCACTCATTAAAACCTATGCTGTGGGTACTCATGTCGTGCTTCCACAATATATTGTAAGCACTCTTTAAAACCTATGCTGTGAGTACTCAGGTCTTGCTTCCATGATATATATGTAAGCACTCATAAAAACCTATGCTGTGAGTACTCAGGTCTTGCTTCCACAATATATCTGTAAGCACTCATTAAAACCTATGCTGTGAGTACACAGGTCTTGTTTCCATATATATCTGTAAGCACTCATTAAAATCTATGCTGTGAGTACTCAGGTCTTGCTTCCATAATATATCTGTAAGCACTAATTAAAATCTATGCTGTGAGTACTCAGGTCTTGCTTCCACAATATATCTGTAAGCACTCATAAACACCTATGCTGTGAGTACTCAGGTCTTGCTTCCACAATATATCTGTAAGCACTCATTAAAACCTATGCTGTGAGTACACAGGTCTTGTTTCCACAACATATCTGTAAGCACTCATTTAAACCTATGCTGTGGGTACTCATGTCGTGCTTCCACAATATATTGTAAGCACTCTTTAAAACCTACGCTGTGAGTACTCCGGTCTTGCTTCCATGATATATCTGTAAGCACTCATTAAAACCTATGCTGTGAGTACTCAGGTCTTGCTTCCACAATATATCTGTAAGCACTCATTAAAACCTATGTTGTGAGTACACAGGTCTCGTTTCCACAACATATCTGTAAGCACTCATTAAAACCTATGCTGTGGGTACTCATGTCGTGCTTCCACAATATATTGTAAGCACTCTTTAAAACCTATGCTGTGAGTACTCAGGTCTTGCTTCCATGATATATATGTAAGCACTCATAAAAACCTATGCTGTGAGTACTCAGGTCTTGCTTCCACAATATATCTGTAAGCACTCATTAAAATATATGCTGTGAGTACACAGGTCTTGTTTCCATATATATCTGTAAGCACTCATTAAAATCTATGCTGTGAGTACTCAGGTCTTGCTTCCACAATATATCTGTAAGCACTCATTAAAACCTATGCTGTGAGTACACAGGTCTTGTTTCCATATATATCTGTAAGCACTCATTAAAATCTATGCTGCGAGTACTCAGGTCTTGCTTCCATAATATATCTGTAAGCACTAATTAAAATCTATGCTGTGAGTACTCAGGTCTTGCTTCCACAATATATCTGTAAGCACTCATAAACACCTATGCTGTGAGTACTCAGGTCTTGCTTCCACAATATATCTGTAAGCACTCATTAAAACCTATGCTGTGAGTACACAGGTCTTGTTTCCACAACATATCTGTAAGCACTCATTAAAACCTATGCTGTGGGTACTCATGTCGTGCTTCCACAATATATTGTAAGCACTCTTTAAAACCTACGCTGTGAGTACTCAGGTCTTGCTTCCACAATATATCTGTAAGCACTCATTAAAACCTATGTTGTGAGTACACAGGTCTTGTTTCCACAACATATCTGTAAGCACTCATTAAAACCTATGCTGTGGGTACTCATGTCGTGCTTCCACAATATATTGTAAGCACTCTTTAAAACCTACGCTGTGAGTACTCCTGTCTTGCTTCCATGATATATCTGTAAGCACTCATTAAAACCTATGCTGTGAGTACTCAGGTCTTGCTTCCACAATATATATGTAAGCACTCATTAAAACCTATGTTGTGAGTACACAGGTCTTGTTTCCACAACATTTCTGCAAGCACTCATTAAAACCTATGCTGTGGGTACTCATGTCGTGCTTTCACAATATATTGTAAGCACTCTTTAAAACCTATGCTGTGAGTACTCAGGTCTTGCTTCCATGATATATATGTAAGCACTCATAAAAACCTATGCTGTGAGTACTCAGGTCTTGCTTCCACAATATATCTGTAAGCACTCATTAAAACCTATGTTGTGAGTACACAGGTCTTGTTTCCACAACATTTCTGCAAGCACTCATTAAAACCTATGCTGTGGGTACTCATGTCGTGCTTTCACAATATATTGTAAGCACTCTTTAAAACCTATGCTGTGAGTACTCAGGTCTTGCTTCCATGATATATATGTAAGCACTCATAAAAACCTATGCTGTGAGTACTCAGGTCTTGCTTCCACAATATATCTGTAAGCACTCATTAAAACCTATGCTGTGAGTACACAGGTCTTGTTTCCACAACATATCTGTAAGCACTCATTAAAATCTATGCTGTGAGTACTCAGGTCTTGCTTCCATAATATATCTGTAAGCACTAATTAAAATCTATGCTGTGAGTACTCAGGTCTTGCTTCCACAATATATCTGTAAGCACTCATAAACACCTATGCTGTGAGTACTCAGGTCTTGCTTCCACAATATATCTGTAAGCACTCATTAAAACCTATGCTGTGGGTACTCATGTCGTGCTTCCACAATATATTGTAAGCACTCTTTAAAACCTACGCTGTGAGTACTCCGGTCTTGCTTCCATGATATATCTGTAAGCACTCATTAAAACCTATGCTGTGAGTACTCAGGTCTTGCTTCCACAATATATCTGTAAGCACTCATTAAAACCTATGTTGTGAGTACACAGGTCTTGTTTCCACAACATATCTGTAAGCACTCATTAAAACCTATGCTGTGGGTACTCATGTCGTGCTTCCACAATATATTGTACGCACTCTTTAAAACCTATGCTGTGAGTACTCAGGTCTTGCTTCCATGATATATATGTAAGCACTCATAAAAACCTATGCTGTGAGTACTCAGGTCTTGCTTCCACAATATATCTGTAAGCACTCATTAAAACCTATGCTGTGAGTACACAGGTCTTGTTTCCATATATATCTGTAAGCACTCATTAAAATCTATGCTGTGAGTACTCAGGTCTTGCTTCCATAATATATCTGTAAGCACTAATTAAAATCTATGCTGTGAGTACTCAGGTCTTGCTTCCACAATATATCTGTAAGCACTCATAAACACCTATGCTGTGAGTACTCAGGTCTTGCTTCCACAATATATCTGTAAGCACTCATTAAAACCTATGCTGTGAGTACACAGGTCTTGTTTCCACAACATATCTGTAAGCACTCATTTAAACCTATGCTGTGGGTACTCATGTCGTGCTTCCACAATATATTGTAAGCACTCTTTAAAACCTACGCTGTGAGTACTCCGGTCTTGCTTCCATGATATATCTGTAAGCACTCATTAAAACCTATGCTGTGAGTACTCAGGTCTTGCTTCCACAATATATCTGTAAGCACTCATTAAAACCTATGTTGTGAGTACACAGGTCTCGTTTCCACAACATATCTGTAAGCACTCATTAAAACCTATGCTGTGGGTACTCATGTCGTGCTTCCACAATATATTGTAAGCACTCTTTAAAACCTATGCTGTGAGTACTCAGGTCTTGCTTCCATGATATATATGTAAGCACTCATAAAAACCTATGCTGTGAGTACTCAGGTCTTGCTTCCACAATATATCTGTAAGCACTCATTAAAATCTATGCTGTGAGTACACAGGTCTTGTTTCCATATATATCTGTAAGCACTCATTAAAATCTATGCTGTGAGTACTCAGGTCTTGCTTCCACAATATATCTGTAAGCACTCATTAAAACCTATGCTGTGAGTACACAGGTCTTGTTTCCATATATATCTGTAAGCACTCATTAAAATCTATGCTGCGAGTACTCAGGTCTTGCTTCCATAATATATCTGTAAGCACTAATTAAAATCTATGCTGTGAGTACTCAGGTCTTGCTTCCACAATATATCTGTAAGCACTCATAAACACCTATGCTGTGAGTACTCAGGTCTTGCTTCCACAATATATCTGTAAGCACTCATTAAAACCTATGCTGTGAGTACACAGGTCTTGTTTCCACAACATATCTGTAAGCACTCATTAAAACCTATGCTGTGGGTACTCATGTCGTGCTTCCACAATATATTGTAAGCACTCTTTAAAACCTACGCTGTGAGTACTCCGGTCTTGCTTCCATGATATATCTGTAAGCACTCATTAAAACCTATGCTGTGAGTACTCAGGTCTTGCTTCCACAATATATCTGTAAGCACTCATTAAAACCTATGTTGTGAGTACACAGGTCTTGTTTCCACAACATATCTGTAAGCACTCATTAAAACCTATGCTGTGGGTACTCATGTCGTGCTTCCACAATATATTGTAAGCACTCTTTAAAACCTATGCTGTGAGTACTCAGGTCTTGCTTCCATGATATATATGTAAGCACTCATAAAAACCTATGCTGTGAGTACTCAGGTCTTGCTTCCACAATATATCTGTAAGCACTCATTAACACCTATGCTGTGAGTACACAGGTCTTGTTTCCACAATATATAAGTAAACAGTCATTAAAACCTATGCTGTGAGTACTCAGGTCTTGCTTCCAAAATATATTTGTAAGCACGCATTAAAACATATGCTGTGGGTACTCATGTCGTGCTTCCACAATATATTGTAAGCACTCTTTAAAACCTATGCTGTGAGTACTCAGGTCTTGCTTCCATGATATATATGTAAGCACTCATAAAAACCTATGCTGTGAGTACTCAGGTCTTGCTTCCACAATATATCTGTAAGCACTCATTAACACCTATGCTGTGAGTACACAGGTCTTGTTTCCACAATATATAAGTAAACAGTCATTAAAACCTATGCTGTGAGTACTCAGGTCTTGCTTCCAAAATATATTTGTAAGCACGCATTAAAACATATGCTGTGAGTACACAGGTCTTGCTTCCACAACATATCTGTAAGCACTCATTAAAACATATGCTGTGAGTACACAGGTCTTGCTTCCACAATATATCTGTAAGCACTCATTAAAACCTATGCTGTGAGTACTCCGGTCTTGCCTCCACAATATATCTGTAAGCACTCATTAAAACCTATGCTGTGAGTACACAGGTCTTGCTTCCACAATATATATGTAAGCAGTCATTAAAACCTCACTAAGACAATTCTTTTGAGTACCCACAACATAGGTATTGGAGGTCAAATCAAGTTTTTAGATCATTCAAACGCCTCTTATCTAGAACTCTGTTCCTGCTTGATTAACCAGGACTAGGCTAATTGTTGTTGGCATGGTGTTTTACATCACGTTAAACTATTGTTCAGTTATATCACATTGTTTCCTGGGTAAGTTACTAATACTATTGATCCCTTTTTCCTGACACAAGTCACTAAGTAGCAATGATAACCCCACACTCCTGAGCACCAAGGAAGGAAAGCTGTTACTTCCACAATGGAAAGAAATTACTTTCATTGTTTAAAGTGTTTGGTATGACCTGGTATTAAATCCAGTACTAGGCTAGCGGGTATATACCTTTAAAAGTGTTTGGTATGACCTGGTATTAAATCCAGTACTAGGCTAGCGGGTATATACCTTTAAAAGTGTTTGGTATGACCTGGTATTAAATTTGCCTAGAAATTTTCAAAAAGTCTACTTTAGATTGATTGTATCAGGGAAAGGATTAAATGAATGTTTTCAGTCTTCTGAATCCGCTGAATGTGGGTAAGGATAACTTGTAACACTATTTTAAGTGGGTGGGAAATTGCAGCCTGAATTGTCTGACTGACCGCTCATTGAACCAGAACCAATAGAAAACTGACCATTCCCTCAGTCTGTTATACCAGTGGTTACTAAGCCAGATTGAGTCATGGATGTTCATTTACATAAACCATCAGAAATCAAATAGGACTGACCTGACAGGCATCAGGTCAAAGTCATTTTTACTCTCTATTTTTAACTCTTTCAATACAATTTTTGAAAGATGGACTAGTGAAGAGTTTGTAGCCAATTCTAGGAAAATCCATTAAAAAATGGTCAGTTGCACAGCCAACACTATAGGGCCTGGTCAGATGATGCGGACTTGCCTAGTCAGATGGCACATTGGGCCTGGTGAGATGGCTCATTGGGCCTGGTGAGATGGTGTATTGGGCTTGGTCAGATGGCACATTGGGCCTGGTGAGATGGCTCATTGGGCCTGGTGAGATGGTGTATTGGGCCTAGTCAGATAGAACATTGGGCCTGGTGAGATGGCTCATTGGGCCTGGTGAGATTGCTCATTGGGCCTGGTGAGATGGTGCATTTGGGCCTGGTGAGATGGCACATTAGGCCTGGTCAGATGGCTCATTGGGCCTGGTGAGATGGCACATTGGGCCTGGTCAGATGGTGCATTGGGGCTGGTCAGATGGTGCATTGGACCTGGTCAGAGGTCGCATTGGGCCTGGTCAGAGGTCGCATTGGGCCTGGTCAGAGGTCGCATTGGGCCTGGTCAGAGGTCGCATTGGGCCTGGTCAGAGGTCGCATTGGGCCTGGTCAGATGGTGCATTGGGCCTGGTCAGATGGTGCATTGGGCCTGGTCAGAGGTTGCATTGGACCTGGTCAGATGGCTCATTGGGCCTGGTCAGAGGTCACATTGGGCCTGGTTATATGGCTCATTGGGCCTCCTGGTCAGATGGTGCATTGGGCCTGGTCTGATCGTGCATTAGGCCTGGTCAGATGGCACATTGGGCCTGGTCTGATGGTGCATTAGGCCTGGTCAGAGGTCGCATTGGGCCTGGTCAGATGGGGCATTGGACCTGGTCTGATCGAGCATTAGGCCTGGTCAGATGGCACATTGGGCCTGGTCTGATGGTGCATTAGGCCTGGTTAGAGGTCGCATTGGGCCTGGTCTGATGGTGCATTAGGCCTGGTCAGAGGTCGCATTGGGCCTGGTCAGATGGGGCATTGGACCTGGTCTGATCGTGCATAAGGCCTGGTCAGATGGCACATTGGGCCTGGTCTGATGGTGCATTAGGCCTGGTCAGAGGTCGCATTGGGCCTGGTCAGATGGGGCATTGGACCTGGTCTGATCATGCATAAGGCCTGGTCAGATGGCACATTGGGCCTGGTCTGATGGTGCATTAGGCCTGGTCAGAGGTCGCATTGGGCCTGGTCAGATGGGGCATTGGACCTGGTCAGAGGTCGCATTGGGCCTGGTCAGAGGTCGCATTGGGCTTGGTCAAATGGTGCATTGGACCTGGTCAGAGGTCGCATTGGGCCTGGTCAGATGGCTCATTGGGCCTGGTCAGAGGTCGCATTGGGATTGGTCAGATGGCTCATTGGGCCTGGTCAGATGGCTCATTGGGCCTGGTCAGAGGTCGCATTGGGCCTGGTCAGATGGTGCATTGGGGCTGGGGAGATGGTGCATTGGACCTGGTCAGAGGTCACATTGGGCCTGGTCAGATGGCTCATTGGGCCTGGTCAGAGGTCGCATTGGGCCTGGTCAGATGGCTCATTGGGCCTCCTGGTCAGAGGTCGCATTGGGCCTGGTCAGATGGTGCATTGGGCCTGGTCTGATCGTGCATTAGGCCTGTTCAGATGGCACATTGGGCCTGGTATGATGGTGCATTAGGCCTGGTCTGATGGTGCATTAGGCCTGGTCTGATGGTGCATTAGGCCTGGTCAGAGGTCGCATTGGACCTGGTCAGATGGCACATTGGGCCTGGTCTGATGGTGCATTAGGCTTGGTCAGAGGTCGCATGGGCCTGGTCTGATGGTGCATTAGGCCTGGTCAGATGGCACATTGGGCCTGGTCTGATGGTGCATTAGGCCTGGTCAGAGGTCGCATTGGGCCTGGTCAGATGGGGCATTGGGCCTGGTCAGATCGCTCATTGAGCCTGGTCAGAGGTCACATTGGGCTTGGTAAAATGGCTCATTGGGCCTGGTCAGATGGTTCATTGGGCCTGGTCAGAGGTCGCATTGGCCTGGTCAGATGGTGCATTGGGGCTGGTCAGATGGTGCATTAGGCCTGGTCAGAGGTCGCAAAGGGCCTGGCCAGATGGCTCATAAGGCCTAGTCAGAGGACGCATTGGGCCTGGTAAGAGGTCGCATTTGGCCTGGTCAGAGGTCGCATTGGGCCTGGTCAGATGGCTCATTGGGCCTGGTCACGTCGCATTGGGTCTGGTCAGAGGTCGCATTGGGCCTGATCAGAAGTCGCATTGGGCCTGGTCAGAGGTCGCATTGGGCCTGGTCAGATGGCTCATTGGGCCTGGTCAGGTCGCATTGCGTCTGGTCAGAGGTCACATTGGGCCTGGTCAGAGGTCCCATTAGGCCTGGTCTGTTGGTGCATTAGGCCTGGTCAGATGGTGCATTAGGCCTGGTCAGAGGTCGCATTGGGCCTGGTCAGAGGTCGCATTGGGCCTGGTCAGAGGTCGCATTGGGCCTGGTCAGATGGCTCATTGGGCCTGGTCAGAGGTCGCATTGGGCCTGGTCAGAGGTCGCATTGGGCCTGGTCAGATGGCTCATTGGGCCTGGTCAGGTCGCATTGGGTCTGGTCAGAGGTCGCATTGGGCCTGGTCAGAGGTCCCATTAGGTCTGATGGTTCATTAGGCCTGGTCAGATGGTGCATTAGGCCTGGTCAGAGGTCGCATTGGGCCTGGTCAGAGGTCGCATTAGGCCTGGTCAGATGGCTCATTGGGCCTGGTCAGAGGTCGCATTGGGCCTGGTCAGATGGCTCATTGGGCCTGGTCAGAGGTCGCATTGGGCCTGGTCAGAGGTCGCATTGGGCCTGGTCAGAGGTCGTATTAGGCCTGGTCAGAGTTCGCATTGGGCCTGGTCAGATGGTGCATTGGGCCTGGTCAGAGGTTGCATTGGACCTGGTCAGATGGCTCATTGGGCCTGGTCAGAGGTCGCATTGGGCCTTGTTAGAGGTCGCATTGCGCCTGGTGAGATGGCTCATTGGGCCTGGTGAGATTGTGTGGATGGCCTGGTCAGATGGCTCAATGTAGATTCCAGAGTGTTAACAAGATTTTCCTTCAATTTTACTTTATGACTTAGTTTTTGATCTCACATGACCCAGTTTCGTACTTGGCCAACATTTGAAGAAGATGTAAACTATGTTCTTCTAAACTTTCATGAAGACTGTAATATGTTGCCTGTAGAGTATTTAGAAGGCAATTGTTGACAACACAAGAGGGGCGACGGACTGACTACAGATAAAAAATGTGGTCACAATAGCTCACCTTGAGTACTTCATGCGTAGCTGAGCTAAAACTTACAATCATTTACACTGTTTTCAGTGTGTTTTCCTATATATTTTCTAAAGTCATCTGCTGGCGAATTTCAAATTAAGAACGATTAAAAAATACATCTTGGAAAAAGATAACCAACGACTTCTTTCTCAAAATGTTTTTGAAAACTAACTGTGGCATCAGGCATTCAGTTAATTAAACTAAGGTTTTATACCAGATTGGCTATATAATGGATGGACAGTAAAGGTTACTTATATATACATTTGAATTTTGGTGAATAAAGATGAACTTTTCTGACATATTTTATGACTGAAGCCACGATTTATTTATCATTATTTATCATTAAACCTTAAACAAACTATATGTATAATTAATGAATATAGTTGAAACTTTGTGGAAAAAAGAGACCACAAACATGTACACCAAGTTTCATGAAGATCTTATGAAAGCTTATTTGGTTAATTTTGTATAATTAAAGGGCCATAATCTAAAACCATGATTTAGTTTATTATCAAACTTGGCCCAGAAATTATGCCCACAAACATGGTTAACAAGTGTTGAAGATCTGATGAAAAGTGTTCTTAGTAACTAGGAGAGTTGACAAGGCTTATATGGCCAATTCGGGATAACCAAACAGTGCCTTGCATTATGACTATTGGATGGTTATCAAACTTGGCCAAGACCTTTAATATGCCCTCAAACATATTCACCAAGTTTGGTGGATATCTGATGAATACTGTTCATCCTAGAGTGGACAACATGTGGTCGCCGCCCATCCTTCAACTCGTGTTCCCATAAACTGTCCATATGGGCTCATCATCAAACTCAGGACCTCTTGACAGATAGCAAACTTTGTTACATGCTGAGCTATCATGAGTCAATTCTGTAGTAACCCTTTCCAGCAAGCAAATGCTTTTTTACAAATTTGACTACTTTTGAAAATATTGTGACAAATGGAGATAGTATAATGAGCAATAATATATAATTAGAATGGAGTGCTCCGCGGAGCACGTGTGTCACCTGCACTGCTCATTGAAAGTGTGACGAAAAAGTGTGACGGACAGACAGACAGACGCCGGACAAAAAAAAAGTCACCCCTAACAGGGTAACACAATTATATTAAATATTGAGATTTTATAGATTGAAAATTGCAATATTTTTGCCTACATGTTTTAAAGTCGTCTGCTACAGATTTGTTGATTGTGGAAAAGGGTTGAAAGGAAATAACATGAGAAAGTAATAATTTATATCAAATCACCAATTACCAGAAATACCAACTTTTAACACATTGATATTGACATTTCACAGAGTAGTAACACCAGCAATTATTGTGGCAAATACTATTTATTATAAACCCTTTTTCACTTGCACACCAAAATGAGTCATTCTTCATTATGAGCATCTTTTTCGTTTTGTTGCAATGTTCTCAACTCTTTTGAATAATTCTTTAATGGTTTTAAAGTTGTTTGCAAAAGATTTTGCTATATATATGGGAGAAAGTTTGCTTTTAAGACTTTTCACAAATTCATCAGCTGACAACTAAAGGCATGTAAGAAAGAATATGAAGAATTTTTACAAATTTAAGAATAATTATTAAATAGAGTTGAAAGATGTAATCCTTTGTTAATGTATGAAAATGCACGGAAACAAACAATTATACTTTAATTCTCTAGTTGGTCTTAACCCTTTCCCACATATAGATGAATTTTGGTGTCTGCATCAACAAGCAATTTCTCCTTTTGCCTTTACATCTGTTCATAGTTGTCGGAAGGTAAATTGTCCAACTTTTCCCTTCTATCATGAGGCATCTTTATTTAAAACTTCTAGGAACAATTTGTAACACCTAGAAAATCTACAAACTGGAAATCTTTCAGTTTTCCACTATGTTTTCAGCTCTATCAATAAGAGTGGTGCATTGTACTTTTATTTTGTCTAGGAATGATACATTTTATCCCTCATGTTTTTAAGCGATAGAACACTCTAGGAGTAGGCTACAAAATAGATAAGGAGTAGTTCACAATTCTACCCCCTTTATATTTAGCTTTTATTTCCCCACTATCTATAGCTCTTATTTCCCCACTATCTATAGCTCTTATTTCCCCACTATCTATAGCTCTTATTCCCCCACTTATTTCCCCACTATCTATAGCTCTTATTTCCCCACTATCTATAGCTCTTATTTCCCCACTTATTTCCCCACTATCTATAGCTCTTATTCCCCCACTTATTTCCCCACTATCTATAGCTTTTATTCCCCCACTTATTTCCCCACTATCTATAGCTCTTATTTCCCCACTATCTATAGCTCTTATTTCCCCACTTATTTCCCCACTATCTATAGCTCTTATTTCCCCACTATCTATAGCTCTTATTTCCCCACTTATTTCCCCACTATCTATAGCTCTTATTCCCCCACTATCTATAGCTCTTATTTCCCCCACTATCTATAGCTCTTATTTCCCCACTATCTATAGCTCTTATTTCCCCACTATACTTCTCTTATTTCCCCACTATACTTCTCTTATTTCCCCACTATATATAGCTGTTATTTCCCCAATATATATAGCTCTTATTTCCCCACTATCTATAGCTCTTATTTCCCCACTATCTATAGTTCTTATTTCCCCACTATACTTCTCTTATTTCCCCACTATATATAGCTGTTATTTCCCCAATATATATAGCTCTTATTTCACCCGCTATACATCTCTTATTTTCCCACTATCTATAGCTCTTATTTCCCCACTATATATAGCTCTTATTTCCCCACTATACTTCTCTTATTTCCCCACTATATATAGCTGTTATTTCCCCACTATCTATAGCTCTTATTTCCCCACTATATATAGCTCTTATTTCCCCCACTATATATAGCTCTCATTTCCCCACTATATATAGCTCTTATTTCCCCACCATCTATAGCTCTTATTTCCCCACTATATATAGCTTTTATTTCCCCACTATCTATAGCTCTTATTTCCCCACTATATATAGCTTTTATTTCCCCACTATCTATAGCTCTTATTTCCCCACTATACTTCTCTTATTTCCCTTCTATATATAGCTTTTATTTCCCAACTATCTATAGCTCTTATTTCCCCCACTATACTTCTCTTATTTCCCCACTATACTTCTCTTATTTCCCCACTATATATAGATTTTATTTCCCCACTATACTTCTCTTATTTCCCCACTATATATAGCTTTTATTTCCCCACTATATATAGCTCTTATTTCCCCACTATATATAGCTCTTATTTCCCCACTATATATAGCTTTTATTTCCCTACTGTATATAGCTCTTATTTCCCCCACTATACTTCTCTTATTCCCCCCACTATATCTAGTTTTTATTTCCCCACTATACTTCTCTTATTTCCCCACTATATATAGCTTTTATTTCCCCACTATATATAGCTCTTATTTCCCCACTATATATAGCTCTTATTTCCCCACTATATATAGCTTTTATTTCCCTACTGTATATAGCTCTTATTTCCCCCACTATACTTCTCTTATTTCCCCCACTATATCTAGTTTTTATTTCCCCACTATATATAGCTCTTATTTCCCCACTATATATAGCTTTTATTTCCCCACTATCTATAGCTCTTGTTTCCCCAACTATACTTCTCTTATTTCCCCATTATATATAGCTTTTATTTCCCCACTATATATATAGCTCTTATTTCCCTACTATCTATAGCTCTTATTTCCCCAATTATATATAGCTCTTATTTCCCCACTATATATAGCTTTTATTTTCCCACTATATATAGCTTTTATTTCCCCACTATATATAGCTCTTATTTTCCCACTATCTATAGCTCTTGTTTCCCCACTATATATAGCTCTTATTTCACCCAATATACTTCTCTTATTTCCCCAACTATCTATAGCTCTTATTTCCCCAACTATATATAGCTCTTATTTCCCCACTATACTTCTCTTATTTCCCTTCTATATATAGCTGTTATTTCACCCACTATACTTCTCTTATTTCCCCTCCATACAGTACAGCTCACGCGGAAAACGCGTTTTCCGCGATCCCACGATGGACAAATATTTTTCATCGCGGATAATCACCGCAATTCAACCTATATGATCACCGCAATACCGCCTACGGGCTAATTATATCACCGCGATTGACATGTCGTCGATTCGAGCTTCTTATCTATTCTTATCTATTTTGAAATCACCGCGATTCCACCGCAATATTTACCTGTAAAAATGTTATACTTTTATTAAAAAGTATTTTTTTTTCCGATTATGTACATGTACACGTTTATTGACGAATTGCGATTATTTTATGACACAACTTGCTAAAATTCATTCCATTTCAGCAAATTATTCGAAAAACAGTGGAAGATTGTGTTTGTTTACAATAAGGTCAAGTTTCGTAATAGAAAATGGCAGACATCGGATATACGTTTATCGTACATATGATTATCTCACATTTTTTAATAAGAGAGAAATATTGTTAAATTACAATACATGTACATTGTATATATATCTTTGAATTCTGTATATACAGTACATGTACTTGAATCTCTTAATAAATATATTTGCGACTTTTGAAAACATATATTGAAAAGGTATTTACAATATCTACAAATAAAAGTGTAAATATTGATAAAAGTTCAAAAATTGTATGTTACATTTTGGAGAATAAAGTCGTTAGTCCTTTCCCACGTATAGACGTTTACCTTTTCCCATATCAAAAGACGATTTTACACGCCACTGTAGTGGACGACTTTTGAAAACATTGTGGCAAAGATGAAATATATTCACGACTTTTGTAAACATATACTGTATTGAAAAGATATTTACACTATATACAAATAAAAGTTTAAAACAGTTGTTTGTTGCGTTTTGGAGACTATAGTCATTAGCCCTTTCCCACATTCAAACATGGTAAGTACTAAGTACAGTACAGATAATGATGTTCATATGCATCCATGTATTCTGATCTGACTGAAACCTTTGGTGACAAATTATCGAGCAGCGCAGGACCAGATCAACAGTGCGGATGCGCAGGTTGATCTTGGTCTACATTGATCATATCCACCTACATGCTTTACTGTGTACTCCGTGTTATCAGAATCTACACACTAAGTAAGTTTCATGTGTGAAAATTGTTGATATTGATGGACTGACTCATATAAAATATAAAAAAAAGCGCACGACGATCAGCAAAATAGAACACCGAAAGTAACCTCAAGCATAATCAGGTTCGAATATTAAAGTGTTATGAAGATCAGTTGTTAACCCTTTCCCACATATAGACGTATCTTGACGCATCTGCAGCAGACGACTTTTGAAAACATTGCTTTCATTTTTTGTGGCGATTGGTTGACAATCGCCACAGTGCTACCAAAACAACAACAACGAAAAAAAAATTATATAGTCGTATTTGAACAATCGGTTGGATATTTCTGCAAAGGCAATTTACTCACTTCCGTTAAACCGCCATATATATATATAGTTCCATCAGTGATGCAGGCACACGATTAATAATGATAATGTTAGTGCTACTTTAATACCGGATTGGTACTAATATTTGAGATTTATCGAGAAAATATCTAAATAGAGTTAAACTATTTACATATTATCTTTCTTCATGTTTGGGCAGATAATAAATATCATCGGGCGTCTTGGGTACGCTATGCAGAGTATCATGATACTCCTGTGCCTCGTTTTATTTTTACTGTAGTCAACCGTAACCTTTTGACCTTTAACCTGATTCGGCAGGAGTTGGTTGTACTCTGATTATCTTCGTCATGATTTGGCAGATAATAAATATCATTGCGCGTTCTGCCTTGCAAATAACGACAACTCTGGTGATACTCAAATCTGGAAATTCCAAAAGGTTCTATAAATAGCTCGCGAGACCAAAAACCAGAAAAGCTTGTAAATCTCAATATTATAAACGCTTTATTTTGTACTTGTTTAAATATATGAAAGCGTCTAGATAATAAGACTGGTTTACAAAGGTTTAAAGGACACACGATGGCAGTGTGTACACACGTTATGTATACACGTCTGCACGTTCTAGAGTCAATTAGCAATCAATGCTGACAGTGTAGCCTAATTGAGTTTGAAGATCTAGCATTATAATATATGCCTATATTTTCATAAATTAAACAGTTTGGCAAATAGTGAAATTGTGCTTTTGGAGCATGTTTTGTGTTTGTTTTTGCACTCACATTATTCGAAGCAGTTTAACAACCTCAGAGACATATAAATACACTGTGACAACCCTCAATCATGCAATGTGAAGGGACTAAATTGAACAGACCTGTTTAATATCGGACATAATTGAAACAAACACCAAACTAATGGATACTGTTTTCTCTCCTTTCTTTAGTCATTTCTAAAGTGTAAAATATATTTTATCTTAATATGGCCTAACGACCTGGTGATAAACATGTGATTACCCAAACAATTTAGATTACAAATAGTCATTCTAATGAGCTAAAACGGTAGTCTATCGAATACCAACTAGATTTTTCATAACTTTGGAATGGCCTAATTTTGAACACATCATGACCAATTTCAGAACGTAACTAAATAATCACCAAGACAACATTCTGGCAAACTAACATTATTCTACTGTCAAAAGATGCAGGGTTGATACATTCTCAAATATACCCGCACCAGAGTCATCGCAAGCCCTACACCGATATACTGCTTGTTACTTTGCAGGATTTTCCATACGATCGCCACTACAGTGCCATTGGCGCTTTGATTTTTTCAGTAATTATAACTACAACAATAACGATTTTCCATAGTTTTAAGTAGACATTTTTAAAGTCGTCTGCTGCAGATACTTTTGTATGAGGGAAAAGGATAAGTTGTGTGAGAAACGTTAAATTACCTTATCTGTATCCTTAATGAATCCTCTGCTTCTCACTTGAAAATGTTCATCAATATCGTAACGTACCAGAAAGAAAGAGTGCTGCTTAGATAACTGTCTTAAAGACAATGTTCTTTGACACGAAAAAAGCACTTACAATTCACAAAATATCCCTTTTAAATGTGAACACTGAATTTCAATTGACATACGCAAGTTGAAGACAAGAGTAAATCGTCATCAAATCAGATTATATAGCGTAATGAATTTAAGTGTCCGCCCCCGAAAATAATTGCTTAATTTGTATGAAAACATGTATAGATGAGAGAAACACATTTTAATTTGTTTGCGTCACCTTAATTCACAAGTATTTTTATGAGTAAAACATGCCAATTAATGAGACTTTGTAATCTCTTTCAATTCAGATAATTAGTTTTTGGTTGTTTAATTAAATCCGGGACTAACAGGGGCGCTTCACACTTCTTTGTTTGCAAAGTTTGTTTTTGTTATTCAGCCGACTTTGAAACAGGTTTTAAAGAAATAATTTATAGGCGATTAAGAATGAACAATGCATTGGTAATTGTGGTGATTGACAATGGAATTACGGCATTTATTAGTGATATTTAAAGTAAGCTACACATCTTTCAGGCAGAATTAACAGTTTTATTATCACGTAGTTGTATCGTTTACAGAATACATCAAGTTTAGGGGAATTGTATTGATGAATTTTAATGAATTAAGTTGTTACGCATATATGCTGCTTTATAGTTAGTACTGATTTATAATCATTATCCTCTTCAACAACATTTATTAGTACTGTAATGAAATAAAAATTAAAAAATAAAAAAAAACTACCAGCAAAACGGCGAGAAAAAGCTTATCTATTCAAAAAAATATCACCGCGATTCCGCGGTGGTTCCACCGCAACTCCACGATGATCGGTCTTATCAACCCCCTGGGGTTATCTTGTTGCGTCCGCGATGGACATAAAAATAAATTGCGGTGATGGGTGGAATTCCACCCACCTTCGCGGACCAAAATATTTGTCCGCGTTGAGATTTGTCCGCGGTGGCTCGCGGACGATGCGTTATCCGCGTGAGCTGTACTGTATATAGCTGTTATTTCACCCACTATACTTCTCTTATTTCCCCTCTATATATAGCTGTTAGTTCCCCAACTATACTTCTCTTAGTTCCCCAACTATCTATAGCTCTTATTTCCCTAACTATATATAGCTCTTATTTCCCCACTATACTTCTCTTATTTCCCCAACTATATATAGCTCTTATTTCCCCACTAAACTTCTCTTATTTCCCCTCTATATATAGCTGTTATTTTACCCACTATACTTCTCTTATTTCCCCTCTATATATATAGCTCTTATTTCCCCACTAAACATAGCTCTTTTATTTCCCCCACTATACTTCTCTTATTTCCCCACTATATATAGCGGTTAGTTCCCCAACTATACTTCTCTTAGTTCCCCAACTATCTATAGCTCTTATTTCCCCAACTATATATAGCTCTTATTTCCCAACTATACTTCTCTTATTTCCCCTCTATATATAGCTGTTATTTTGCCCACTTTACTTCTCTTATTTACCCACTATACTCTTATTTCCCGACTATATGTAGCTCTTATTCCCCCCACTATACTTCTCTTGTTTCCCCTCAATATATAGCTTTTATTTCCCTACTATATATAGCTCTTATTTCTCGCCCCCCCCCCCCCCCCCCCCCCCCCCACTATACTTCTCTTATTTCCCCTCAAAATATAGCTTTTATTTCCCCACTATATATAGCTCTTATTTCACCCACTATACATCTCTTATTTACCCACTATATATGGCTCTTATTTCACCCACTATACATCTCTTATTTCCCCTACTATACTTCTCTAATTTCCCCACTAAACATAGCTCTTTTATTTTCCCACTATATATAGCGGTTAGTTCCCCAACTATACTTCTCTTAGTTCCCCAACTATATATAGCTCTTATTTCCCCACTATACTTCTCTTATTTTCCCTCTATATATAGCTGTTACTTCACCCACTACACTTCTCTTATTTCCCCTCTATATATAGCTGTTATTTCACCCACTACACTTCTCTTATTTCCCCTCTATATATAGCTGTTATTTCGCCCACTATACTTCTCTTATTTACCCACTATACTCTTATTTCCCGACTATATATAGCTCTTATTCCCCCCCCCCCCCCCCCCCACACTTTACTTCTCTTGTTTTCCCTCAATATATAGCTTTTATTTCCCCAATATATATAGCTCTTATTTCACCCACTATACATCTCTTATTTGCCCACTATATATATAGCTCTTATTTCCCCTACTATACTTCTCTTATTTCCCCACTAAACATAGCTCTTTTATTTCCCCCACTATACTTCTTGTATTTCCCCACTATATATAGCTCTTCATTTCCCCCACTATATTTCTCTTATTTCCTCACTACATATAGCTCTTATTTCCCCCACTATACTTCTCTTATTTCCTCACTTTACCCTATGTTGTGGGTACCCACAATTTAGGGTTTTATTCAAAATAATAATAATTGACCTGAATTATCTATAGCTCTTATTCCCACCATACCCTATGATGTTGGTAGATGGTACCTATAATATAGAGTTTGATTTGAAATACTAAATACTGGCCTGAATTATCCCCACTGATAGGAGATTAGGGCTAAAAACAGCAAACTATTATTACCTAAGGCAGTAAGCTGGATTAAAGTGTACTTTAACCCTTTCCCACTTGCAGGCCCATCCCCAATAAGCAATATTTGAAAACAATTGCAAAAGCAATTTCTTCTTTAGCAACTATGTTTTCATCTATAATCCATAATTATACTTTCATTTATTGAGATTTTTCAATATCTATTATTACATGTTTTTCAAGTCTTCTGCATAATTTTGTTGAATGATGGTGTGGGAGTCTTACAACTTGACCATTTACCTCATACAGAGTTATTGAATGTTGGTAGGGTATACATTTGTTGTATGTTGGTAGGGGGTACAGATGTGTTGTATGTTGGTAGGGGGTACAGATTTGTTGAATGTTGGTAGGGGGTACAGATGTGTTGTATGTTGGTAGGGTACAGATGTGTTGTATGTAAGTAGGGGTACAGATTTGTTGAATGTTGGTAGGGTACAGATGTGTTGTATGTTGGTAGGGTACAGATGTGTTGTATGTGAGTAGGGGGTACAGATTTGTTGTATGTGTGTAGGGGGTACAGATGTGATGTATGTTGGTAAGGGGTACAGATGTGTTGAATGTTGGTAGGGGGTACATATGTGTTGTATGTTGGTAGGGGATACATATTTGTTGTATGTTGGTAGGGGGTACAGATGTGTTGTGTGTTGGTAGGGTACAGATGTGTTGTATGTTGGTAGGGTACAGATGTGTTGTATGTTGGTAGGGGGTACAGATGTGTTGTATGTTGGTAGGGTACAGATGTGTTGTATGTTGGTAGGGGGTACAGATGTGTTGTATGTTGGTAGGGGGTACAGATGTGTTGTATGTTGGTAGGGGGTACATATGTGTTGTATGTAAGTAGGGGGTACAGATGTGTTGTATGTTGGTAGGGTACAGATGTGTTGTATGTTGGTAGGGTACATATTTGTTGTATGTTGGTAGGGTACAGATGTGTTGTATGTTGGTAGGGTACATATTTGTTGTATGTTGGTAGGGTACAGATGTGTTGTATGTAAGTAGGGGGTACAGATGTGTTGTATGTTGGTAGGGGGTACAGATGTGTTGTATGTTAGTAGGGGGTACAGATGTGTTGTATGTAAGTAGGGGGTACAGATTTATTGAATGTTGGTAGGGGGTACATATGTGTTGTATGTTGGTAGGGGGTACCTATTTGTTGTATGTTGGTAGGGGGTACAGATGTGTTGTATGTTGGTAGGGTACATATGTGTTGTATGTTGGTAGGGTACAGATGTGTTGTATGTTGGTAGGGGGTACATATGTATTGTATGTTGGTAGGGGGTACAGATGTGTTGTATGTTGGTAGGGGGTACAGATGTGTTGTATGTAAGTAGGTGGTACAGATGTGTTGTATGTTGGTAGGGTACATATTTGTTGTATGTTGGTAGGGTACAGATGTGTTGTATGTAAGTAGGGGGTACATATGTGTTGTATGTTGGTAAGGTACAGATGTGTTGAATGTTGGTAGGGGGTACAGATGTGTTGAATGTTGGTAGAGGGTACAGATTTGTTGTATGTTGGTAGGGGGTACAGATGTGTTGTATGTAAGTAGGGGGTACATATGTGTTGTATGTTGGTAGGGGGTACATATGTGTTGTATGTTGGTAGGGTACAGATGTGTTGTATGTTGGTAGGGGGTACATATGTGTTGTATGTTGGTGGGGGGTACAGATGTGTTGTATGTTGGTAGGGGGTACATATGTGTTGTATGTTGGTAGGGGGTATATATGTGTTGTATGTTGGTAGGGGGTACAGATGTGTTGTATGTTGGTAGGGTACAGATGTGTTGTATGTTGGTAGGGGGTACATATGTGTTGTATGTTGGTAGGGGGTATATATGTGTTGTATGTTGGTAGGGGGTACATATGTGTTGTATGTTGGTAGGGGGTACTGATGTGTTGTATGTGTGTAGGGGGTACAGATGTGTTGTATGTTGGTAGGGGGTACAGATGTGTTGTATGTGTGTAGGGGGTACAGATGTGAAAAATATTTGTCCATCGTGGGATCGCGGAAATGCGTTTTCCGCGTGAGCTGTACTGTAACACAATTCTATACAGGCATTAGATAACATCTTATATTATGTAAATGTAATAGGATATTTGATGTCAGAACATTCAAGTGGGAAATAGCTGTGTAAATTGTTAATCCCTTTCCCACATTCAGCCGTTTTCTGATGCCTCTGCTGCTGATTTGTTGTAAGAGTGAAAGTGTTGAACCCATCTCTGTTAAAGATGACTTCTTATGCATCTTCAGCTTTTGAAGTTGGAAGCCTATGCCCAATCATATGTACATGCCTGTAACCAACAATAAATACAGTAATATGTATAGAAACGTTCAATAAATACAGTAATATGTATAGAAACGTTAAATAAATACAGTAATATGTATAGAAACGTTCAATAAATACAGTAATATGTATAGAAATGTTCAATAAATACAGTAATATGTATAGAAACGTTCAATAAATACAGTAATATGTATAAAAATGTTCAATAAATACAGTAATATGTATAGAAATGTTCAATAAATACAGTAATATGTATAGAAATGTTCAATAAATACAGTAATATGTATAGAAATGTTCAACAAATACAGTAATATGTATAGAAACGTTCAATAAATACAGTAATATGTATAGAAATGTTCAATAAATACAGTAATATGTATAAAAATGTTCAATAAATACAGTAATATGTATAGAAACGTTCAATAAATACAGTAATATGTATAGAAATGTTCAATAAATACAGTAATATGTATAAAAATATTCAATAAATACAGTAATATGTATAGAAATGTTCAAAAAATACAGTAATATTCATAGAAATGTTCAATAAATATTACAGTAATATGTATAGAAATGTTAAAAAAATACAGTAATATGTATAGAAATGTTCAATAAATACAGTAATATGTATAGAAATGTTCAATAAATACAGTAATATGTATAGAAATGTTCAATAAATACAGTAATATGTATAGAAATGTTCAATAAATACAGTAATATGTATAGAAACCTTCAATAAATACAGTAATATGTATAGAAACGTTAAATAAATACAGTAATATGTATAGAAATGTTCAATAAATACAGTAATATGTATAGAAATGTTCAATAAATACAGTAATATGTATAGAAATGTTCAATAAATACAGTAATATGTATAAAAATATTCAATAAATACAGTAATATGTATAGAAATGTTCAAAAAATACAGTAATATTCATAGAAATGTTCAATAAATATTACAGTAATATGTATAGAAATGTTAAAAAAATACAGTAATATGTATAGAAATGTTCAATAAATACAGTAATATGTATAGAAATGTTCAATAAATACAGTAATATGTATAGAAATGTTCAATAAATACAGTAATATGTATAGAAATGTTCAATAAATACAGTAATATGTATAGAAACCTTCAATAAATACAGTAATATGTATAGAAATGTTCAATAAATACAATAATATGTATAGAAACGTTAAACAAATACAGTAATATGTATAGAAACGTTAAATAAATACAGTAATATGTATAGAAATGTTCAATAAATACAGTAATATGTATAGAAATGTTCAATAAATACAGTAATATGTATAGAAATGTTCAATAAATACAGTAATATGTATAGAAACCTTCAATAAATACAGTAATATGTATAAAAATGTTCAATAAATACAGTAATATGTATAGAAATGTTCAAAAAATACAGTAATATTTATAGAAATGTTAAAAAAAATATTACAGTAATATGTATAGAAATGTTCAAAAAATACAGTAACATGTATAGAAATGTTCAAAAAATACAGTAATATGTATAGAAACCTTCAATAAATACAGTAATATGTATAAAAAAAAAATCAATAAATACAGTAATATGTATAGAAATGTTCAAAAAATACAGTAATATTTATAGAAATGTTAAAAAAAATATTACAGTAATATGTATAGAAATGTTCAAAAAATACAGTAATATGTATAGAAATGTTCAAAAAATACAGTAATATTTATAGAAATGTTAAAAAAAATATTACAGTAATATGTATAGAAATGTTCAAAAAATACAGTAATATGTATAGAAATGTTCAAAAAATACAGTAATATGTATAGAAATGTTCAAAAAATACAGTAATATGTATAGAAATGTTCAATAAATACAGTAATATGTATAGAAACGTTCAATAAATACAGTAATATGTATTGAAATGTTCAATAAATACAGTAATATGTATAGAAATGTTCAATTAATACAGTAATATGTATAGAAATGTTAAAACAAGAGGCCCATGAGGGCCTATGCTCTACTGGTATGGTTCTTTGGTCATTTTCAATCCAGAGCATGTATGTATGGTGAAGACCGGATAGTAAATGGATAGTAAATTGTGTTCACAAGCTGTATTATAGCAATTTTGACAATTTCAAGGGCCATAATCCAGTCTTGCATGGGCGGATCTGGCTGGTTTTCAAAAGGAACCAAGCTCTCATCAATAATTAACTACTATCTAAGTTTGGTGAAGATCAGATAGTAAATGGAGCCTCTATTGTGTTCACAAGCTCAATTATAGCAATTTTGACAATTTCAAGGGCCATAATCCAGTCTTGCATGAGCGGATCTGGCTGGTTTACGAAAGGAACCGAGCTCTCATGGATATCTAACTACTGTATAAGTTTGATTGAGATACAATCAAAACTGAAGACTTTATCGCGTTCACAAGCTCTATTATAGCAATTCATACAATTTCAAAGGCCATAATCCAGTCTTGCATGGCCGGATCTGGCTGGTTTGCAAAAGGAACCAAGCTCTCATGAATACCTAACTACTGTGTAAGTTTGTTGAAGATCAGATAGTAAATGGAGCCTCTATTGTGTTCATAAGCTCTATTATAGCAATTTTGACAATTCCAAGGGCCATAATCCAGTCTTGCATGGGCGGATCTGGCTGGTTTGCGAAAGGAACCGAATCTCATGGATATCTAACTATTGTATAAGTTTGATTGAGATACAATCAAAACTAAAGACTGTATCACGTTCACAAGCAATTGTTTACGGACGGACGCACAGATGCACAGACACCACACCACGGCATAAGCTCTTCTGGCCTTTGGCCAGTAGAGCTAAAAATACAGTAATATGTATAGAAATGTTCAATAAATACAGTAATATGTATAGAAACGTTCAATAAATACAGTAATATGTATAGAAATGTTCAATAAATACAGTAATATGTATAGAAATGTTCAATAAATACAGTAATATGTATAGAAATGTTCAAGGTTTTGCAACCATTTCAAATGCATGTGCTGCCGATTTCTGGTCTGTTCTAAAGGTTAAGAAAAAGAGGTAATAATGGCTTTTTCACAGAAGAATATTACCCTTATGAAGTATGTTGGATTTAAATTACCCTATGAAGTATGTTGGGTTTAAATAAACCTATGAAGTATGTTGGGTTTAAATTACCCTATGAAGTATGTTGGATTTAAATTACCCTATGAAGTATGTTGGATTTAAATTACACTATGAAGTGTAGGTTTTAACAGTAACCAAACTAACAGGATATTTTATTTCAAAAATTATGACAAATGCAAAGAGCACACATTAAATTGAATCGACATCGTACTCACATCAAAACAAACTCAATAAATGAAATCGACTTCGTACTCACATCAAAACAAACTCAATAAATTAAATCGACTTTGAACTCACACCAAAACAAACTTATTAAATTGAATCGACTTCATACTCACATCAAAACAAACTCATTAAATTGAATTGACTTCAAACTCACATCAAAACAAACTCATTAAATTGAATTGACTTCGTACTCACATCAAAACAAACTTGAATCGCCTTCATTCTCACATAAAAGAAAACTCATTAAATTAAATAAACTTCGTACTCACACCAAAACAAACTCATTAAATTGAATCAACTTCGTTCTCACACCAAAACAAGCTCATTACTTACATGTACAAGAACACAATATTAGTCAATGTAATACACATTTAATACGGGTCAATATTACACTGTAATTGACTGCCTGGACAAAGAAAATATGTAAATATTTAATCAGAGAACCAAAGACCACTTCCCCCTTCGGGGGTAATAAAACAAGAGGCCCATGAGGGCCTATGCTCTACTGGCATTGATCTGGCTTTTTTCAAAAGGAACCAATATGTCATCAATGTTCAAATACCATCTAAGTTTGGTGAAGATCAGATAGTAAATGGAAGCTCTATTGTGTTCACAAGCTGTATTATAGCAATTTTGACAATTTCAAGGGCCATAATCCAGCCATGCATGGGGTAGATCTGGCCGTTTTTTAGAAATGAACCAAACTCTCATGGATATCTAACTACTGTATAAGTTTGATTGAAATACAATCAAAAATAAGGACTGTATCATGTTAACAAGCCCTATTATAGCGATTTTGACAATTTCAAGGGCCATAATTCAGTCATCCATGGGGCGGATCTGGCTTGTTTTCGAAAGGAATCAAGCTCTCATGGATATCTAACTACTGTATAAGTTTGGTTGAGATACAATCAAAAGTGACGACTGTATCGTGTTAACAAGCTCTTTTATAGCAATTTTGACTATTTCAATGGCCATAATCCAGTCATGCATAGGCGGATCTGGCTGGTTTTCGAAAGGAACCAAGCTCTCATGGATATCTAACTACTGTATAAGTTTGGTTGAGATACAATCAAAATTGAAGACTGTATCGTGTTAACAAGAAATTATTTACGGACGGACGCACGCACGACGGACGAATCGCCACGACATAAACCCTTGTAGAGCTAAAAATGTATAAATGTGGAGAAGGGTTAATTAACCTGTTTCCACATGATTCCACATCAAAAAGTGTCTATATGTGGGGAAGGGTTAACCTGTTTCCACATAAAATCAAAGCGCCGATGGCACAGTAGTGGCGATCGTGTAGAAAATCCTGCAAAGTAACACTAGCAGTATCTCGGTGTAGGCCTTGTGATTTTCAATATATATAGGCATATATACGATAATGCTCGATCTCCAACTTAATTCGACTACACTTTCAGCATTTATTGCTAATTGTCGCTAGAATGTACAGACGTGTTTAACTTGTACACTGCATGACATCGTGTCCTTTAAGCTTTTGTAAACCAGTCTTATCATTTATTGCAACAACTACAAAATAAAGCGTTTATAATGTTGAGATTTAAGAACAATCGATAACCAGTCTCGCGAGCTATTTATAGAACCTTTTGGAATTTCCACTTTGGCGAGGTGTTTTGAGAGTACTTTGCATGGCAGATAGAATGTGCAATGATGTTTATTATCTGCCCAAACATGAAGAAAGATAATATTTACATAATTTAACTCTATGTACACTTCGACGAATTTCTAATTGGCCACCATATAAAATATGATATTATGTGACATATTTAATCAATCAATCTAAAGTTTGGTTATTTTTGTATTGTACACACCAATCTATCGATTTACAGAAAGAACACATGTATCATGTACAAAATCATCCATGCAGAACGGTAGGTGCGAAAATAGCCTATGTGCTCACGTTCCTCGTGCATGGCATGGTAGTTGTCATGTTTGGTAGGAATGTATTCTTTGTGGATTGTCTTTTATGAAAACATTAAATATGGCGAGAATGAGCATTGCAGAACGCACTCAAGCCGTTGAAATGGTTCGTGCCAGCACCCCCATCAGACAAGTATGTTACGCGTCGTTATAAAAGTTGCAATATGTTTTACTATTTGTTATTTAGTGTAAAATATTGACAGAAACATTATTTTTTCTATCAAATGGCCTGCAAAAAGTCCCGATTTTAATCCGATCGAGCATGTGTGGGACCTATTGAAGCGCAAGGTGCGTGCCCAGTTGCTGCAACCAAATCTCACGAGCTCACGCGTGTTATTCATCAGATGTGGGCGGCCATTCCACAACAGTTTTCACAGATACATTATATCAATGAGGATAAAGTGCCTTGCTGTAATTGCCGCAGCAGGTGGACATACAAAGTATTGAAACAAAACTACAACATGATTTGATCTTGCAGTTTTTGTTTTAAGGGTGTCCATGTTAACCCTCTCTGTTAAGTTTGTTCCTGTGATCAAATTTCAATGATGTTTTGTTTTATATATTAGGAATGAATTGTATTAAACTTATATTTAGTTATTTGTAAAAAAAAACAAAATCTGAATTATTTTCCTTTTTAGAAATTCGTTGAAGTGTAGATTATAATCTCGATAAATCTCAAATCTAAGTATGAATCCAGTACCAAAGTAGCACTGACATGATTATTATTAATCGTGTCTCTTCATCACTGATGGAACTATATATTTGGCGGTTTAACGGATTGATGGAATCCGCTGTGGTCGAGTGGTTAGCGTCGGGGATTTCGAAACCGAGTGTCCCGGGTTCGATCCCCAGTCGCGGCACTACGGTCATGGTGGAGTGCCCTTGGGCAAGGCACATTTTCTAGCCTAGTACTGGTTTGTTTACCCAGGGATCATGAATTATTAAATTTAATTGCGCGCTAAATGACCTCAGCTGTCGGGCTGATGTTGAGCTCAACGGGCTGTTCAAAACTGACATGTAAATTTTTTCGTTGTTGATGTTTCTGTTAGCATTGTGGCGATTGTCAACCCAATCACCACAGAAAGTGTCTAAATGTAGAGAAAAGGTAAATTAAAAAAGCTGTTTCCACATAATTCCACATCAAAAAGTGTCTATTTCCACATCATTCCAAAGTGACTGTTACTTGTTCACCCTTATAGATAAGGCTGACTAAACTGGTCTTTTTCCAACCATGTTTCTTTTATTGCTCAACCAAACCCTCTCACTGAGACAATTATTTTTCATTTCCACAATATATGGTTTGAGTACCCAAAATATATGGTTTGAGTACCCACAACATAGGGTTTTAGTATCCACACCATATGGGTTGAGTACTCACAACATAGGGTTTGAGTATTCATAACATAGGGTTTGAGTACCCACAACATAGGGTTTGAGTACCCACAATATGGGGTTTGAGTACCCACAACATAGGGTTTGAGTACCCACAACATAGGGTTTGAGTACCCACAATATGGGGTTTGAGTACCCACAACATAGGGTTTCAGAACCCACAGCATAGGGTTTGAGTACCCACAATATAGGGGTTGAGTACCCGCAACACAGTGTTTGAGTACCCACAACATAGGGTTTGAGTACCCACAACATAGGGTTTGAGTAACCACAACATTGGGTTTGAGTACCCACAATATAGGGTTTGAGTACCCACAACATGGGGTTTCAGTACACACAACATAGGGTTTGAGTACCCACAACATTGGGTTTGAGTAACCACAACATTGGGTTTGAGTAACCACAACATAGGGTTTCAGTACACACAACATAGGGTTTCAGTACCCACACCATAGGGGTTGAGTACCCTGAACATAGGGTTTCAGTACACACAACATAGGGTTTGAGTACCCACAACATGGGGTTTGAGTACCCTGAACATAGGATTTGAGTACCCACACCATAGGGGTTGAGTACCCTGAACATAGGGGTTGAGTACCCACAACATAGGGTTTCAGTACACACACATAGGGTTTCAGTAAAGACAATGTAGGGTTTCAGTACCCACAGCATAGGGTTTGAGTACCCACACCATGGGTTTGAGTACCCACAACATTGGGTTTGAGTACCCACAACATGGGGTTTGAGTACCCACAACATGGTGTTTGAGTACCCACAACATTGGGTTTGAGTACCCACATCATTGGGTTTGAGTACCCACAACATGGGGTTTGAGTACCATAACATAGGGTTTGAGTACCCACAACATATGGTTTGAGTACCCACAACATGGGGTTTGAGTTCCCACAACATAGGGTTTGAGTATCCACAACATAGGGTTTGAGTATCCACAACATAGGGTTTGAGTATCCACAACACAGGGTTTGAGTACCCACAACATAGGGTTTGAGTACCCACAACATAGGGTTTGAGTACCCACAACATAGGGTTTCAGTACCCACAACATAGGGTTTGAGTATCCACAACATAGGGTTTGAGTATCCACAACACAGGGTTTGAGTACCCACAACATAGGGTTTGAGTATCCACAACATAGGGTTTGAGTATCCACAACACAGGGTTTGAGTACCCACAACACAGGGTTTGAGTATCCACAACATGGGGTTTGAGTACCCACAACATAGGGTTTGAGTACCCACAACACAGGGTTTGAGTACCCACAACATAGGGTTTCAGTATCCACAACATAGGGTTTGAGTATCCACAACACAGGGTTTGAGTACCCACAACATAGGGTTTGAGTACCCACAACATGGGGTTTGAGTACCCACAACATGGGGTTTGAGTACCCACAACATAGGGTTTGAGTACCCACAACATGGGGTTTGAGTACCCACAACATGGGGTTTGAATAACCACAATATGGGGTTTGAGTACCCACAACATAGGGTTTGAGTACCCACAACATAGGGTTTGAGTACCCACAACATAGGGTTTGAGTACCCACAACATAGGGTTTGAGTACCCACAACATGGGGTTTGAGTACCCACAACATGGGGTTTGAGTACCCACAACATGGGGTTTGAGTACCCACAACATAGGGTTTGAGTACCCACAACATAGGGTTTGAGTATCCACAACATAGGGTTTCAGTACCCACAACACAGGGTTTGAGTACCCACAACACAGGGTTTGAGTACCCACAACATAGGGTTTCAGTATCCACAACATGGGGTTTGAGTACCCACAACATGGGGTTTGAGTAACCACAACACAGGGTTTGAGTACCCACAACATAGAGTTTGGTTTGAGTACCCACAACATAGGGTTTGAGTACCCACAACATAGAGTTTGAGTAACCGCAACATGGGGTTTGAGTACCCACAACATGGGGTTTGAGTAACCGCAACATAGGGTTTGAGTATCCATAACATAGAGTGTAAGGATTCTATAACATGCAAAATGGCCTTAAGCTCTGATTTTGGGTCCAAAATGTTTTGGACAACAAGTAAAATTCATCTGCTGAAGATGTAGCCATCACAAATAGTTTCTCTCTAAGATAAGATTAGCCTTTTCCCATATACATCACAAGTTCATTCTCTCTAAGATAAGATTAGCCTTTTCCCATATACATCACAAGTTCATTCTCTCTAAGATAGGATTAGCCTTTTCCCATATACATCATAAGTTCGTTCTCTCTAAGATTCTAAGATAAGATAAGCCTTTTCCCATATACATCACAAGTTCATTCTCTCTAAGATAGGATTAGCCTTTTCCCATATACATCACAAGTTCATTCTCTCTAAGATAAGATTAGCCTTTTCCCATATACATCACAAGTTTATTAGTCGCAGGGCAGAAGCCCGCGACTTATATTTTTAATAAGTTTTCGGAAATGACATGGGAGGATGAGTTATTATTAGAAAAAAACAAATTTAAATGTCTTGAACAGGTATATTACAATTGCGTTTGTTTAAAACCACTAAATTATATGACCCATCTAAAATTAAATAAATATTCTGATGTTTTAAGTATGTGCAGTTTCTTTATTTTGACTCGCATTTTGGTTTTTTGTTTTATTTACGAAAACAAAACAGTCCCTATTAGCTAGACTGAGGTACTGTATTTTCATATGATACATGTAATCACAACGCGATAACTACAAACCTTTACGTCGCACAGTCTAATTTGTTTACAGCGCACCTGCTACCAGCAGACTGATTTAAATGTGTCAATATCAAGATCAAAAACCCGTTGAATTCCCCTTTTAATAGCAATTTTAACTTACTGAATGTTATTTTCATGTTCAAAGAGATGTCTTGATTTGTGAAGAATGCATTTAATAATGTTTATCCATGTATATCTAAAATATGAACTGTTTCTAAGCTAAAACTGTTGATCACGTGACTACTGCGTAGATCAATATCCTTTGCAGACAAATAGTTAATTACAGGTGATTTAAAATGTTTACTTGGTGGCGAAACAAATGAAGAAAAGAACAAACTGAGATAAAACTGGTTTTAATAAAAAAATTACTATGAATGAACACTCTCTGCCTATAAAGAGAGTGTAAAGAACTACAACGCTTCGAAGAAGAATGGGTCTACGAATCGGGTCTTTCGTACAAAATTATTTCGTCCTTGACAATTTTAACTGTGTCATTGGATTCCCTACAGGCATTTTGCTTCAATCTGCATATTGTTATGCATCATTAACACAAGGACGCTCATCATAATATAATTTTAAAACATGAGTAGTTTGTTATTTTCATTATAAAAAAGGAAGGAAAGAATTACAATAAATTAACATGTTGTAGGGTTCAGTTTATGTTCGAAATTAAGTTTAAAATGATACAACAATTTCAATGAAATTTAACTGTTTAGCTGATATTATATTTATTAAAAACTATATTTTAACATTTGTCAAAGTATGATATAATTAGGATGCCAAGCTAATATCATTTTGAGAAAAAAAGAAAACTCATGTCTTCAGCGATTTAACCCTTTTCTCATTGTTTTAAAAGTAGATTGCTGCAAAGGTGTCCAATGTTGACTTCAATAGGGGAAAGGTAAAATGACGTAATATTGCATGCAAATCCTAAATTGTCTGTTTTGTGGTTTTATTGATACATAATAAAATTCAAATAATCTGACAAACATCTTGAAAAGTGTATGTGGAATCAGGGACGTAGATAAGATCTTATCTACGTCCCTGGTGGAATTCACAAATCTTGTTATTATTCCTTAATGAAAGCACTGTATACATACTAAGACTAATGATTGGCAAGATTACTCATTTCCATTATTGTTTATTGATCAATAATTAGTTGGCTCTGTGTATGGTCAACCTACCTTAGAATGGAGGTTGATCATAAACAATGAAAGGCTTCAATTATATTTCAATGATGGACATTCACTTCGTTGACGAAAAGATGCAAGTTATGATACATTTTCACTTGACCCCACCCCTGATGTTCTAATATGCCCCTCAGTGTAAGTGTTATGCATCACTGCAGTATGGATTTCCGGCGACATTGATGCGTTGCATAAACTTTCTCTTGTTCTATCTAAGATAAGATTAACCTTTTCCCATATACATCACATAGTGAAGCTACACACATCTTTTGAAAACATTGTGACAATACTATTATTTCCTGAGCAATATCTCCTTTTGCCACAATGTTTTCAATTTAAATTTTAATAATTAAATGTTCATTTTTCCATATTTCACATATTTGCCTGGACAAAGTTGTCTACGCAGATTTGTCTGTATGTGGGAGAAGGGCTGAATACCTGGTAATTATTGTCCTTACAAAAAAATAAGCTGATAATATTCCTTTCCATTTTCAAAGCATTGCCTTAAAGTAATCTATAATTAAGTCCATTCTGTTAATGACAAGAGATGAGAATAGCTTCAATCATCCTTTCCTCTGTGCAGAGGTTATAGCACATCGAGGTTAAAGCACATCTTTCAAGCAGAGATATTTGGAAAACATTTTAGGAAACATTTATTTATTGGGGTTTTACGCCGCTTTCAACATTATTTCAGTTATATCACGGCGACAGTTCACTTTTTCATGTTTAGGAAACATAGAAATTCAGGAGGAATTCTATTATAGATGTGTTAGAAGCTCTAGAAAAGGGCTGTATTTTATCTGGGACGGTCCCTAGGTAGCGTAGGTATTAACGACATTTTATAAATTTTATAAAATCTCGGACCGATTTTTTTACAAGTTTTAAGATTGCAATCGGTCTAGGGATTCGAATTCCGGTCCAGACCGGCACTTTTGTCGGTCTTTCGAACCCCTGCTGGGACCACTAATATGTATTAGTGGTCCCAGATTTTATGTATCAAAATCCTTAACCTTTTCCCTCATACGACAATTCTGCAGCAGACGACTTTGAACATATTTTGTCAAAAAATGGAAAATCTCTATAATTGAATGGATAACTATGACTAAAAGTGGAAAACATTGTGGCAAAAGGAGAAATTGTTGTTTTGAGCAATTTCTTCTTTTGTCAGTATGTTTTCAAAAAGCTGTCTGCTGTAGAGGAGTCTAAAAGCGTCTTTATGAGGGAAAGGGTTAAAACACTTTTCCACTTGCAACTAATCTGCAGCAGGGGACTTTGATAAAAATTTAGGCAAAAACATGAAAACATTCTATAAAAGAATGTTTAAGTAATACACTGTATAATCTATAAAATAATGTTTAAGTAATATACTGTATAATCTATAAAAGAATGTTTAAGTAATACACTGTATAATCTATAAAAGAATGTTTAAGTAATGTACTAAAAGAATGTTTAAGGAATGTACTGTATAATCTATAAAAGAATGTTAAAGTAATATACTGTATAATCTATAAGAGAATGTTAAAGTAATATAATGTTTAATCTATAAAATAATGTTAAAGTAATATACTGTATAATCTATAATAGAATGTTTAAGTACTATACTGTATAATCTATAAAAGAATGTTTAAGTAATATACTGTATAATCTATAAGAGAATGTTTAAGTAATGTACTGTATAATCTATAAAAGAATGTTTAAGTAATATACTGTATAATCTATAAGAGAATGTTTAAGTAATATACTGTATAGTCTATAAAAGAATGTTAAAGTAATATACTGTATAATTTATAAGAGAATGTTTAAGTAATGTACTGTATAATCTATAAGAGAATGTTTAAGTAATGTACTGTATAATCTATAAAAGAATGTTTAAGTAATATACTGTATAATCTATAAGAGAATGTTTAAGTAATATACTGTTAATCTATAAGAGAATGTTTAAGTAATATACTGTATAATCTATAAGGGAATGTTAAAGTAATATACTGTATAATCTTCAAAACTTGTCTGCTGACCAGGCATCAGTATGTGGGGAGGGTATAACTTTTTATCACATAAATACCCTTATTTTCAAGTTGAGAACAAATCACGGAACAACGTTATCATACATGTGTGATAACAAAAACACGTCATACATGCGACTACTGATGACGTCATTTTGACCTTTATCTTTGTTATGTTTATTGTTAAGTTGTTAAATTTTACACATTGAAAAATGCAATAATACGTTATTTTGAATAAATAACGAGTCTTAATTGTTTAAAACATTGTTGTTTTTTTTCTTCTTATTGAAAAATGATGAGGACTACTTTTTTATGCGGTGAATCACAAGTTCTTATGAAGAATATGTTATTCGGTCTTTGTTTTGATGTTGTCAATATTTTTCATTAAAACACACTGTTTAGGTGATAAAAAGAATCCATCACTCGTTTTTCTTTGGAGAAGATTTCTTAAATTCGTCTCGAAAAAGAGAGTTATTAACCTCGCCAAGAGGCTCGGTTAATAACCGTCTTTTTTTAGACTCATTTAAGAAATCTTGATCTCCAAAGAAAACTCATGATGGATCCTATATTTATCACATACAGATCCTGTCTGCTGACCAGGCATCAGTATGTGGGGAGGGTATAACTGTTTATCACATACAGATCCTGTCTGATACCTCTACATCAGTATGTGGGGAGGGTATAACTGTTTATCACATAAAGATCCTGTCTGATACCTCTACATCAGTATGTGGGGAGGGATTAACTGTTTATCACATAAAGATCCTGTCTGATACCTCTACATCAGTATGTGGGGAGGGATTAACTGTTTATCACATAAAGATCCTGTCTGATACCTCTACATCAGTATGTGGGGAGGGATTAACTGTTTATCACATAAAGATCCTGTCTGATACCTCTACATCAGTATGTGGGGAGGGTATAACTGTTTATCACATAAAGATCCTGTCTGATACCTCTACATCAGTATGTGGGGAGGGATTAACTGTTATCACATACAGATCCTGTCTGATACCTCTACATCAGTATGTGGGGAGGGATTAACTGTTATCACATACAGATCCTGTCTGACCAGGCAGCAGAAAATGATTTCAACTCCATTCAATAACTATACATTCAATAACTATACATTCATAAATCGAGATTTGGAAAAGGGTTCAAGTTGTCTACTGCAGAGTTGCTGTATGGGGGCAAACAGTTATTGTTTATCTGTATGGGGGCAAACAGTTATTGTTTATCTGTATGGGGGCAAACAGTTATTGTTTATCTGTATGGGGGGCAAACAGTTATTGTTTATCTGTATGGGGGCAAACAGTTATTGTTTATCTGTATGGGGGCAAACAGTTATTGTTTATCTGTATGGGGGCAAACAGTTATTGTTTATCTGTATGGGGGCAAACAGTTATTGTTTATCTGCTGTATGGGGGCAAACAGTTATTGTTTATCTGATAGAAAAGTTGATATTTGTTTAAAATAGGAAGTTGATATTTCTTATAAATTAACACTTTCCCACATACAGTTGCTTTCTGGCTTGTATACAGCAGTCAACTTGAAAAATCATAATAAGCAATTTCTCATTTTGTCACAATGGTTTCAACTTTATTCAATAAATGTTCTTTCCTTTTCATAATTTCGGTATTTTTGATTTCATTTTGACTAAACACTTTCCCAACTACAATAAATGTGCAGACAAACTTTGAAAACTTCGAGCCTAAACAGAAATATGGAGAATCTCTATAAATGAAGACATAACTATTGGATAGAGTTTAAAACATTAAGACAAAAGGAGAAACAGCTCATTGTGAGCAATTTCTTCTTTTGCCAAAATGTTTTCAAGAGTTATCTGCTGAAGATGCTTCTTCAAATGATGTCTACAAGACTTAGTGGGAAAGATTAATAAAACAATTCTGATGTAAGTACTTACCGTCTGTTAAAAATAGGTGGTATAAAATCACTCAGGTAATCCATAGAAAACTGATAAAATCCAAGAGAAAACTTTTAAAAACTCCTCCTGTTTCACTGAACAAAGTGGACTACCTATTCGAACTTAATAACAAAGTTAATATTTAGTGTTCAACAAATTTCACAAAATGTAAAAAAACAAATAACTTCCAAATCAATGCATTCAGTAGTATATATATAAATCAGAGTACATAAAACCATTCACTTTGTTATTATATATAATATATATACTACATATCCAAACATGTTTTCTGTTAACCAAGTTATTATGATATATATAAATCTCCGTTCAGTAGAAAGGCCACAAGTTGTTTCAGTCAAAGTTATATTGGTATATCTGATGCTAGAGAATAAACCCTATTACCCAGACTATCGGCTAGTTTGTACATGTGGCTTAACTAATGTCCACTGTAATACTTGTGGATAGTTGGTATTTAACTGGCCATTGATCAAACTGTCCCAAAGGGGGAGTGCTGACCACATAGGGGGACTCAAGGGGGAAATTGTTATGATCATTAATATTTCATCATATCAAAATGACTTTGGACCCTTTCCCAGTGAGCAGTCAATTATACGTGTGACTTTTGACTACTCTGAAGCAAACATATTTTCGAGGACATTTTGAGTAAAGGAGAATTTGTTTAATGTTTTCAACTCTAATTATGGTAGATGTTCATGGTTTGCCTAATGGGAAAGGCCGGTTAAAAAAGATTCAGATGAAGAAATTCATGTTTACATGCAGAATGAGTGATATTCTATTATTGTAAACTTCTAGAAAGCGAAACGACAATTTTTAGTCTTTCCCACATACAACAAATCTGCAACAGTCAACTTTGAAAACATCTAATACTAATTATAATAATAATAATAATATTTAATTCAAAGAGGGTAATAAATACAGTTAACAAAAGCTTAATTGAGTTGAAATGTTGTGGCAAATGCAGAAAATGCTCACTAAGAGTATTTTCTCCTTTTGTCACATTGTTTTCAATAGATGTCTGGCAAAGATACAACTATATAAAGGTCAAAGACAGAGTAAAATGTTTTTATCTTAATGCAATGATTATATTTATTGAAAAGAGTTTAAAACTTTGTGGCAATTTTTTTTTTACCTTTTCCCACAAAGTTTTCAAATGCGTCTGTATGTGGTAAAGGGTTAAAATACCAGAAACTAAAATGTCAGCTTCTGTTAACCCTTTCCCTCATATAGACGCTTTCTGACGCCTCTGCAGAAGACGGCATTTTGAAAACAGAGTGCACAGAACGTGCAATTTCTCCTTTTTCCACAATGTTTTCCACTTTTTGTCATAGGTTATCCATTCAATTATGGAGATTTTCTATGTTTTGACAAAATACTTTCAAAGTCGTCTGCCGCAGAATTGTTGTATGGGGGAAAGGGTTAAGACAACCAGCTAAACATGGCAATGTTAACCAACATATTATCTATCAGTCATTAATAGATGTCAATACACAGTCAGCCATTCACCCTACCTGAATGATGGACACAATCAAATACTCCCTCAAGGTGCCTCCATTATATTGGACACACCATTACAGTTTACAATGCCTTGTGGGTCAAATGGCCTAAACTGACCGGTTTCTGACCCAAGGCGTTACATAACTGAGGCAGTCTCAAATCAGAGAGGCAATTTAACCCTTCAACAACTCTTTAAAACATTGTGGCAAATGTAGAAATTTCACATAATGAACAATTTCTTCTTTTGCTGCAATGGTTTTGACTATATTTGATTATTATACCACCATTTATGGAAGTTTCATATTTGCATAAATGTTTTTAAGGTCGTCTGTTGTGGACTTAATTAATACACAGTACTAAATTATTGAAGTTCATTAGCTACTAAACAACTGCAAGGCATTTAAGAAAATCATGAGCAAAGTAAACAAAATCACAAATTCCATTTCTATTTTCTACAAAGTTGTGAATGTTCAGACAGACATGGAAACCGTAATCAGAATAGATCACCCTGAACCGTCTGTCCGTCCGTCCGTCCGTTCAGGTGATTTAAAAGATAACCCCATCCTGAAGCATAATTCTGTAGTGAAAGTGTAATTATTGAATATTCTTCAAAACATTGTGAAAAATGGAGGAATTGCTCAACAAAAGGCATTTTTTCTTTTGCCTCAATGTTTTCAACGGTTGTGTAAAGAGGGGTTACACTATTATTCATCCTAACATTACAAGACTTAAACATAAAATAACATTTAAAAACCTTCAACATAAAATAACATTTAAAAACCTTCAACATAAAATAACATTTAAAAACCTTCAACATAAATTAACATTTAATCAAAGTACTTAAAGTACTTAAAGTAGATTTGTGATCGGTTAAGAGGGGATACAGAAGTGCATATATAAATATTTATCTAGAGCAAAGCCCCACCATGACAGGCATGTAATGATTCATCAGGCCAGAACAAGAGAAAGTTGATGCAAGGCATCAGTGTCGCCGGAAAAGACTGCATTGATTTATTTATGTATTCTTGACTTTCCTTAGTCTATTCAATCATTAGGAACGCAGTGATGAAAACATTTGCTTATAAATTTTATATACATACCTATACATTAGGGTATCTATAAAAAAATAACGAAATGTGTACACATTTATCTGGCTTAAATTTAATTTTGCTGTTGTTACTTATTTAAATAATAGTATTCATTCATATAATTTCAATGTTTGTCAATCTTATTCGAATCACAAGGTAAATATCCTGGTATTGCTTTAAAGGGAGGTAATTTGAAGAAAACAAAAGTCTTCAAAAGGAGAAATATATCAGCATTACCGTCTACAGTTTAAATTGTTCTATTGTTTGTGGATTTAAAAATGTTCTTTTTTTCTTATTTCTACATGTACAACGAAATATTGCGGCTTCTCTTTGACGCTTTGCGTCAAACATTCGTCTTGTACTTGTCTAAAATAAAATAATATCACTCGCTTTTTCATATCGAAATGCGCATGCGCGAAAATCGATGTTAAAGGTCACGAAACTACACAACAGAATAGGGTCTATATTTAGCTTAGAAACAGTTCCTACTTTAGATATTCATGGATTAACATTATTAAATGAATTCTACACAAATCAAGACATCTCTTTGAACATGAAAACAACATTTAGTAAGTTAAAATTGCTATTAAAAGGAGAATCCGAAATTGACCTCGATGATGACACATAAGAGTCTGCATTAGGGGGTGTTGGTTCACGTCTTGAAGGGACCACTTTTGTCTTCGTAAATAAGACAAAAAACTTAAATGCGAGTGAAATAAAAAAAACTGCAAACATTAAAAAATCGGAATATTTATTTCATTTTAGATGTGTCATTTATTAGTGTTCGTAAACAACCACAATTGTAATATGTTCAAATCATCTAGATTTGTTTCTTTCTAATAATAAGCCGCCCTCCCATGTGATTTCCGAAAAGCTATTAAAAATAGAAGTCGCTGGCTTCTGCCCGGCGACTAATGAAATATTTCTAAGATCATAAATTCTTGTTGGTCTTGTGAAAATTAATTGAACCAAACTCCGAATATATTATTCGGTCCACATAATACCTTTTTAATGATCAAATTACCCACGGACAACCTATTAATGTTTGCATCTCCAAAACAGAGGGCAAGAGTGGGTCTGAATGTCATTTTGCCCCTTTTCTTATACCGTCTGATTGCCGTGTTTAACAAGAGAACCGCCTGCGGGTGATATTATCCTTATACGGTTTAATTATTTTATACGTGTAACAAATATTCAAATTCAGAAAGAATATCTACATATTATAATGACCGCACACAACTGCTATTTTTCAAGTATTGAAACAAGATTAACCGTGTGGAAATAAATCCAAGTTCATATACACGATAAGGAAGATCTTCATGTTGGATGGCTGTCACAATCAGTCAAGATCATAAGTTGAGTCTTGTGTATGCAATGGACAGGCAAATGAGATTGGTACATTAAGTCAACTGTAACTAAAGATATTGAATTTATTACTGTTTTCCTATTTTTAGTAACAGTGACCTTGACCCCCAAAACACAATCCAATTGAAGATTTTCATAATATATTGAAGTACATTATGCTTTTATTGTTTGGGAAAAATTTGAAATCAATGTAACAAAAAATGAAGAAAGTGTCCAATTCTCATAAACGACAAACATTTATGTTTTTTATCCCCCAAAACAGGCCCGCTCAACATCTTTATCATTCAATGTGAAGAAGGGTATACGATGAACAAGTTTTCCATATGTTCAAGTCATAGGTTTGATAGTTTCCATGTAAGAGACCAAAATGCAACATTTAACCAACAATGTCCAATTCTCAAATTCTACCAAAATACACCAAAGTTGATGTTTTTTTCCCAGAAAATAGGCCCACTCAGAATCTTTATCATACAATAGGTTTGATATTTTCCATGTAAGTGACCTAAATGGAAAACGTAACCAACACAGCCAATTCTCAAATCAAGCAAAATACATCAAATTTGATGTTTTTTACACTCAGCATCTTTAGCAAATTACACTGAGAAGAAGGGTATTAGATGAACAAGTTTTTCAAGTTTCAAAGTACTAGGTTTGATAGTTTCCATGTAAGAGACCACAACGCAAAATTTAACCAACTCAAAATGTCCAATTCTCAAAATCGACCAAAATACATCAAAATTGATGTTTTTTACCCTCCAAAACAGGCCCACTTAGAATCTTTATCATACAATAGGTTTGATATTTTCCATGTAAGTGACCTAAATGGAAAATGTAACCAACACCACCAATTCTAATCAAAGTACTGAAAGTACTGCTGGAAGGTGATTTTAGAGTGATGTCAGCCAGGTGCAGATGGGATAATGCATTGTATGCAAGGTATGAATAGATCATGGCTAGGATATATGGATAGGAACAAACGAGAGCAAATATGTTGGAAAATAAATGAATGAAAGAATTTAAGTCTTTAAAACTTCTTTATTTTGCTGCAGTTTCGGAATAGGTAAAATTGTATAAAAAGAATAAATCAAACAAATGGAAGAACGCCTTCATCAGTAGAATACAATAAGAAAGAAAGAATAAAACTTCAAAATTGTTGACAGCTGGACATTATATTATATTCACAATAGTTAGCAAACACTGTCAAGAAGTGAGGAGTATTGCATACATACAATTCATTTAGAAATTGCATTGAAACAAAATATATTTTTGGTAAAAAATATAGAGAGAAATATTTGTAAAAAATATAGAAAGCATTTTTTCATATTTAGACAGAAAAGTACAGGAAAGAATAACATTCAGTCATATCCGTCAATAGCTAATACTATCTTTCTATGCGTCTGTATAAGGACAAAGATATATAGATAGATATTCTTTATTTCTTCCAAATTTGAAGAGCAAGTACATTTAATATTAAACATTACAAAAGTGAGAACATAAATATATAGTTAAAACATTGTAACAATAGGAGAACATGCTCGTCATAAAAAAAATCTATGACAGCCACTGTCTTTCAAATTTGCTTTTCACAAGTGAACGAATGCTATGAATGAACGTATACAAGTGCTATGAATGAAAATATGAAAACATGAATTAATTTTACATTTGCAACAATGTTCGATAAACTGTGTCTGAATGAGGATACAACGTAGAATGTAATGTTTTCTCCTTGCATGAAAGCTTAATTAAGTATAGGTGTGCCCTCAATTTAAATCAATTCTCACATAACAAAAACATTAAGAAAGTGTTGTAAAATCTAAATAATATCATGACAACTCACGATGATCAGATTATTATAGAAATAATTTTATTTGATGTGTATTACGCGTCAAGCGTGGATTCAAACACTTCCAAATATTTTACAATTTAAAACAATTAGATATTCGGATAAAATCTGATTGAATGAAACGAATTGTTAAAAAAAAAACACCCAATGCATATTAAAACCAAAGGCTTCTTTTCCCACAACATTTTGTTTCAAGAGCTACAATATCTAAAGAGGCAACATGTTATACATACACATAATGTTTTCATAAGGACTAATTCAAATTTCAGGATTTCTTTTGGTCAGGATTTTGGATGTTTTGTATTTGTCATTAAAACCACAACAAATACATTTTGGGCTTTAAATCTACATGCAATAAAAAGCTGTTAAACCCTTTCCATGTCTGAGGCAACAATGAAAACCTTTAAACGATTAAAAAATTGACAAAACGGTTAAATTGCTGAAGACATGAACTTCCTCCTTTTTAATAATAATTATAATAAATATTTCACAGATGTTAAAATTTATTCTCATATGTTTAAAAAGTAGACCACACTTTAAACAACATAGCAGCTAAATTGTTTATTTAAATCATTGATGCATACAATATATGTATGGCGCAAGATAAATGCCAGTTGCGAGTCCCATTACTATTTAATAGTAGTGGCAAGTATGAAATTAATTGGGTGCGAAAGAGCAGATTTTCTTTATTTCTAAATCTATTGTTTATCAGAGTTTGTTCTTCTCTTAATTTGTTTCAAGCCAAATAAACATTTAATATCACATATATTTAATCATTTAAGTGGGTAATATTAGCTATCTATCTGTAATAAGGTGTTTGAGCATTCTTTCGAAATGTTGACCCTCGTGTCAAGATCGAGTTGTAGTGTCAGACATCGCCCGCCCCCTGACCAATGAACTTGGTTTGAAGTAATCTGAAAGTGGGTCACTTAAGGAACATTTCTACAAAATTATTTGAAAATCGGCCTGACCTAGGGCCATGTTTTTTGACCAATCAACATGGCTTGAAGGAATCTGATAGAGGGTCATCCAAGGAACATTTCTACAAAATTATTTGAAAATCTGTGTGGATTCCAAAAACTTGAAGGAAATCTTGTGAGGTCATTGAGAGGATGCTTTCTGTGAAGTTTCATCCTAATTGACCCACTGGTTACTGAAGAGAAGAATTTGACGCACGACGGACGCCGGACGCCGGACAAAAGGCGATCACAATAACTCACCTTGAGCAAAGCTCAGGTGAGCTAATAAAAAATGAGGCAAAGCTTTAGTGCATGTTTTATTCCACTGCATTTGAGAAAAAAAAAGCATTTCTATATTATCTTTCTTTCTCCTACATTCGACCCATGCACTCATTTCGTGACGTTTAAGAAATCAATTTGTGATGCGACAATTTTTGTCTGCATAACAAGTCTCTTTTCTAAGTGTTTCTAAGTGTTTCGACGTTCACGACCGATAAACAGGCTTATATTTTCACAAAATATTTCTTATTTTTGTTTCTGTTACCAGTTTATGTTGATACTTATCTATTAAAAGAAGAATTCGACGTGATTTTCATATCGATAGTCTGCTGCAAGCAGGTGCGGTGCGCGTATGTAAACAAATTAGACTGTGCGGCATAAAGGTTTGTAGTTATCGCCTTTCGATTACATAGTTTATGAAAATAAAGTAATAGGGACAGTGTTTTGTCTTCGTAAATAAAACACAAAATCGTAAATGCCAGTCAAAATAAAGAAACTGCGCACACCTAAACCAGTATCGCTCCACGGCCATAAGGCAAAATAAAATCTCCAAACAGCCCTGCCCCCTGGTGGCTATTTTTTTTACCAACCACCATGGCTTAAAGGAATGTTTCTGCAAAATTATTTGAAAATCGGCCTGACACTTTAGGAGGAGAGGATATTTTAAGTTTTCACTATAGCCATATAAGGCAAAATAGCCCCACCCCCTGGCAGCCATATTTTTCAACCAATCAACATGGCTTGAAGGAATCTGATAGAGGGTAAGCCTAGAAACATTTCTACAAAATTATTTGAATATCAGCCAAACACTTTCGGAGGAGAAGATTTTTTAAGTTTTCACTATGGTCATATAAGGCAAAATAGCCCCACCCTCTGGCTGCCATGTTTTTCGACCAATCAACATGACTTGAAGGAATCTGATAGAGGGTCACCCAATGAACATTTCTACAAAATTATTTGAAAATCGGCTGAACACTTTCGGAGAAGAAGATTTTTCAAGTTTTCACTATAGCTATATAAGGCAAAATAGCCCCGCCCCCTGGCGGCCATGTTTTTCAACCAATCAACATTTCTTGAAGGAATCTAATAAAGGGTCACCCATGGAACATTTTTACAAAATTATTTGAAAATCGGCCTGACACTTTTGGAGGAGAAGATTTTTTAAGTTTTCTCTTTAGCCATATAGGCAAAATAGCCCCGCCCTGTGACGGCCATGTTTTTTTAACAATCAACATGGCTTGAAGGAATCTGATAGAGGGTCACCCATGGAACATTTCTACAAAATTATTTGAAAATCGGCCTGACACTATTGGAGAAGAAGATTTTTTAAGTTCTCACTATTTTTTTCTTTCGGTTGCCATGGAAACCAGAATTTCGAATGGATCAAAAAAAATTGAAGGAATTTAGTAGAGGACATTGAGAGGATGCTTCCCATGAAGTTTCAACCAAATTGGCCAAGTGGTTAGGGAGAAGAAGTTGTTTAAAGGAAAAAGTTTACGCACGCACGCACGCACGCACTCACGCACGCACGTACGCACGACGGACAATTCGCCATGACATAAGCTCGACTGGCTTTCAGCCAGTGGAGCTAATTAAAGTCTATTTCTTATCACTGTGACCTTGACCTTGAATCTACAGATTTTTTTTGCATTTGGCACATCGTCTTGATATGGTGCATGTTTGTGCCATGTTATTTGAAAATATCTCTATGCATGGCAAAGTTATGGTCCGGACAAGGAAAGTTGACGCCCGCCCGCCGACTTCGCCAAACTAATAACCAGATTTAAACCTGGTTAAAAATCTCTATAAATGATCGTATGATAATTGAAAATGAAAGCTGTCGGATTACAAACGCACAATCTCGAGTGTAAGACTATAATGTCTTGTCGTGATTAGCATTCAGACATTCAAGGAAACGCATTTCAATGTTAATGTTATCCGAAACACTGACGAGAGGGAAAATGTGGGTACGTCTACAATGGTAAGTTTTTCAATGAAACAATAAATGTTAGGGATGGCAACGATTAATCGGTTACTCGGTTAACCGTATGTTTTCCGATTAATCGGTTAGTAATTTAGGTAACCGAGTACTCGGAAAAAAAGATAAAATATATACACAGTTGTGTTTCACCTTTTGTTCTTTTCAATTTGTAACACTTAACTGACCAGAGAGGTTAATTATTCACACCTCGATCGGGAGTGTTTACATTACTGCGAAAACAACTGCACTCGATGTTATTGATGATCGTTTGTGTGTGCAGTGTTAATCGAATAATTGTCAATTAAAGGACGGTTTGTTTCTTTTAAAAAAAAAAATTATGTCTAATAAAGGCAGAAATTATATGATTATGACTTATTAATTATATTCGGCATTTGTTTTGATAATACAACTAATTGGAATGAATGTGATGAATTTGAATTGTTGTTTTTGTAAATTATTATTTACCAACACGATTAGAAGATTTAAAGAGTAATTTGAACTTTGTAACACATTTTCCCCTGAGTTAAATATATACAGCTATGTACCTCTTTTATTCGACATATTATAAATCGAATAACGGTAACTGCGTTTTAAAAAGGATCTACAGAATATTGCCATAATACCGCCTGCTAAACATCCTTTGTCTGGAAGTATTTCAAACGCTGTACTGGGGATAACAAAGTAAAGTGCAGTTTGTGGTAATGAACAACAATAACAAAACCCGGAAGCAAGTGAATAGTTAGTGTCTGTGAATCTGTACGGTTAACCGGGTAACCGGTTACAAAATTATACGAGTAATCGGTTAGTAATATCGGTAGCCGTTGCCATCCCTAATAAATGTACAACTCAATGGGTGCCAGGTAAAGTCCATATTTTGTTAACCAATTCCTTATAACATATGCATTTTGAAGCTGCTGCTGCACACGACTTTTGAAAACATTGTGACAAGAGGAGAAATTGCTCACAAGGAATTTATCTTTTTGCTACAATGTTTTCTACTTTATGTCCATAAATTATACCTTCATTTAGCAAGATGTTCTAAGTTTTGAGCGTGACATGATTGAAAATTGTTGAAATAGTGTAAAAATCTAAGTTTTGTACACAGTTTTGCCTAGATAGTTTCAAAGTTGACTGGTGCAGATTTGCCGTATGTGGGAAAGGGTTAATTGTCCTGTTTTGTGTTTGTGGCAGACGACTTTTGAAAAACATCGTGACCAAAGGAGACATTGCTCAAAATTAGCAGTTTCTCCTTTTGCCATAATGTTTTCAACTGTTTTCAATGATTATACTTTATAGAATTTCCTAATTTCTGCTGTTTTTTACACATGTCAAGGTCGTGTTTTTGTTTCTCCTTTTGCCATAATGTTTTCAAATATTTTCAATGATTATACTTTATAGAATTTCCTAATTTCTGATGTTTTTTACACATGTCAAGGTCATGTTTTTGTTTCCCTTCCATGGTCACGCGATGTAAGAATTGTTGGTTTTCTTACGGAACGAAAGTCAGATTGTTAAAAACAAAGCAAATGAAAAGTTAGGATGATTGAAACATTGAGATGCCATTTATGTGAAATTACGGGGGAAAAAAAAGGAAAATCTATAAATAAACAAGAGGGCCATGATGGCCCTGGAATCGCTCACCTGTTTGTTTTTTTCACTTTAGCTATATAAGCCCCGCCACCTGGCAGCCATAGTTTCTGACCAATCAACTTGGCTTGAAGGAATCTGATAGAGGGTCACCCTAGGAACATTTCTACAAAATTATTTGAAAATCGGCCAGACACTTTTGGAGGAGAAGATTTTTTAAGTTTTCACTATAGCCATATAATGCAAAATAGCCCTGCCCACTGGTGGCCATGTTTTTTTACCAATCAATATGGCTTGAAGGAATCTGAAAGTGGGTCATCCAAAGAACATTTCTACAAAATTATTTGAAAATCGGCCTGACACTTTCGGAGAAGAAGATTTTTTAAGTTTTCACTATAGCCATATAAGGCAAAATAGCCCCGCCCGCCCCTGGCGGCCATGTTTTTTGACCAATCAACTTGGCTTGAAGGAATCTGATAGAGGGTCATCCAAGGAACATTTCTACAAAATTATTTAAAAATCAGCCTCACACTTTCGGAGGAGAAGATTTTTTAAGTTTTCACTTTGGCCATATAAGGCAAAAAAGCCCCGCCCCCTGGCGGCCATGTTTTTCAACCAATCAACATGGCTTGAAGGAATCTGATAGAGGGTCACCCAAGGAACATTTCTACAGAATTATTTGAAAATCGGCCCGACACTTATGGAGAAGAAGATTTTTTAAGTTTTCACTATAGCCATAAAAGGCAAAATAGCCCCGCCCCCTGGCGGCCATGCTTTTTGACCAATCAACATGGCTTGAAGGAATCTGATAGAGGATCACCCAAGGAACATTTCTACAGAATTATTTGAAAATCGGCCTGACACTTTTGGAGGAGAAGATTTTTTAAGTTTGCACTATAGCCTAATAAGGCAAAATAGCCCCGCCCCTCCTGGCGGCCATGTTTTTCAACCAATCAACATGGCTTGAAGGAATCTGATAGAGGGTCACCCAAGGAACATTTCTACAAAATTATTTGAAAATCGGCCTGACACTTATGGAGAAGAAGATTTTTTAAGTTTTCACTATAGCCATATAAGGCAAAATAGCCCCGCACCCCCCTGGCGGCCATGTTTTTCGACCAATCAACATGGCTTGAAGGAATCTGATAGAGGGTCATCTAAGGAACATTTCTACAAAATTATTTGAAAATCTGCCAACCAGTTTGGGAGAAGAAGAATTTTGAAGTTTTTTTCGGTTTCGTTGCCATGGAAACCAGAATTTTGCATGGATCCCAAAAATTTGAAGGAATTCTAGTGAGGTCATTGAGAGGATGCTTTCTGTGAAGTTTCATCCAAATTGACCCACTGGTTACTGAGGAGAAGAAGTTAACGGACGACGGACGACGGACAAAAGGCGATCACAATAACTCACCTTGAGCAAAGCTCAGGTGAGCTAAAAAGTGAACTAAATATTAAGATTTAGCTTTAGTTAAAAATCTAAATTGAAAAGTTTGGTGAATACGGCCTATGGCTTCTTCATCTAATTACTGCGTAATATATCATAGCATATAAGGAACCAGATTACATTTAGCGCAAACCTCTTGTTTAATGGTTGCCGGTTGAACATACTATCAAACTAATAAAGCGTATGAGACAGGTAACCAATTCGGTTTTTACTGTTTAGACTAGATACAGTATGAATTTCGCTTAAATAAAAATGTACATACATTCAATTAATATACTGGCCTTTGTCTTTTGTTTTTAATTTGTTAAAAGCACACATGTATATAGAGTGTAAAAGGGATGTTTTAAAAGTCATTACCTTAATTTATTAATGTACTTAGTAAGGGCAAAGAGAAATCCTGATATGTGGTCACGCTGGCAGGTCTAAACATTCTCCTTGTCCAAAATTTCTAAGCATCCCTACAGGAAGCCACTTCCAATAAATATTAACCCTTTCCCACATACAGACGCTTTCTGACACCTCTGCAGCAGACGACTTTAACCCTTTCCCACATACAGACGCTTTCTGACACCTCTGCAGCAGACGACTTTAACCCTTTCCCACATACAGACGCTTTCTGACACCTCTGCAGCAGACGACTTTAACCCTTTCCCACATACAGACGCTTTCTGACACCTCTGCAGCAGACGACTTTAACCCTTTCCCACATACAGACGCTTTCTGACACCTCTGCAGCAGACGACTTTAACCCTTTCCCACATACAGACGCTTTCTGACACCTCTGCAGCAGACGACTTTAACCCTTTCCCACATACAGACGCTTTCTGACACCTCTGCAGCAGACGACTTTAACCCTTTCCCACATACAGACGCTTTCTGACACCTCTGCAGCAGACGACTTTAACCCTTTCCCACATACAGACGCTTTCTGACACCTCTGCAGCAGACGACTTTAACCCTTTCCCACATACAGACGCTTTCTGACACCTCTGCAGCAGACGACTTTAACCCTTTCCCACATACAGACGCTTTCTGACACCTCTGCAGCAGACGACTTTTTAAAACATTGTGGCAAAAGAAGAAATTGCTCATCATGAGCAATTTCTCATTTTGCCACAATGGCAATGTTTTTAATTATTTTCAATAAGTACACTTTCATTTAAGGAGCTATTTAAACTCGTATTCCATTTTCTACAAAATACTCCTCTCGTTTCGTCTGCTCATACAGCTTCTTGGACTCTTCCTTTCCCTTTCTTTTATCATTACTACCGCTGTCATCCTTTTTATCGGAAGAAAACCCGAATTGAAACAGTTTATTTGACATGATTTTATTATCTACGGTGAAAAACAATATAAACATACCGAAAATTGGTCTAAAACTATTGTCGTAAATTTTGGGATGCCAAATGAATCGGCTAAATATAAAGCTAGCATTCGAGTGAATACTTGAATCAAACAATTTATTTTAGTTTAAGTAAGACTAATGTTGCATAAACATGAAGAGAAAAAACAAGATTACAAATTGAAATTGATTAAAAAAGAATTTGCAACTTTACGGACAATTCAATATCGGATGCCATGTAAACATACCAGAAATTATTGGTTCTCTCTTCTAGAGACCCTTAAAGTCGGTCTTCGTTTCTGTCCGTTTGTTTGTTTGTTTGTGGCAAGTGTAGCGCCTCTTCTAGAGACCCTTAAAGTCGGTCTTCATTTCTGTCCGTTTGTTTGTTTGTTTGTGGCAAGCGTAGCGCCAAAACTATTCAACGGATTTCGACCAAACTTGGTAGGGATGAAGGGTCTAGGCTCTAGTTGTTCCTTTTGTAGTATGGTCGAAACCGCTTTTCCTGCGAAAACTATCTCCTCCCACAGTTTTTCGAATTTAGAAACCACTCGGTGTGCGTTGTGTAGCCCATCAGTTGCTACATCAAATGATCTTCCCGATTTTTGATCCGTCTCTTCGTTTTCTTAATATTTGAGTTGCCGTAAGGGGTACCATTTCCGCGGAAAACACACACGTCAAAACTAAATATATCGACACAAAAAGAAATGGTTTCCTATTACCTGATCGCTGATTGGCTAAAAATCCGGACACGACCAAATATCGACCAACCAGAGAGCACTTCACATAGCCATTACAACTTCCATTTCCCGTACTTTTACACGAGGAGAAGAAATATTCAATTGAATTTGACGCTGTTCTTGCGAAAACTCGATAGCTTGTTTCATTATTCGTGCGGTGTCGTGAGAGTAGAGAACCATCGTCGCAGTATGCTTGTTCTAAAGTATTGTGTAATTGTTGGGATCCCAATTTAATTGGCTCTATAAATAGACACGGAATTTCCAATAAACATTCGAGAAGAGAATCGGCAGTCAATATTTCCGTCCGTAAATCTATCCTTTTGATCAATGACAACACATTTCGGCAGATATTGACGGAATTTGGACACGACCAGTCGGTCTTGCCAGATGCGAATGTAGCTATTAGTGAATGAACTAATATTTTTTTTATTTTAAATGAACTATAATTAAGTCTTTTTACAATCAACTATCAACAATCAACTATAACTGTATTTTGACCAAGGCATTAACATACATAGTTTATTGCAATAGTAACTTCTCCCTGTTTTAAAGTTACATCATATAGCCCACTGCGTGATCGCAATAAGGCAAAGTAGAGGGATAAGCAACTCCCCTCGTACACCTGATATCACACTGAAAAATAAAATTGTCCGAAAATTCCAAATTTTGTAGCAAATGAAACTTTGAAATCATGTATGGCACTCGTACAAAGCATACATATTCGGATAGCTTTAAATGTCAACTAAAGCAACTGATAAATTAAACAAGTGAAAAACAATGGCCCTGTATCGCTCTCCTGAATTAAGTAATATGATTTGTAATGTCAACCACAGAAACTCATTTTACAGTCAGGTATGCCAATACAACAGGCCCAATGCTCAGTATAGCTGCACTAATGTCACAAGGCGAAATACAACAGGCCCAATGCCCAGTATAGCTGCACTAATGTCACAAGGCGAAATAACTCAACCAATGTTGTCTGTCTTTTGCCAAATCAAAATGACTAGAGGAAACTGCTAGTTTCATATAAGAAGATTTTCAAAGTTGTTCCTGTATCTCTCTATTTTTCCCCTATACATGTATATATATATGGGCCATTATTGAACTCAGGGGCAAAATTTGTTCAATCTTGGTAGAGGACAACTAGACAATGCTTTACACCAAATATCTAAGCTCTCTGACTTTTGGTTTCAGCCAAGAATATTTTCAAAGGTTTTCCCTATCTATCTTAATAGAGGACCACTAGACAATGCTACACCAAATAGTTCTAGGCCTTTTGGCTTCAGACAAGAAGATTTATAAAGTTTTTAATAAAAATACTTTCGTTTGCCATTGCATGAGTTCTGCTGGGAGTTAATTTCTTTGATCAATTTTGAAAGGGCACATTGCACCCCAATAACATCCTTGTGATGTAACCTGTGAAGGTTTATAAAATTTTGCAAAGTGGTTTAGGAGGAGATGTCATTTAAAGAAAGTGTGGATGAAGCAACTTGAGCTATTCTTGCACAGGTGAGCTTATAAAATAGCAGACAACTTTGAAAATATTTAGGTACAAATATGGAATAGCTCTGTACATGAAAACAGTATGATCATAGAATATACCTTATCCTTACCTTACCTCTGGTGCCTCTGCAGGAGAAGACCTTTGAAATCATTATTGCAAACAGGAGAAATTGCTCATTATGAGCAATTTCACCTTTAGCAACAATGTTTGCAACACTTTTCTAAAATTAAAGTTTTATTTAACCCTTTCCCTCATATAGACGCTTTTGACACCTCTGCAGCAGATGGCTTTCTGAAAACATAGTGACAAAAGAAGAAATTGCTCAAGACGAGCAATTTCTCCTTTTGCCACAATGTTTTCCACTTTTAGTCATATGTTATCCATTCAATTTTTGAAATTTTCCATTTTTTGACAAACATGTTCAAAGTCGTCTGCTGCAGAATTGTTGTATGAGGGAAAAGGGTTAATTAAAGGAACTTATCATATTTTTCTTAAGATGTTTTCTGATGCAGATTTGTTGTATGAGATAAACGGATATAATATGTCTGAGGTTGGAAGATAAATAGGCATGTACTAGCAACAATGTAAGCCAAATAATGTTATGTAAAATGTCTATATCAGGAACTGTATATCATGTAATGTGTTATAAAATGTTTATATCACAAACTGTATATCATGTAATGTGTTATAAAATGTCTATATCAGGAACTGTATATCATATAATGTGTTATAAAATGTCTATATCAGGAACTGTATATCATATAATGTGTTGTAAAATGTTTATAATACAAACTGTATATCATGTAATGTGTTATAAAATGTCTATATCACAAACTGTACATCATGTAATGTGTTATAACATGTCTATATCAGGAACTGTATATCATGTAATGTGTTATAAAATGTCTATATCAGGAACTGTTATAAAATGTCTATATCAGGAACTGCATATCATGTAGTGTGTTATAAAATGTCTATATCAGGAACTGTATATTATGTAGTGTGTTATAAAATGTCTATATCACAAACTGTACATCATGTAATGTGTTATAAAATGTCTATATCAGTAACTGTATATCATGTAGTATGTTATAAAATGTCTATATCAGGAACTGCATATCATGTAGTGTGTTATAAAATGTCTATATCAGGAACTGTATATTATGTAGTGTGTTATAAAATGTCTATATCACAAACTGTATATCATGTAATGTGTTATAAAATGTCTATATCAGGAACTGCATATCATGTAATGTGTTATAACATGTCTATATCAGGAACTGTATATCATGTAGTGTGTTATAAAATGTCTATATCAAGAACTGTACATCATGTAATGTGTTATAAAATGTCTATATCAGGAACTGTATATCATGTAATGTGTTATAAAATGTCTATATCAGGAACTGTACATCATGTAATGTGTTATAAAATGTCTATATCAGGAACTGTATATTATGTTGTGTGTTATAAAATGTCTATATCACAAACTGTATATCATGTAATGTGTTATAAAATGTCTATAACAGGAACTGCATATCATGTAATGTGTTATAAAATGTCTATATCAGGAACTGTATATCATGTAGTGTGTTATAAAATGTCTATATCAAGAACTGTACATCATGTAATGTGTTATAAAATGTCTATATCAGGAACTGTATATCATGTAATGTGTTATAAAATGTCTATATCAGGAACTGTATATCATGTAATGTGTTATAAATGTCTATATCAGGAACTGTACATCATGTAATGTGTTATAAAATGTCTATATCAGGAACTGTATATTATGTAGTGTGTTATAAAATGTCTATATCACAAACTGTATATCATGTAATGTGTTATAAAATGTCTATATCAGGAACTGCATATCATGTAATGTGTTATAAAATGTCTATATCAGGAACTGTATATCATGTAGTGTGTTATTAAATGTCTATATCAAGAACTGTACATCATGTAATGTGTTATAAAATGTCTATATCAGGAACTGTATATCATGTAATGTGTTATAAAATGTCTATATCAGGAACTGTATATCATGTAATGTGTTATAAAATGTCTATATCAGGAACTGTACATCATGTAATGTGTTATAAAATATCTATATCAGGAACTGTATATTATGTAGTGTGTTATAAAATGTCTATATCAGGAACTGTACATCATGTAATGTGTTATAAAATGTCTATATCAGGAACTGTTTATCATGTAATGTGTTATAAAATGTTTATATCAGGAACTGTATATCATGTAATGTGCTATAAAATGTCTATATCACAAACTGTATATCATATAATGTGTTATAAAATGTCTATATCAAGAACTGTACATCATGTAATGTGTTATAAAATGTCTATATCACAAACTGTATATCATGTAATGTGTTATAAAATGTCTATATCAGGAACTGTATATCATGCAGTATGTTATAAAATGTCTACATCAGGAACTGCATATCATGTAATGTGTTATAAAATGTCTATATCAGGAACTGTATATCATGTAGTGTGTTATAAAATGTCTATATCACAAACTGTATATCATATAATGTGTTATAAAATGTCTATATCAGGAACTGCATATCATGTAATGTGTTATAAAATGTCTATATCGGGAACTGTATATCATGTAGTGTGTTATAAAATGTCTATATCACAAACTGTATATCAATTGTTGTGTGTTATAAAATGTCTATATCAGTCTATATCAGGAACTGTATATCATATAATGTGTCGTAAAATGTTTATATCACAAACTGTATATCATGTAATGTGTTATAAAATGTCTATATTAGGAACTGTATATCATGTAATGTTATGTAAAATGTCTATATCAGGAACTGTATATCATATAATGTGCTATAAAATGTCTATATCACAAAATGTATTATCATGTAATGTGTTATAAAATGTCTATATCAGGAACTGTATATCATATAATGTGCTATAAAATGTCTATATCACGAAATGTATTATCATGTAATGTGTTATAATTTAATGTCTATATCAAGAACTGTATATCATGTAATGTGCTATAAAATGTCTATATCACGAAATGTATTATCATGTAATGTGTTATAAAATGTCTATATCAGGAACTGTATATCACATTATGTGTTACAAAATGTCTATATCACAAACTGTATATCATGTAATGTGTTATAAAATGTCTATATCACAAACTGTACATCATGTAATGTGTTATAAAATGTCTATATCAGGAACTGTATATCATGTAGTGTTATAAAATGTCTATATCAGGAACTGTATATCATGTAATGTGTTATAAAATGTCTATATCAGGAACTGCATATCATGTAATGTGTTACAAAATGTCTATATCAGGAACTGTATATCTTGTAATGTGTTATAAAATGTCTACATCAGGAACTGTATATCATGTAGTGTTATAAAATGTCTATATCAGGAACTGTATTATCATGTAATGTGTTATAAAATGTCTATATCAGGAACTGTATATCATGTAATGTGTTATAAAATGTCTACATTAGGAACTGTATATCATGTAATGTGTTATAAAATGTCTACATCAGGAACTGTATATCATGTAGTGCTGTCTTTTCTCTATTTTTTTTCCATGCAGCGGCTCTAAACCCAGTACAATTTCTAAGACTGGACACTGTGGAGTAAGCTTTGCTTTCATTATCTGGGCTTATCAGCAGGATACTTTGGAATTCCACCTGCCAATGTACATAAACATGTAATACCTGACATTTAACCCCTTCCCTCAAAAAGACCTTTCTGATGCCTCTGCAGCAGCTGATTTAAGAAACACCTTGACTCATCATGATGAGCAATTTCTTCTTTTGTCCCAATGTTTTCAACACTCTTCATTTATAGAGATTGTTAATTTTTTTGCATTGATGTTTTCACGAATTGGTGTATATGGTAAACCCTTTCCCTGATTCAACAGACATAATAAATTTATGATGCAGACAACATTTGAAAACATTTTGGCCAACACGGCAGGCATACACAGGTGACAGGACTTTAGACAGAAGATAATTCCCGACAGGGGGGAATTTGACACGCCAAATGATTCCGGGTTCTGGGAAATAAGCATTGGCCGGATTGTACATCCCGGAGTACACAAAGCATCTCCCACTATGGGGATTTAAACAAAATTATTGGCTCTAGGGTGTGGAATAAATCCCCAAAAAGGAAAACTTGTCTAATTCCCCCTGGGTCTGCCCATTCCCCTGGGTCTGCCCAACAACCACCCCCCCCTCCCATGGGGCAAAATAGATAGGTGCTCTAGGCAATTCTGTTTTAGACAAGAAGATTTTCAAAGTTTTTGACCTATATATTAAAACCAATGACCCCGGGGGGGGGGGGGGGGGGGGGTGACAGGGCAGTCCTAACTTTGGACCCAAGGGCATAATTTGAAAAATCTCGGTAGAGGACAACTAAACCACCATGTATGCTGCACATCAAATATCTTAGCTGTAGACCTTTCTATTGCAGACAAGAAGAATTTCAAATTGTTTCCCTTCTTTATCTCTATGTAAAACAGACCAAGGGTATGACCAATATTGACCCTAGGGATATAATTTGAATAAACTTTGTAGAGGTCTACTAGAAAATGCTACCAACCAAATATCTATGCTCTACTCCGAATTTTTTAAGTTTTTTGAACAATTTGGAAAGGGCACCATCCAAGAAACATCCCTGTGAAGTTGGGTAAAAATTAACCAAGCGGTGTATGAGGAGATGTTGCTTGATAACAGTCGATTAACAACAGAATTATCATCACAATATCTCGCCAATGAATTATCATCACAATTTATCACCAGTGAATTATCATCACAATATCTCACCAGTGAATTATTATCACAATATCTCACCAGTAAATTATTATCACAATATCTCACCAGTGAGAAAAAAGAAAAACGAAATGTGCAAATTATAGCAATATACCAAATAATTAGGGAAAAAGAGAAATTGTTTGTTATGTGTAACAATATCTCACCAGTGAAGTATCATCACAATATCTCACCAGTAATTGTCATCACAATATCTCACCAGTGAGAAAAAAGAAAAAACGAAATGTGCAAATTATAGCAATATACAAAATAATTAGGGAAAAAGAGAAATTGTTTGTTATGTGTAATATGGGTAAACAAGGAGATGGTGATTTGGCAATGTGTATGAACTTGCAATACCACGATACCATGTATCCAAAAATTGTGTCCAGAAAAGATCTATGGCGCAGTCACGATATTCGATCCTATGTATTGATTGGATGAAGAGTAAATTTCAAAACAAACTAGAACTATCACTGAATGTGATTAATACCCCGAACATCGCCTTGATAGGAAAAGTAGTGGAATATTAAGGAGCCCCACCTTAAATTCCAACTTGTAGTTTTAAAGATAATCTCCAGACAAGAAAAAAGTAAGAAAGGGCGATGAAAATTATTCTACGAACAAGAAAATGTAACAAAGGGCAATAAATCTGTAATAAGCTAAAATAGAGTTATGGTTCTTGTTCGCTGCACTTCCTCTCAATGTGTTGTATCATAGTATGAAGTTATTTTAAGTTTCATCCAGTAGTTTAGAAATTATTTTACACTCAAGAAAAAGTAACAAAGGGCAATAACTCTGTAATTGTGTAAATTAGCATTATGGTTCTTGTACACTGCACTTCCTCTCATTGTGCTCTACCATTGTATGAAGTTTTATTAGATTCCATCTATTTAGTTATTAAGTAATTCTCCGGACAAGAAAAAGTAACAAAGGACAATAGATTTAGGTAAAATAGAGTTATGGTTTGTGTACATCACACTTCCTCTCAATGTGTTATATCATCGTATGAAGTTTTATTAAATTCCAATAATTTGTTTTAAAGTTATGCTCCGGACAAGACTCAACGAACAAGAAAAAGTAACAAAGGGCAATAACTTTGTATGAAGTTTTATTAGATTCCATCTATTAGTTATTAAGTAATTCTCCGGACAAGAAAAAGTAACAATAGAGGAAAAAATTAATTAAGATAATATAATGGGTGATATTTCGTTTATCTTTTTTTACCGATTTCATCTAGTCAATTTAACCGCGTGTTGAAGGAAAACAAATTGGCGGACGATTCAATTTGTTCGCTGATGTGAATTTGATTTTAAAGCGGAAAATGGCAAACTTTTGAAACGTAATGCTATGTTAAATATGATTTATTCAATTGTTGCAATAACTGTTTATGATGTAAACATCGACTATGTTTTGGTTGACCTGGGAGGATTTTACGGAACTTGACTTTCACTTTCGTCATTATATGCAGACTGTCACCGTTTATACATGTGTGTTGATTAAAAAATATCAAACAAACCGGTCGTCAAGGTGATGTCTGATTACACGCGATAAGAACTCAGGTAAACGTACATGTGACAATTATCAATTTTATAATTGATACTTACGGTTTGACATACGTTGTAAAAACACAACAAACAACACATACACACTCTTTATCACTTCACCCTTAATCATGATTAATTCCAACTCTCGACCTCTGTCAGAATTTTACTAATAATTTTTGGTCAATTCTTTTTTTAATTTCTTAAAAAAAGTAGTTAACTGAAAACGAATATTCTTATTCGAAAACAGTATTCGAATATGCGTCCTTTATTCGAATATTCGAATATTCGAATATTCGTTCCCATCCCTAATAAATACCCTAAAGAATCAAAGCGCCGCAAAGTAACAAGCAGTATCTCGGTGTAGGCCATGCGATTTTCAATATATATAGGCATATACGATAATGCTCGATCTCCAACTCAATTCGGCTACACTTTCAGCAATGATTTCTAATTGACGCTAGAATGTACAGACATGTCTAACTTGTGCACTGCATGATATCCAGTCCCTTTTAACCTTTGTAAACCAGTCTTATCATCTAGACGCTTTCATATATTGTAACAACTACAAAATAAAGTGTTTATAATATTGAGATTTAAGAACAATCGATAACCATTCTCGCGAGCTATTTATAACACCTTTTGGAATTTCCAGACGCCTTATACTGCGTCATTGAGGTGTTTTGAGTATCATGAGAGTTATAGAATGCGCAATGATATTTATTATCTGCCCAAACATGAAGAAAGATAATATTTACATTTTAACTCTATGTAGATATTATCTCAACAAGCATTTTCAGTGAAAAGATATCCCCCGCCAACGATGGCTTGTTTGTAATTGATGGCTTGTTTGTGCATGAAGGTCTTTATGTTTAATGTGCAATTGACCTTTAAATTTCAACTTCTTCGCACAAGATCAAGGGGAAAGAATTAAGTTATGACACTGGTTTATCCCGTTCCGCGCCAAATTATAAAATATCGACTGGGATTACTTTATGATAAAATATTTTAACGAAATAAATCAGAGGGAGGATTAAATAAAACTGTATTTTCCGAAACTGCTTACTCGGGAACATCAATTATTGCAAAATAGTGCAGTCCAAGATAAGACGCCACCTTTAAAAGCGGCGTCTTATCTGGAACTGCACTATTTTCAACGGAGTATTTATGCGGTGAAAGGGTTAATAATCAATATTACAAAACTAAAGGGTGTCATTTGTTATTTCTTAAATAACACAGGAAAAATGTGAATACTAGGTTTTGCTTCTTAAACCAACAGTGACACAAATACAATAGATATCTTTACTCTTCTTAAAGTGGAGCTAAAATGCATGGATAATTATGTATCAGACAGTGTTATAATAAATGTAAATGATTTTATACCATATTTATTCAGAAGTTCATTGCAGGATGTTGGTTCATATCACATTCAAGTTTCATCAAATTCTAGCAGCTAGTTACTGAGAAATAACTGTAGGCGTGGATTTTTTAATAAATCAGGGGCAGTAACTCTAGAAAAAATTAAGGAATCCAAAAAAGAGTTGGAGGGGAATAATGGCAGGAAGTTGGTTAATATTACATTCAAGTTTCATCAAATTCTAGCCGCTAGTTACTGAGAAACGGCTGCGAACGATTATTTTTTAATAAATCAAGGGAAATAACTCTTAAGAAAAATTGACTAATCCAAATGAAAAATGAACAGGCATCATCCCAGTATAGTGGTTCATATTATCCTTTATTTTAAGTTTCATGAAATTCTACCCGCTAGTTACTGAGAAATGGCTGAAAACGTAGATTTTTCAAAAAATCAAGGGCAATAACTCCAAGGAAAATTGACTAATCAAAAAAAAAATTGGACGGGCATCATCCCAGTATAGTGGTTCATATTTATTTTAAGTTTCATGAAATTCTACCCGCTAGTTACTGAGAAATGGCTGAAAACGTAGATTTTTCAAAAAATCAAGGGCAATAACTCCAAGGAAAATTGACTAATCAAAAAAAAAATTGGACGGGCATCATCCCAGTATAGTGGTTCATATTTATTATAAGTTTCATGAAATTCTACCTGCTAGTTACTGAGAAATGGCTGAAAACGTAGATTTTTCAAAAAATCAAGGGCAATAACTCCAAGGAAAATTGACTAATCAAAAAAAAAATTGGACGGGCATCATCCCAGTATAGTGGTTCATATTTATTATAAGTTTCATGAAATTCTACCAGCTAGTTACTGAGAAAATGCAGGTGACAGACGGACGGAAGGACGGAAGGAAGGACGGACGGAAGGACGGACGGAAGGACGGACGGAAGGACGGACGGAAGGACGGACGGAAGGACGGACGGAAGGACGGACGGACGGAAGGACGGACAGACGGACGGACGGACAACGCCATTTCAATATCCCCCTCCCTATTTCATAGGCGGGGGATAATAAATCTCAAATCTTAATATCAATCCAGTACCAAAGTAGCACTGACATGATTATTATTGATCCTGTCTCTGCATCACTGATGGAACTACTATTTGGCAGTTTAACAGATGTAGGTTAATTGGTTTGCAATAAGGAATAAAAAGTCAACAGGCTTTTCAAAACTGACTATATAAATATTTTTCGTTGTTGTTGTTACTGTTAGCAGTGTAGCGATTGTCAAACCAATCGCCACAAAAACAACAGAAATGGTAGGAAAGGAAAGTTTAACATCGTCAAAAAATTTGCAATGTTACTAGTTCCGTAAATTATTGAATTTTTATCATTTTTCATTTGAAGTACTTAATGAACGGCTATTGATTATTTTTTTTCATGGTTTTAATATCTTGATCATATTTTAAAGTGGAATATATGCTTTTACAGATGATGACTTTTAGTTTATTTGCATACGACAGTAGGATTCGTAAATAACTTATAAAGCAAGTTAATGTCGTATTGCAAGCAATACAAAAGTCCCCTACCGGACGAGGACAGCACATTGTGTATTGTATGTGCATTTGTTGACAAAAACAGTAATGCACTGCTTACATTTTGGATACAGTCCTATCAAACGTTTCTCATTTCGACCTTTGACCTGTAAGTATGACCTGGACCTTCCAGTTACAGGCCTGTGTCTTGTCACCTCAACATGGTGGACATGTTTGCCCAGTAACATGAGAATTCTGTGATGCATGGTTGAGATGCGGGCCGGACTAAGAATAGTTCTATCCAACAGTTCCCATTTTGACCTTTGACCTCTTAGTGTGACCTTGACATTTGAGGTACAGGCCTGGGTCTTGAGAGCGACACACCACCTTATGATGGAGAACATATGTGCCTAGTTTCATGGACATTTGAGGTCGGGGTCTTGTGCGTGACATGCCGCCTCATCATCGTGCACGTTTGTGCTAAGTTTCTTTGAAATCCTATGATGCGTGGTTCAAATGTGGGCCGGACAAGGTACAGTCCTATCAAACAGTACTCATTTTGACCTTTGACCTCTAAGTGTGACCTTGACATTTGAGGTACAGGCCTGGGTCTTGAGTATGACATGCTGAACATTTGTGCCAAGTGTCTTGGAAATCCTATGATACATGGTTGAGATGCGGGTCGGACAAGGTAATCCTATCAAACAGTACACATTTTGACCTTTGACCTCTCAGTGTGACCTTGACATTTGAGGGACAGGCCTGGGTTTTGTGCGCGACACGCCGCCACATCATGATGAATGTTTGTACCAAGTTTCTTTAAAATACTATGATGCATGGTGAAGATACGGGCCTGACAAGGTTAAGCGTGACTGATGGACAGACAGACAGAATCGACCAAACCTATAGTCCCCAAACCAGTCTTTGACCGGTACGAGACTAAAAATAATAATATGAGAATATGATAACTGGCATCAACATTCAGATTCGATAGTTTACCCGAAATAAGTAGCACCTATACTCAAAGGCTTAGATAAGGCCCTGCTTGTTTTGACCATGAAGGAATCTGATAGATGGACTACCAAGGAACATTTCTACAAAATTATTTGAAAATAGGCTTCATACTTTTCGGATCAGATTTTTGAAGTTTTCACTATAGCTATTAAATGCAAAATATGCCTGCCATTTTGAGGCCATGTTTTTTAACAATCAACACAGCTTAAAGGAATCTGATAGAGGGTCACGCAAGGAACATTCCTTCAAAAGTATTTGAAAATTGGCTAACCAGTTTAGGAGCATATTTGTTTATATGTTTTTTCATTCGATTGCCATGTAAACCGGAATTCTTCATGGATCAACACATTTTGAAGGAATTATGGTGAGAAAATTGAGAGGCTTGTTTTTTTGTGCTCAAGTGAACTAACAATGAAATGATTAAGTTCATTCTACATCCATACTATGATCTTGCTGTGTCTAAATGCTCCCACTAATTACTTACTACGCATTTGATTATGCACCCAACATGGCAATTGCATTCTCACAACAACCATTTATATCCCATCACACATTTATTATGTTCTCATTGCTTTCTCACAACAACCATTTATATCCCATCACACATTTATTATGTTCTCATTGCATTCTCACAACAACCATTTATATCCCATCACACATTTATTATGTTCTCATTGCATTCTCACAACAACCATTTATATCCCATCACACATTTATTATGTTCTCATTGCATTCTCACAACAACCATTTATATCCCATCACACATTTATTATGTTCTCATTGCATTCTCACAACAACCATTTATATCCCATCACACATTATTATGTTCTCATTGCATTCTCACAACAACCATTTATATCCCATCACACATTTATTATGTTCTCATTGCATTCTCACAACAACCATTTATATCCCATCACACATTATTATGTTCTCATTGCATTCTCACAACAACCATTTATATCCCATCACACATTTATTATGTTCTCATTGCATTCTCACAACAACCATTTATATCCCATCACACATTTATTATGTTCTCATTGCATTCTCACAACAACCATTTATATCCCATCACACATTTATTATGTTCTCATTGCATTCTCACAACAACCATTTATATCCCATCACACATTTATTATGTTCTCATTGCATTCTCACAACCACCATTTATATCCCATCACACATTATTATGTTCTCATTGCTTTCTCACAACAACCATTTATATCCCATCACACATTTATTATGTTCTCATTGCTTTCTCACAACAACCATTTATATCCCATCACACATTTATTATGTTCTCATTGCATTCTCACAACAACCATTTATATCCCATCACACATTTATTATGTTCTCATTGCATTCTCACAACAACCATTTATATCCCATCACACATTTATTATGTTCTCATTGCATTCTCACAACAACCATTTATATCCCATCACTCATTTATTATGTTCTCATTGCATTCTCACAACGACCATTTATATCCCATCACACATTTATTATGTTCTCATTGCATTCTCACAACAACCATTTATATCCCATCACACATTTAGTATGTTCTCATTGCTTTCTTGACTGATCAAGATCACAGTGAATGTAGGCAGTGAGAGAAAAAAGACTCTTTCCCGTCCGCACTATCTCAACGAAGTCCATGCAAGGTTGATGCTATACTGGTACCACATCGATGGCATTGTTCCTACGTCCTTATGAAGTTCTTATTGCACCCTGAGTGGTCTACGGTCTCAATGTTCAAAGTTCAACCACGCCCTCCAGGTTCATAAAGACAATATCACAACCTTACCAGTTTCTACTGTGTTTCTACTATGTTGTAAAATGTTCTTACTGAATGCCCCCATACCAATCTTTAGTCGGATTCAAGTGACTATTGTGATCGAAACGTTTTTAACGGATTGAACGTCAAAGAAGTGTGCGCATGTAAAATAGTTCAAAATTTCTTACTGAATACTCAAAATAGGCAAATGGCATGTTCTTAATAACGCAGTTCCTGTTGAAAAACATGCCTCTGGAAACACAAATATTTATGGTTTTGATTCAATAGATAATTTTGAATGTAAAATGAAATTCGGTTACTTCCGTGAGATGCCTGGAGACACCGGAGTCACATACATGTAATCATGCAGGTATGTATTGGTGGAAAGATCCGATTTCAAGCCTTGTTTTCGCTTTAAATATCCTGCCGAAAATTATGTTGGTTTTTTACAAAAGAATATAAGATATATTTATGCAGGCATTGAAACCCATAGGAATTTATATCTCATTCAGCTGAGTAAAGCGATATCAACTTTTTTCGATGCAAGGTTTTACACCTTGGATTAAACACAGGAACATTATTGTGTAAAGTGTCCAGTTTGAGGTCAATTGGAGGTGATTCTTTCGCACATTTTCTATTTTCTGATTTGAAGAATTTTGGTAGAAATGCGTTAGCAAGGCTACCATAGTTTCAGATGTTGTGAGGTCACATGATGTAAATGACTGAGAACATCATTTCTTTCATATCAGTACAACAAAATAGTGCAAACAATTCTAGACTGAATTTCGAATGCAAACATGAGCAAAATTCAAATAAGTAACATAAATTCTGCTTATTCTAGGTAACCAAATAAAATAACATGTCTCTGAATGTGTAAAATCATATTTTAGTATACTAAATTATTAGGATATACACAAGTTTGTAAACACTGCAACAAATTACACTTTGTAAGTTGTAACCCTCTGTTCCATCTAGTAAAAGAAATAGTTCAGCAACAATTATTTCTTCTGTCAAAGTAGAATTATTTGTGATATTTTATAAGCATTTTCTACCACATTCAGATGCATTTGCAGCTGACAACTTTTGAAAACATTTTGACAAAAGGAGACATTGCTCATAGAGAGCAGTATCTCCTTTTTCCACAATGTTTTCTATTCTACTCTGAAATATTCAGAATAATAAACCTGAGATATCAACCCTTACCCACATACAGACCCTTTGTGACTACCTCAGCAGACGACTTTCGGAATTATTGTGGCAAAAGAAGAATTTGCTTAGAATATTTATTTTCAACGGAGAACTTGCTGCGGAATCAGAAATATGTCCAATTTTTAAAAATATTTTTCTCTTAATTCGCTTGTCTGATATAAATATAATGTAGTAAAAATGGTCGCTGGATGACTCTCTACAAATGTAATCATATTGATTGTTTGTTTAACACGGCAATCAGGCGGATTCAGAAAAGGGGCAAAATGGTAAAATGGTTTAAACTACATTCATATGAAAGTCTGATTTCAAGATATTTTAGCAGAACTGTTCATTTCACTAGTGACCCTCCACATGTTTTTACAGATTTGTTGAAAGTCATAGAAACCAGGACTGGTGGCATCTGAAAATTAGAAATTGAATTTTAAACTTCAAATGACATCTCATCCTTATCCACTGGACAAATTTAAAACAAACAAGCAAATTCATGAAATTTATATCCCCCGCTTGCAGGAAATATTGTAGGAAAATGTTGAGGTTAGGTTTAAACATGTCAGTAGACTTTTTATTGAACATGTATTACAGGGTAAATTAAACGAACTTGGCCTAGGTCGTTACCAAGTTTGTGGCAGTTATTGCACGGAAACAGCAAGAAACGACGTTTTTTGTTAAATAAGGAGCCATAACTCCACCGAATAAAGTCCGCCGAAAGTGACGATCGAACTAGGCCTAGCCTTTAAGGCATTTAACCTTGTTACCAAGTTTGAAAAAAAAACCGGTTCACATTTGTGGCAGTTATTGCACGGAAACAGCAAGAAACGACATTTTTTGTTAAATAAGGGGCCATAACTCCACCGAAAGTGACGATCAAACTTGGCCTAGCCCTTAAAGCATTTAACCTTGTAACCAATTTTGAAAAAAACGGTTCACATTTGTGGCAGTTATTGCACGGAAACAGCAAGAAACAACATTTTTTGTTGAATAAGGGTCCATAACTCATCCGAATAAAGTCCCCCGAAATTGACGATCAAACTTAGCCTAGCCCTTAAGGCATTTAACCTTGTTACCAAGTTTGAAAAAAAACGGTTCACATTTGTGGCAGTTATTGCACGGAAACAGCAAGAAACGACTTTTTTTGTTAAATAAAGGGCCATAACTCCACCAAATATAGTCCGCCGAAAGTGACGATCAAACTTGGCCTAGCCCTTAAGGCATTTAACCTTGTTACCAAGTTTGAAAGAAAACGGTTCACATTTGTGGCAGTTATTGCACGGAAACAGCAAGAAACGACATTTTTTGTTAAATAAGGTGCCATAACTCCACCAAATATAGTCCGCCGAAAGTGACGATCGAACTTGGCCTAGCCCTTAAGGCATTTAACCTTGTTACCAAGTTTGAAAAAAAAAAATTCACATTTGTGGCAGTTATTGCACGGAAACAGCATGAAACGACATTTTGTGTTAAATAAGGGGCCATAACTCCACTAAATAAAGTCCGCCGAAAGTGACGATTGAACTTGGCCTAGCCCTTAAGGCATTTAACCTTGTTACCAAGTTTGAAAAAAAATGGTTCACATTTGTGGCAGTTATTGCACGGAAACGAAGTGTGACAGACAGACAGACGGACAAACCGAAATTAATAACCCCCATTTTTTTCTTCGAAAAAGCGGGGGATAATAATAGTAAACAAGCAAATTCATGAAGGTTTAAACATGTCAGTAGACTTTTTATTGAACATGTATTACAGGGTAAATTAAACGAACTTGGCCTAGGTTATTACCAAGTTTGTGGCAGTTATTGCACGGAAACAGCAAGAAACGACTTTTTTTGTTAATTAAGGGACCAAAACTCCACCGAAAAAAGTCCACCGAAAGTGACGATCGAACTAGGCCTAGCCCTTAAGGCATTTAACCTTGTTACCAAGTTTGAAAAAAAAAACGGTTCATATTTGTGGCAGTTATTGCACAGAAACAACATTTTTTGTTAAATAAAGGGCCATAACTCCACCAAATAAACTCCGCCGAAAGTGACGATCAAACTTGGCCTAGCCCTTAAGGCATTTAACCTTGTTACTAAGTTTGAAAGAAAACGGTTCACATTTGTGGCAGTTATTGCACGGAAACAGCAAGAAACTTCATTTTTTGTTAAATAAGGGGCCATAACTCCACCAAATATAGTCCGCCGAAAGTGACGATCGAACTTGGCCTAGCCCTTAAGGCATTTAACCTTGTTACCAAGTTTGAAAAACAAAAATTCACATTTGTGGCAGTTATTGCACAGAAACAGCAAGAAACGACATTTTTTGTTAAATAGGGTGCCATAACTCCACCAAATATAGTCCGCCGAAAGTGACGATCGAACTTGGTCTAGCTCTTAAGGCATTTAACCTTGTTACCAAGTTTGAAAAACAAAAATTCACATTTGTGGCAGTTATTGCACGGAAACAGCATGAAACGACATTTTGTGTTAAATAAGGGGCCATAACTCAACTAAATAAAGTCCGCCGAAAGTGACGATCGAACTTGGCCTAGCCCTTAAGGCATTTAACCTTGTTACCAAGTTTGAAAAAAAAACGGTTCACATTTGTGGCAGTTATTGCACGGAAACAGCAAGAAACGACTTTTTTTGTTAAATAAAGGGCCATAACTCCACCAAATAAACTCCGCCGAAAGTGACGATCAAACTTGGCCTAGCCCTTAAGGCATTTAACCTTGTTACCAAGTTTGAAAGAAAACGGTTCACATTTGTGGCAGTTATTGCACGGAAACAGCAAGAAACGACATTTTGTGTTAAATAAGGGGCCATAACTCCACCAAATATAGTCCGCCGAAAGTGACGATCGAACTTGGCCTAGCCCTTAAGGCATTTAACCTTGTTACCAAGTTTGAAAAAAAACGGTTCACATTTGTGGCAGTTATTGCACGGAAACGAAGTGTGACAGACAGACAGACAGACAGACAGACAGACAGACAGACAGACAGACAGACAGACAGACAGACGGACAGACAGCAGACAGACAGACGGACAGACAGACGGACAAACCGAAATTAATAACCCCCCTTTTTTTCTTCGAAAAAGCGGGGGATAATAACATAGGAATGTTCTTTTAGCTGTCCTTTTCTTAATTATGTTCAAAGATATAATTATATTCTATGTACAATTCTTGTTTGTGCGGTATCAGAGAGGGAGTAAAAGGGAGACATTCAAAATCCCCTCAGTCAAAATCCCCCTCACCCTGAAAATGATAGGGTAGTCAAAATCCCCTTGATGGAATTAGCAGGGTAATCATAATGTATGACATTAGGTGACATCCAAGGTGTCAAAGGCTAAAATAACATTGCACTAAAAAGACAAATAACATAGTAAGTAATTTAAATCATTTTAATGTTTTACATACATAACACAGTAAGTAATTTAATCATTTTAATAAATATTCAGCACACTGTTTCTAGGACATTTTACATTTTCACAGTTTAACTTTCTACCATATTTAGACACTATGACATGTGTTTATCTTATTCTTATAAGTTGTCCAATCACTGGCAGGAATTTCTGAAGGGACTTATGGTTGTGACAAACAGGATTAAAGCAATTATCACCTCAATTCATTTATAACATGTGACTGAATTATCACCAATCATTGGGGTTTTGTTAACTCTGCATTTACAATCAGTACGGTTTTGACTACTCTGCATTTTCAAAGAAGCATTTTGTCTACTCTACATTTTCAGTCAAATGGGTTTGGATACCCTGCATTTTCAATCATATGGGGTTTGAATACTATGCATTTTCAACGAGTAGTTTTGACTACCCATTTGTTTTCAACCATATTGGTTTTGACAACTATGACAAATGGACCGTATGGGTTTTGACACAAACATTTTCATCAACTCCAAGATAACCTATCTGACAGTGATCTATATTAAATTAATAGTGATATATTGAATTTTGCACAGCATTATTTTAGCATAACACTTCACCAATACATGAAATTCTTTTTAAAAGAATTAACATGTAATTAACGAGTAATTATTGACTGATCACCAAGATGACTGTAAACGGAAATGATGTACTATATTTAAATTTACATTTTGCTTTACAAGAAAATATATGATCTTAGATTGAGCGGATTATGAATACCCATCGAGGGGATTTTGACATACACTCGGAGTAAAATGCCCAATATTTAGAATGCTTCTCCTCTTGTCACTTTCCAAGGTTATTTAGTAGGAATGTTCCTTCAGTGACTCTCTACGAAAATTGTTCAAGCCATATTATTTGGTTGAAAAAAAGTCAGCAAAGTGGATTCAGAAAAGGGCAAATTGACAACATTTTAAAAATCCATTCTTATGGCAGTGCTTGTCTGATTTATTCCTTTAGTCTTCATAATTCTTTAAGCCATATTGATTAGTTGAAAGACATCGCTACCAGCCTACCAGGTCATCTCATCCTATTCCATTGAGCAAATTTCAACAAATCTTCACAGGAATGTTCCTTTGGTGGTCCTCTGTCAAATGTGTTCAAAGATATAAATTCTTAACACAACTTGTGTTGCTGCGGCAGCAAGAAGGGAGTAAAATGCCTAAACTTTAAAACACAACTAATTTTGTAGATTGATAGACATTTTCTGACTAGATGCCATCAAAGTCAACAGTTGCAGATTTGTTGTATGTGGGAAAGGGTTCACTTCATTGTTCATTTAAGTATAGCAAGCTACTGCCTTAATTCTTTTCCCACATACAGACACTTTATGACATCACTTCATTGTTCATTTAAGTATAGAAAGCTACTGCCTTAATCCCCTTCCCACATACAGACACTTTATGACATCTCTTCATTGTTCATTTAAGTATAGAAAGCTACTGCCTTAATCCCCTTCCCACATACAGACACTTTATGACATCTCTTCATTGTTCATTTAAGTATAGAAAGCTACTGCCTTAATCCCCTTCCCACATACAGACACTTTATGACATCACTTCATTGTTCTTTTAAGTATAGAAAGCTACTGCCTTAATCCCCTTCCCACATACAGACACTTTATGACATCACTTCATTGTTCATTTAAGTATAGAAAGCTACTGCCTTAATCCCCTTCCCACATACAGACACTTTATGACATCACTTCATTGTTCATTTAAGTATAGAAAGCTACTGCCTTAATCCCTTTCCCACATACAGACACTTTATGACATCACTCCATTGTTCATTTAAGTATAGAAAGCTACTGCCTTAATCCCCTTCCCACATACAGACACTTTATGACATCACTTCATTGTTCATTTAAGTATAGAAAGCTACTGCCTTAATCCCTTTCCCACATACAGACACTTTATGACATCACTTCATTGTTCATTTAAGTATAGAAAGCTACTGCCTTAATCCCCTTCCCACATACAGACACTTTATGACATCACTTCATTGTTCATTTAAGTATAGAAAGCTACTGCCTTAATCCCCTTCCCACATACAGACACTTTATGACATCACTTCATTGTTCATTTAAGTATAGAAAGCTACTGCCTTAATCCCTTTCCCACATACAGACACTTTATGACATCACTTCATTGTTCATTTAAGTATAGAAAGCTACTGCCTTAATCCCCTTCCCACATACAGACACTTTATGACATCTCTTTGGCAGACTACTATTGGAAACATTTCTCAAAGCAAGCAATTTCTCCTTTCTGACCAATGTTTTTTCCTTTTTTCAGTAATTATACCTTCATTTACAGAGATAAGTTGTCCGCTACAGATTTGTCGTATGTGGAGAAGGGTTATATGTATATATGACCTAACATACTATAGGAACAAAAAGTCAGTGACCTGGACTTTACAATGGTTGTACTCATTATCATGACCTCACTTTGACATCATTAGCGCCCAATTCAATCTGTCAATTTGGTAAGCAGTATAAACACTATTATTTATTATTATATTAGTGTTTTGTGTAAATGAATCAAGTCAGGTAGAATTGGGTCACATGCATTTCTGTTGACACTTCCCACATACAGCTGATCTACTGCAGACCAATTTGAACTCATCGGCAAAAATGTGACAAATCTAGAAATGAAAGTATAGATATTGAATAGAGCTGAAATCAGTGAGGGAATTGGATATATTGCTCATAATGGACAATTTCTTATTTTTACGTAAATTTCTCTAAATTTGTCTACTGCATAATGGCTCAAAGTGAGTCATGTCTTTATGTGGGAAAAAGAGATTAGAAATAATTGCAGTAGAACATCTTGAGAGCCGGCTGTTCTGAATTCTCTTACATATGGTTTCTCCTTTTCCCAAAATATTGTGAAAGTCTATCCATATGTGGGAAAGGCAAATTTGTTTCATTGCAGGTCATCTTTAGAGCCGGCTGCTTTAAAAAGTCTTATATTTTGAAAGCATTATGCAATTTCTCCTTTTCTAACAATATTTTATAAAATCTTTTGCGACAGAGGTACCAAATGTCAAAATGTGTCATGTCACATGATAACAGCTCATTGGAGGTTTCAATAATAATTATTTGTTTTATAGGGGATATAGTTAGTATAGAAGTTCAGTGATATCATGGCACCAGTATAGTATTTCAGTAATATCACGGCACCAGATAAGTATTTCAGTGACAGTGATATCATGGCATCAGTATAGTGTTTCAGTAATATCATGGCACCAGTTTAGTATTTCAGTATTATTGTATACTTTGATATTGTTCCTTCTTGTTTCCATATGAACAAAGGATGCAATATCGTTTGTTATTATATAACCTATAAATAGACGCCTTTTCATTGGCTAAAAAGTAATTTTTTAGAAAAAATATCTAGCGATATTGACCGTTTTTTTCTGATATTGACCCGTTTTATTCTGATATTGACCCGTTTTATAAATAGTAACAGGGGAAGACCGGGGAATCCCACGAGCCGCCTATTAATATCCTTCGCCTTTATCCGTACGCTACGGAATTTTCCGAGGTGCGTTCCGAATGACCACGGAAACTTCCGAGTGGTCATTCCGGTGAGGTATTTTTTTTTAAATGACGTCATGCACGTGCATTACCAACATTTTAGACGCGCGTTTTAGACTGTTATCATGTCAAAAACGTACTGTTATCATGAGACAGAAATTTATACAACATACAACAGAAATGTTCCTTGAGTGGTCCTCTGTTTTCTTTTCAGTTGATTAATATCAAAACAATATGATAAATTAAGGGTTATATAATAAAACAGTTATGGACTTTTCAGCTGTTATACATGATGTTGATATGCACCAAAAAAATCATTATTGACCTCGGCTATCGCCTCGGTCAATAATGAATTTTTTGGTGCATATCACATCATGTATAACAGCTGAAAAGTCCATAATTGTATAATATTGCACGGGTTGATATTGCACTGGAATCTTTTTCACGTGACGCTTAGAGGACGGAACTATTTCCATACACTAACGTTACAAAGCGCTCTCATCCAACCTTTCATGATTTAGAGACCAGGTAACTTCTACTTCTACTTTGTTACTGTCAGGGCTTAGTGCATCGCAGGCAAGTGAAGCCATTAACATGGTTAAAACAACTAATTAGGCATATTTACAAATATAAATGAAATAAAAAAACATCTTTGTTGTTTAGGCTGTGTATCAATGTAGACGGTACTTGAATCAGTTTACAGATGTGATCTGCTCAAGGTTTGACTCTGATAGTGCTAGGAAAAAGCTGTGCTTATACGGTTTGTAGTACATTGTTTGGTACATCTTTTATAGATGACACGTAGTGAAAAAAAATCGATAGACATACACAAAACCCAATCTGGTCTATTTATAGCGTTAGCTATGCTAGTAAATACGTACGTAGTTTCTGACGTAATAATGTGACGTGTACATCAATAATATTGCTCGATTGTTGTTTTGATTGTCGTTGACGATCTATTATAAGTGTATCAACAAATAAAGAGGGATTTATAACTGCTAGGATGAATAAGCAAATGATTGTTTTAAAGGTAGGTCTTCAGATTTGTTTTGTTATCCTCCGATGTGAAGTTTATCAACGCAGTAGCCTTTATACGTATATCAAAGATGTATGTTCTCTTTACTGAACATACGGCTAGGTCAAAAGGCCTTTTTAAAGGGGCATCTAAATCGTAATAAAAAAACAAATATCCAGGCATAAATACAAGAATAAGATAATACACAAGTTCTTAATGAAAAACACTGTTAGAAAAGGCGTTACACATCAATTTGTCAACGATTCCAATTTCGAGTCAACAACAATGGCGGTTCGTAAATTTTATTTTCCGCGACCTTAGCAACCAGCGTAAAGGAGAGTATAATTGCGCGATATATCGTTAATGTTTATTTATCTAAACGATCCAAAACGACTGTTAATTTTCTAAAAGTGTGACGTGTTTAAAACAAACAAAACAACACATTTTAAATAGCCAATATCAAATTATACAATAAAAAGGTTATTGCATGATTATGGGAATCTATTGTGTTGGGACTCGTTCCTTCGGCGGAGTTCTTCCCTTGCAAGCTCGGGCAACTCAGCCGAAGGAACTTGTCCAACACAATATTTTCCCATATTGATGCAATAACCTATAATATAACGGAATCAGTTTAGTATTTCAGCGATATTGTGGCACCAGTTTAGTATTTCAGTAATATCATGGCACCAGTTAAGTATTTCAGTGATATTGTGGCACTAGTTTAGTATTTCAGTGATCTCATGACACCAGTTAAGTATTTCAGTGATATTGTGGCACCAGTTTAGTATTTCAGTGATATCATGGCATCAGTTTAGTATTTCAGTAATATCATGGCACCAGTTTAGTATTTTAGTAATATTATGGCACCAGTTTAGTATTTAAGTGATATCATGGCACCAGTTTAGTATTTAAGTGATATCATGGCACCAGTTAAGCATTTCAGTGATATCATGGCACCAGTTAAGTATTTCGGTGATATCATGATACCAGTATAGTATTTCATTGATATCATGGCACCAGTTAAGTAATAGTGATATCATGGCACCAGTTCAGTAATATCATTGCACCAGTTAAGACTTTCAGTGATAACATGGCATCAGTTCAGTATTTCAGTGGTATCATGGCACCAATTAAATATTTCAGTGATATCATGGCACCAGTTTAGTATTTTAGTGATATCATGGTACCAATTTTTAAAAGTATTTCAGTAATATCACCAATTAAGAATTTCAGTGATATCATGGCACCAGTTAAATATTTCAGTGATATCATGGATGCAGTTCAGTGATATCATGGCACCAGTTTAGTATTTCAGTGACATCATAGCACCAGTTAAGCATTTCAGTGATATCATGGCACCAGTTAAGTATTTCAGTGATATCATGGTACCAGTATAGTATTTCATTGATATCATGGCACCAGTTAAGTAATAGTGATATCATGGCACCAGTTCAGTAATATCATTGCACCAGTTAAGACTTTCAGTGATAACATGGCATTAGTTCAGTATTTCAGTGGTATCATGGCACCAGTCAAATATTTCAGTGATATCAGTTTAGTATTTTAGTAATATCATGGTACCAATTAAGTATTTCAGTAATATCACCAATTAAGAATTTCAGTGATATCATGGATGCAGTTCAGTGATATCATGGCACCAGTTTAGTATTTTAGTGACATCATAGCACCAGTTAAGTATTACAGTGGTATCATGGCACCAGTTTAGTATTTCAGTAATATCATGGCACTAGTTTAGTATTTCAGTGATATCATGGCACCATTTTAGTATTTCAGTGATATCATGGCACCATTTTAGTATTTCAGTGATATCATGGCACCAGTTTAGTATTTCAGTGATATCATGGCACCAGTTTAGTATTTCAGTAATATCATGGCACTAGTGTAGAATTTCAGTGATATCATGGCACCAGTTTAGTATTTCAGTGATATCATCGCACCAGTTTAGTATTTCTGTGATATCATGGCACCAGTTTAGTATTTCAGTAATATCATGGCACTAGTGTAGAATTTCAGTGATATCATGGCACCAGTTTAGTATTTCAGTGATATCATGGCACCAGTTTAGTATTTCAGTGATATCATGGCACCAGTTTAGTATTTCAGTAATATCATGGCACTAGTGTAGAATTTCAGTGATAGCATGGCACCAGTTTAGTATTTTAGTTATATCATGGTACCAATTAAGTATTTCAGTAATATCACCAATTAAGAATTTCAGTGATATCATGGCACCAGTTTAGTATTTCAGTAATATCATGGCACTAGTGTAGAATTTCAGTGATATCATGGCACCAGTTTAGTATTTCAGTGATATCATGGCACCAGTTTAGTATTTCAGTGATATCATGGCACCAGTTTAGTATTTCAGTAATATCATGGCACTAGTGTAGCATTTCAGTGATATCATGGCACCAGTTTAGTATTTCAGTGATATCATGGCACCAGTTTAGTATTTCAGTGATATCATGGCACCAGTTTAGTATTTCAGTAATATCATGGCACTAGTTTAGTATTTCAGTGATATCATGGCACCATTTTAGTATTTTAGTGATATCATGGCACCAGTTTAGTATTTCAGTGATATCATGGCACCAGTTTAGTATTTCAGTAATATCATGGCACTAGTGTAGAGTTTCAGTGATATCATGGCACCAGTTTAGTATTTCACTGATATCATGGCACCAGTTAACTTTTTCCCAGAGTGAATAGACCAGTTCTTTGCCAATAAATGTGATGCGACCAAAGGCACTCCATTATACAGATAGCCTGTTTCAAATCACCCATGCTAATTGGCCAGAGCTGATTCCATTTAAAATTGAAAGTTTTAACCCTTTTCCAAATACAAACGCTTTTTGGTTCATTAGCAGCAGATTACTTTTGAAAACATTTTGCCAAAAGGAACAAGTTGACGTGGATATGACACCAACGTTTGCCCAAGATTTTTTTTAAGTAAAAAAAGAGACACTACTGAATAACTTTTAAAGCGACTGAACTCCAGATACCCAACTGTCGAAAAAAAATAAAATTTCCAATTTTAAGAAAATAAGTGTTATTTTTGTATTTGGGGCATTAAAATATGATAACTGATATATTACATACCCCTAATATATCTATAGGTGCTACCTATTTACGAAAAAACGCAAGATAATTATAAACAAAAAATTAAAGAGCATACTTTGGCCATAAAAAAGGATTTATAAGTAATTGACTAGACAATGATAATGTTAACGTCATGTTTCGTGCATTATCAAAAAATATTTGGAATTCGTATTGCTGTCGTCTATTATTACGAACAGAAAATAATAAAGTAAAGACTTTCAGAAAATCAAGGAATACATTTATAATGAACGAGGGTAAAACATGATGGCCAAGATGATCCTTAATGGATCACCTGCATTATGGTAAAGAAGCAAAAAGATCAGCCCTTTGCTGATGCCATTTGGCGACTGCCTTTTTCAACCAGTCAATATGACTGGAACAAATGATGTAAGGGGTCACATTTCTGCTAAACCCTTTCCCTATTAGAGACGGTTTCTGAGGCCTTTGCAACAGACGATTTAGGGAAAGATTGTCGCTAAAAGAACAATTGCTCCTTATGAGAAAGTTATCCTATTGCCACAATGTTTGATAAATAGCTCATGTATAGGAATTTGGGGTATTTCATGTTGATACCACTTTTTGGCGGGACGCGACGTCGCTCCATTGAAGTTACGCCATGATGAAGTGTTACGGAAATGACGTCACGTCCTTCTTTGGCTACGATACAGTCAACATTTAGGTTCGGGCGTAGAAGTCTAATGCTGTCGTTTTTTTGGACAAACGGGAAAACATATTTCTTACAGAGTTCCATTTATTTTTAACTTTTCGTACAAATGTTAATTCCCACAAAATACAGCACTTTAATAAATATCGATTTAATTTTTTTTTTTTTTTAAAAAAGACGACAATAATTTAACAAATCCGTGTTTTTTTTTCGTGTCATTTTATACATACCCAAAATATCGATTTAATTTTTTTTTTTCAATCCGTGTTTCTCGTCTCATTTTATACATACCCAAAATGGCGGCCCCCATGGATTTGGCCAGTTTCATTTCAGGCTTCATGGGTTATTGAAAAAAAAAAAAAAAAAAAAAATCTCACACCTGTTACCTATAACGAAAAAAACCATTTATGTTTTTTTTCTCGTATAATCGGTGAGATTTTCTTGTTTTCGATACTTTTTCCATCGCAAATTCTACCCTGTCAGTAACAGGGTAAGTATTTTTTAAATAGGAAACACCTTCATCGGGACAATTGAAAACGACACAACGACTCAAGTTCACTTTGTTGATAAAAAACGATACATTTTCTACCCTGGTTTTACTTGGATAACATAAAGAATAACATTTAAAGTCAGAGTTATGTGACTGGGTATAGACTGGGTATAGACAATGCATATCGTTCCTTAGAAACATGTGTACCAGGATCATTGGAAAATGTTGAAAATGTTGAACAGTTTTTGAGTTATGAGATTTTGTGCAATGCTGACCATGACAACAACAATGCTGACCATGACAACAACAACGCTGACCATGACAACAACAACACCAAGGGTATCACAAATGCCGACATTTTTTATTCGAAAAACAGACTAGCTAAAAATAGTCATAATTTCATCTTTTCCACAATGTTTTCAACTTTAGTCAATATTTTCTTATTTCATGTATAGACAGTTTTCTTGTTTTTGCATTGATGTTTTCAAAGTTATTTGCTGTAATTGTGTTGCATGTGGGAAGTGGTTAAACTTTAGAACAGTTATCGTACAGGTTTAATGGCTGGGACATTCCTGCTGCTATAATCCTTTCCAACATCCCACAAATCACTAAAAGAATATTTTGGAAAAATCTAAACTAACAAGACGGCCTCATTTGTTCCATGTGATTCATAAAGCCAAGTCCATTAACGCATTCGAGGCCAAACTATAGGCTCAAAAGGACCAGTTGTGCACCACTGACTCGAGGTGAAACAACCCAACCCTATTTTGTCTGTCAAATTAATTTGGCAGAAAACTTGCCAGATACTTTTGGATGAGTTTTTGTTAACTTTAGTCATATAAAACAAAAAAGCCCCTACTCTTTTGACCAATAAACATGGCTAGAAGCAAACTCAAAGAGGGTCATCCAAGGAATATTTCAACAAAATTATTCTAAAATCAGCCCGACACTTTTGGAGAAGATTTTATAAGTTTTCACTTTAGCCACACACATGACAGACAATTCACCATGACATAAGCTCGACTGGCTTTCAGCAAGTGGAGCTAAATATCATTATAATGATAGAATATATTTTGAATTGGGAATAAGAAATAATTTGGATTGTCTGGTAAATTGACACTGCTGCTTTGGACAACAAACATAATCAGATTGGTCAATAGAGAACAATAGCAGATAGATTTCCTCTAGAGGAAAAGGATCCAGCTCGGGCAAGTCAATAAAGAACAATAGAAAATAATACAAAGATGTATGCTCAATTGAAACAAAAACAAAACCTGTCAAGTCAGAGCCGATGAACAGTCCTTACTGCAAGGCTCTAGATAAGGTGCATAGTTTGTATTATAAAATCCTTGTTTGACACTCAAACCCTATATTGTGAGTTCTCAAAATAATCGTCTCACTAAGTATCCACAACATAGGGTTGGTGACAAGGGAGATAATAGTAGGAAAATACCAATCTACTTATCTATTCCTCTACTGTCATGGAGATTTTTGACTATGTAACTATATGTACATTAAAACATATGTTGTGTGGAGATTTTTGACTATGTAACTATGTGTACATTAAAACCTATGTAACTATATGTACATTAAAACCTATGTTATGTGAAGATTTTTGACTATGTAACTATATGTACATTAAAACCTATGTTGTGTGGAGATTTTTGACTATGTAACTATATGTACATTAAAACATATGTTGTGTGGAGATTTTTGACTATGTAACTATATGTACATTAAAACATATGTTGTGTGGAGATTTTTGACTATGTAACTATTTGTACATTAAAACCTATGTTATGTGGAGATTTTTGACTATGTAACTATTTGTACATTAAAACCTATGTTGTGTGGCAAGATAATTCCAGCAAGAACACACAGTATAGTGATTTGTTGAGAAATCAGGGAGATATTGTTGGAAAAGAGCAGTTTATTTCTCAGTATCATTGCCACTGTTTGTGTTCAATGTGCTTTGTTTGATATTCCACAGGGGTCGTTATCAGCTTTAACACTTCCAAGATTTCTGAAAAACTTATTTTCTGCCCTTTAACCGTTTCCCACTTGCAGACACATTTTGACTCATATGATCCTGTCTGGCAGCCATGATTTTGAACCAATCAATATGGCTTGCATACCTTTAGCTGAGGGGGGTACCCAAGGAATATATCTGCCAAATAATCTTGAAATCAGACAAGGATTTTCAGAGTAGAAGAGTACTCTACATTTTAACTTATGATTCTGCCCAGCTGCAGCATTTTTTCAACCAATCGACATGGTTTGAATTTATGTAGAAATCACTTAAAGACCATACTGCCAAATAATCTTAAAAAAAGACTAGCAGTTTCAGAGGAGAAGATTTTTAAAGTTATGTTATTTTCATTATTTCTGATGATGCAGCAGCCAGTACAAAGTTATAAATTGAATGAAACATTCCTGTTAAGTTTGAATTTAAAGAGTACCACCAATGAAACATTCCTATTAAGTTTGAATTTAAAAAGAACCACCAGTGAAACATTCCTGTTAAGTTTGAATTTAAAGAGGACCACCAATGAAACATTCCTGTTAAGTTTGAATTTAAAAAGAACCACCAATGAAACATTCCTGTTAAGTTTGAATTTAAAAAGAACCACCAATGAAACATTCCTGTAAAGTTTGAATTTAAAGAGGACCACCAATGAAACATTCCTGTAAAGTTTGAATTTAAAGAGGACCACCAATGAAACATTCCTGTAAAGTTTGAATTTAAAGAGGACCAAAAATGAAACATTCCTGTAAAGTTTGAATTTAAAGAGGACCACCAATGAAACATTCCAGTTAAGTTTGAATTTAAAAAGAACCACCAATGAAACTTTCCTGTGAAATTTGGCTGCAATCGACCTAATGGTTTAACCCTTTACAACTTGTAGACACGTTTTGACCCATGTTTAGCATACAAATTTTTAAAACAGTGTGACAAACGAAGAAATTGCTCATAATGAGCAATTTCTCCTTTTGCCACAATGTTTTCAGCTCCTTTTAATAATTATACTTTCATTAATAGAGTTTCAACATATATTAGGCTAAATGTTTTCAATGTGGTCTGCTGCAGATTTGTTGTATCTGGAAAAGGGTGAAGAGATGTTGTATAAAGAAATGATTAGACAACCCTGGATGCTGGATGTAGGACACCAAACACAGGGTTAACACAATAACTTAAAATGTTAGTTTTAAGCAATCTTTTCAAAAGTCGTCTGCTGCGAAAGATGTAAAATGTTGTCTGCATAAAGAGATGGGTCTTCAGGGAGACAAAGCTCAATGACATTAATTTGTAGTTTCCTTGACAATTACATCAAAACCAAGGAACATCAATAAAACAGGATTAATATAATTACCATAATCATTTCTTCAGTTTGTTTAGAGTCCACTATGCATACTCATTTAACCCTTGCCCACTTCCATGCAGACCCATTTAACCCTTGCCCACTTCCATACAGACACATTTAACCCTTGCCCACTTCCATACAGACACATTTAACCCTTTCCCACTTCCATACAGACACATTTAACCCTTGCCCACTTCCATACAGACACATTTAACCCTTGCTCACTTCCATGCATACACATTTAACCCTTGCCCACTTCCATGCATACTCATTTAACCCTTGCCCACTTCCATACAGACACATTTAACTCTTGCCCACTTCCATACAGACACATTTAACTCTTGCCCACTTCCATGCAGACACATTTAACCCTTGCCCACTTCCATGCAGACACATTTAAACCTTGCCCACTTCCATACAGACACATTTAACCCTTGCCCACTTCCATACAGACACATTTAACCCTTGCCCACTTCCATACAGACACATTTAACCCTTGCCCACTTCCATGCAGACACATTTAACCCTTGCCCACTCATTTAACCCTTGTCCACTTACATTGCAGACACATCTAACCCTTGCCCACTTCCATGCATACTCATTTAACCCTTGCCCACTTCCATACAGACACATTTAACCCTTGCCCACTCATTTAACCCTTGCCCACTTCCATGCAGACACATTTAACCCTTGCCCACTCATTTAACCCTTGCCCACTTCCATACAGACACATCTAACCCTTGCCCACTCATTTAACCCTTGCCCACTTCCATGCAGACACATTTAACCCTTGCCCACTCATTTAACCCTTGCCCACTTCCATGCAGACACATTTAACCCTTGCCCACTTCCATGCATACTCATTTAACCCTTGCCCACTTCCATGGAGACACATCTAACCCTTGCTCACTTCCATGCAGACTCATTTAACCCTTCCCCACTCATTTAACCCTTGCCCACTTCCATAAAGACACATTTAACCCTTGCCCTGTTCCATACAGACACATCTAACCCTTGCCCACTTCCACGCAGACTCATTTAACCCTTGCCCACTTCCATGCAGACACATTTAACCCTTGCCCACTCATTTAACCCTTGCCCACTTACATTGCAGACACATCTAACTTGCCCACTTACATTGCAGACACATCTAACCCTTGCCAACTTCCATGCATACTCATTTAACCCTTGCCCACTTCCATGCAGACACATTTAACCCTTGTCCACTTCCATGGAGACACATTTAACCCTTGCCCACTTCCATGCATACTCATTTAACCCTTGCCAACTTCCATGCATACTCATTTAACCCTTGCCCACTTCCATGCAGACACATTTAACCCTTGCTCACTTCCATGCAGACACATTTAACCCTTGTCCACTTACATTGCAGACACATCTAACCTTTTCCCACTTCCATGCAGACACATTTAACCCTTGCTCACTTCCATGCAGACACATTTAACCCTTGCCCACTTACATTACAGACACATCTAACCCTTGCCCACTTCCATGCAGACTCATTTAACCCTTGCCGACTTCCATGCAGACACATTTAACCCTTGCCCACTCATTTAACCCTTGCCCACTTACATTGCAGACACATTTAACCATTGCCCACTTCCATGCATACTCATTTAACCCTTGCCCACTTCCATGCATACTCATTTAACCCTTGCCCACTTCCATGCAGACACATTTAACCCTTGTCCACTTCCATGCATACACATTTAACCCTTGCCCACTTCCATGCATACTCATTTAACCCTTGCCCACTTCCATGCAGACACATTTAACCCTTGCCCACTCATTTAACCCTTGCCCACTTACATTGCAGACACATTTAACCCTTGCCCACTTCCATGCATACTCATTTAACCCTTGACCACTTCCATGCATACTCATTTAACCCTTGCCCACTTCCATGCAGACACATTTAACCCTTGCCCACTCATTTAACCCTTGCCCACTTACATTGCAGACACATTTAACCCTTGCCCACTTCCATGCATACTCATTTAACCCTTGCCCACTTCCATGCATACTCATTTAACCCTTGCCCACTTCCATGCAGACACATTTAACCCTTGTCCACTTCCATGGAGACACATTTAACCCTTGCCCACTTCCATGCATACTCATTTAACCCTTGCCAACTTCCATGCATACTCATTTAACCCTTGCCCACTTCCATGCAGACACATTTAACCCTTGCCCACTTCCATGCAGACACATTTAACCCTTGCTCACTTCCATGCAGACACATTTAACCCTTGTCCACTTCCATACAGACACATTTAACCCTTGCTCACTTCCATACAGACACATTTAACCCTTGCCCACTTCCATGCAGACACATTTAATCCTTGCCCACTTCCATGCAGACACATTTAACCCTTGACCACTTCCAGACAGACACATTTAGCCTTTGCCCACTTCCATGCAGACACATTTAACCCTTGCCCAATTCCATACAGACACATTTAACCCTTGCCCACTTCCATGCAGACACATTTAACCCTTGCCCACTTCCATACAGACACATTTAACCCTTGACCACTTCCATGCAGACACATTTAACCCTTGCCCTGTTCCATACAGACACATTTAACCCATGCCCACTTCCACGCAGACTCATTTAACCCTTGCCCACTTCCATACAGACACATTTAACCCTTGCCCACTTCCATACAGACACATTTAACCCTTGCCATGTTCCATACAGACACATTTAACCCATGCCCACTTCCACGCAGACTCATTTAACCCTTGCCCACTTCCATGCATACTCATTTAACCCTTGCCCACTTCCACGTAGACACATTTAACCCTTGCCCTTTTGAAATCTGTCCATTCTTTTAGTAGGAGAAGTCATTTGAAGGAAATTGTTAACAGACGCACAGACGACGATGCCGAACGCAGGACGGTGAGTGATCACAAAAGCTCACTTCGTGCTTAGGTGAACTAAAAATCTATAAAATGATAGTATGATAACTGAAAAGTGTTCAAAATTATTGTGGTAAATTCAAATCATGATTGCTCATTATGAGCAATTTCTACTTTTGCCACAATGATTTCAATGATGTTTAACCTGACAGACTTTGAAATCATCAAGTACAAAACATAGATAATCTCTATAAATGATAGTAAGATAATTGATATGATTTGAAATTGTTGTGGCAAATGGAGCAATTGCTCATTATGAGCAATTTCACATTTTGCCACAATGATTTCAGTCGTCAGCTGCAGAGGCTCATAAATGGTGGGAAATGTTTAAAACTAGGGATGGCAACGATTAATGGGTTACCCGGTTAAACGTATGTTTTCCGATTAATCGGTTAGTAATTTCGGTAACCGAGTACTCAAAAGAAAAGATAAAATATATACACAATTGTGTTTCACCTTTTGTTCTTTTCAATTTGTCAGACGTATCTGACATGAGAGGTTAATTATTCACACCTCGATCGGCCAGTGTTTACATTACTGCGATAACAGCCGCACTCGATTTTATTGATGATCGTTTGTTTGTGTAGTGTTAATCGAATAATTGTCAATCAAAGGACGGTTTGTTTCTTTTAAAAAAAACTTTTATGTCTAATAAAGGCAGAAATTATAAGATAATGACTTATTAATTATATTCGGCGTTTGTTTTGATAATACAACTAATTGGAGTGAGTGTGATACATTTGAATTGTTGTTTTTGTAAATTATTATTTTCCAACACGATTAGAAGAATAAAAGAGAGTAATTTGAAGTTTGTAACACCTTTTCCCCTGAGTTGGTATTTAAAGATATGCAGTTATGTACCTCTTTCATTCGACATATTATAAATCGTATAACAGTCACTTCGTTAAAAAAGATCTACAGAATATATTACCATAATGCTGCCTGCTACATCCTTTGTCTGGAAGTATTTCAAACGCTGTGCTGATGATAACAAAGTCAAGCGCAGTTTGTGTGGTAATGAACTGTCTTGGACTGGTGGACCCAGTAACATGCGCAACCATATTCAACTAAAACATCCTTCAGAAGACCAGACTTCCCTTAATTCGCCTACCAATTTGTCTTACAAACAGCCGTCAATGACATCCTTTATCAACACATCAAAAAAATTGTTAGCACCACAGAGTGAGCAGATTACTATAGCCATTGCTGATATGATAATAATAATAATAATAATAATAATACTTTATTTTACGAGGGTTAACACAGTTAGCATACGCTAATCTACCCTGAGGCCCTCAGATACATAAAATTGAAAAAGTAACATACAAACATGAATACAACAACTATGAGCATAACGGAAAAATTCATATAATTAAGTCACTCATCACTCTAGTAACTGTTTAAGGACAAAAACAATATCAATCATTTTTAGTTAAGTTAGCATGATTTAAGAGATAATTCTTAATTTTTACTTTAAATGTATAAAGGCTTGGAGTATTACGTATTGATTGTGGCAAATTATTCCATAAAATCGGTCCAGAATAGCTAAATGATTTTTTGTATAGCTCTGTTTTCACTTTTGGAACTTTTAAATTTCCATTTGTAGCGTTCCTAAGTGTATAATTTTATGGGTTATTTTCAGAAACAAAATTAAATTTATTTACCCAAGTATGATGGTGCATCTTTCTTCAAACTCTTAAACAGAAGAAGATATTTATGGTACTTAATTTTATCCTCAACTTTCATCCATCCTAGTTCTTTGAACAAGGGCCCAGATGGTGAAAGGGGGTCTTGATCTAGTATTAATCTTACAGCCCTTTTATGTAGTTTTAGAATACGACTTAGTCCATCCTTGGTACAATTACCCCAAGTTACGCAGCAATAATCAATAAGTGGTAGAATGTAACCTGTATAGAACAATTTTCTTGATTCAAGATTTAGAAGTTTTTTAATTTTAGAAAGGAGATAAATACGAGATGAGACTTTAGAGCAGACTTGGTCTAATTGGTTTGCCCAGGTTAGGTGAGGGTCGATTGTAATTCCCAGAAGTTTTTCGTGTGAAGAGTTTTGAAGAACAGCAGAATTTATCTTTAGAAAAAACTCTTCACTTTGGGATGAGACCTTTTGTCGAGTTCCAACAATCATACTTTTAGTTTTTTGACAGTTTATGAACATATTATTATTGGTACACCATTGTTCAACTTCAGTTAAGTCTGCCTGTGCCTTTATTTGCAACTCACTTATTGTTTTTCCCGATATGTGCATTGTTGAATCATCAGCATACATATCAGTGTTACAGTTTTGAATACTTAAAGGTAAATCATTTATATATAAAATAAATAGAAGTGGTCCCAAAATGGAACCTTGAGTGCCTATTTGCACTTGTTGTGTCCGACTACTTAAATATGACTTAAAAAAATCAATTGTTTTTAGACTGAAACCATATATTTGAAGTTTTTGACAGATAATGTCATGGTCAACTACATCAAAAACTTTTTTAAAGTCTAGAAGTATGACTAAATTTAAATTTCCATTATTCATTTCTTCCAGCCACTTATCAATAATATTTACAAGTGCGGTTTGACAAGAGTGATTTGGTCTAAAACCTGACTGAGCAGGATGTAGAATATCATATTCGGACAAAAATTGGACATACATTTTGAAACATGTTTTTCAATGAGCTTTGAAATTGTTGGTAGAACAGAGATGAGTCTATAGTTAGTAGGGAGGCATTTTTCACCAGCTTTGCCACAATCAGAATACTAGGGACCCGTGTGGTAGAGGGAGATGGGTTCCTTAAACTTCTGAACATCGTTGCTCCTATCTACAATGAATGCATCAACAATTGCATGATTTTGATAAAATGAAAATAAAAAAATGTTCCAAGTTTCTCTTGTGTTTATCGTTTACCGTTTGTGTTAAAGTACACGGTAAAAATAATTGTCCCACATGAATAAAAACGTTTCGATAAGGACGTTCTAGTTCTAGCCTGATTTAAACATGACCGGGAAATGCGAGTTAAAACAACAACAACAATAACAGTGGTTATTTATTGTCTATGAATCTATACGGTTACAAAATTGTACGAGTAACCGGTTAGTAATATCGGTAACCGTTGCCATCCCTAGTTAAAACCGTAAATGGAGAAAATTAAGCTCATTATGATCAATTTCACCTTTTGCTACCATATCCAACTATGAGAATCAGCGACTATCAAAAATCGATAACTTAAATTACATGGGATTATAGAGCAACTTTTTAGTTTTTACTCAATAACAATTTTATATGGCAAAAATTTAAAAAGGCACTTATCAAGTTTTCAAGACAAATATCTCCTGAATATAAATATATTTTTTTATTTGTTTTATATTAATAATATTTTGGTCCTTTTTAACTTTGAATACAGTCACCCTAATTTCCCTCTTTATTACATATAAACCGTTAAAAAAACGGTATTTTTCCGCTAATTTTTACACATTCTTCAGTGAATATCTTTTTTTAGAAATAAAAAATTAACAGGGCACTTACGGCTTAATGTATTAAATTCATTTACCTTTCATTTGACATATATTTTATTAAAATAAAGTAATAAAATTTTGGTCCTTTTTAACATTTTCTACAAGTACTACTTACGTTTTAGGGTAACATTTATGTTTCCGTGATTGCTAGCGAAAGCTTCCGATGATTACCGACCATTGCCGGACGATTTATGATGGGGCATATATCTATTTATTACCCCCGCTGTGCAGACTGTGTATATTGCGTTATCTTACATATTATATATCAGCATGTAATGCCTTCTACCTAAATTCAATGCAATAAAAAAATGTAAATATGGACACAAGCGGAAGGATATTAGCCCTAGTTACTTATTTTAGGAAAAAATGCGATTGTATAGTCAGAACGGATAAATGTCAACATTTGTTAATATTATCCTATCTAAAATAAAATGGATGATTGTTATAACTATTCAATTGTTAAATAAAACCATAAGGTGATCGATATCTATGCATACTTGTCCAAATTTATGAATGAAATTTTAAAACGTTTAATAATTTGCCATAACTCATTTTAAATGTAAGAATTCTATCAAAGTTTGTTAATTTGATATGTTTAAAATTGCATTTAACGTTGTTTAATTATTTGTCATATCTCATTGTAAGTTTAAGAATTCTATCAAAGTTTGTTTGTCAAACTCTTCAATTTGATATGTTTAAAATTGGTTTAATTCGAATAACTAATTTCATCAAAGGGACGTTGATTGGCGCTAATCAACGTCATGTATATAACGCGATAATTGACATCAATCCGGATAATGTCTTAATGGTGCATAGGTTTATTACGCAGTCTTTGGACATTGGACAGAAATAACACCATAGTTTTATTACCCTATAATCCCATGTTGAAGTACCCTGTGTATCTCTCTACTTCCCTCCGGCAGCACTATCGATGTATACATACCGAATGTTACACAAATGTCCGGTAATTTCCGCCAATTAGCAAAATGATAACAAGAGCAGATAACAATCAAATTAGTCAACAATTAGTACGGCTTAAACAGTGGTACATTGTTTCCCCTGTTTTTTTGCATGACGAGCATTGTCCCATATGAATGATTTTAAAAGTCATCTGTTGCAGAGACTCATAAAGAGTATATACTCTTATGATGGAAAGTGTTAACCCTTTCCCTCATACGACAATTCTGCAGCAGACAACTTTGAACATACTTTGTCAAAAAATAGAAAATCTCTATAATTGAATGGATAACCTATGACTACAAGTGGAAAACATTGTGGCAAAAGGAGAAATTGTCCGTTTTGAGCAATTGTTTCTTTTGTCACTATGTTTTCAGAAAGCTGTTTGCTGCAGAGGCATCAGAAAGCGTCTATATGAGGGAAAGGGTTAAAACCGTAAATGGAGAAAATTAATCTCATTGTGGGCAATTTAACCTTTTGCCACAATTATTTCAAAAGACGTCTGTCTGTTGCAGAGGCACAGTAAGGGTATATACTTGTATGTGGGAAAGGGTTAAAACCGTTAATGGAGAACATAAACTCATATGAACAATTTCACCTTTTGCTACAATGATTTTAAAAGTCGTCTGCTGCAGACTATATTTGGGGGATAAGGTTAAAACCGTAAATGGAGAAAATTAAGGCAATACATATTTGGTCATAATCTGATTCAGTGTTAATTTAAATTGTTATTGGGGAGATATTAAGACCCAAAACATTGAATGGGTATACAAATATGAAAGGTTAAGGTGTTAGAAATTTATAACACGAGTATACTGCAAAAACACCAATTTCTTATATTGTTTCTTATATTGTTTCATCAAAATGTAGAATGAGCAAATGTCCTTTTTTCGTTCCCAGTTCAAGTAAGTACATCACATAGAAAAGCGAATGAAGCAGATAAGGACAAGAAGACCATGATGGTCATATATCGCTCACCTGATTTAATCAAACTTAAAAAGTTTTCAGTGTTCTTTCCCCTATATGAGTCTATGAAAAACAAGTGACCCCCGGGGTGGGGTCATTTTTGACCCCAGTGCTATAATTTGAACAAACTTGGTAGAGGTCCACTAGATCTACATACCAAATATCTTTTAGACAAGAAGATTTTTTCCTATCTATGTAAAACAAGTGACCCCCCCAGGGAGGGGTCATTTTTTACTTCATGGCTATAATTTGAACAATCTTGGTAGAGGTCCACTAGATCTACATACCAAATATCAAAGGTTGGGTCCTCTTCTTTTAGACAAGAAGATTTTTAAAAAAAATCCCCTAAATGAGTCTAGGAAAACAAGGGATCCCCGGGATGGGGTCATTTTTGACCCCATGGCTATAATTTGAACAATCTTGGTAGAGGTCCACTAGATGATGCTACATACCAAAGGTATCAAAGGTTGGGTCCTCTTCTTTTAGACAAGAAGATTTTTAACAAAAAATCTCTATGAGTCTATGGACAACAAGTGACACCCGGGGAGGGGTAAATTTTGACCCAAGGGCTATAATTTGAACAATCTTGGTAGAGGTCCACAATGATGCTACATACCAAATATCAAAGACCGGGGCCCTCTACTTTTAGACAAGAATTTTTTTAAAGTTTTCTCTGTATATGAGTCTATGTAAAACAAGTGACCCCCGAAGAGGGGTTATTTTTGACCCCAGGGCTATAATTTGAACAAGCTTGGGAGAGGTCCACTAGTTGATGCTACATACCAAATATCTTTTAGAAAAGAAGACTTTTTATGTTTAATCCCTATATGAGTCTTTGTAAAACAATGGACACCAGGGGAGGGGTCATTTTGACCCCAGGGCTATAATTTGAACAATCTTGGTAGAGGTCCACTAGATTATGCTACATACCAAATATCAAAGGCAAGGGCCTTCTACCTTCAGACAAGAAGATTTTTAAAAAAAATCTCTATGAGTCTATGGACAACAGGGGTCAATTTTGACCCAAGGGCTATAATTTGAACAATCTTGGTAGAGGTCCACAATGATGCTACATACCAAATATCAAAGGCCAGGGCCCTCTACTCATAGACAAGAATATTTTTTAAAAAAAATCCCCTAAATGAGTCTAGGAAAACAAGGGATCCCCGGGATGGGGTCATTTTTGACCCCATGGCTATAATTTGAACAATCTTGGTAGAGGTCCACTAGATGATGCTACATACGAAAGGTATCAAAGGTTGGGTCCTCTTCTTTTAGACACGAAGATTTTTAACAAAAATTCTCTATGAGTCTATGGACAACAAGTGACACCCGGGGAGGGGTCAATTTTGACCCAAGGGCTATAATTTGAACAATCTTGGTAGAGGTCCACAATGATGCTACATACCAAATATCAAAGGCCGGGGCCCTCTACTTTTAGACAAGATTTTTTTTAAAGTTTTTCTCTGTATATGAGTCTATGTAAAACAAGTGACCCCCGGAGAGGGAATGGGAAATGGTATGTATGTGGGAAAGGGTATGTATGTGGAAAAGGGTATGTATGTGGGAAAGGGTATGTATGTGATAAAGGGTATGTATGTGGGAAATAGATGTATGTGAGAAAGGGTATGTATGTGGGAAAGGGTATGTATGTGGGAAAGGGTATGTATGTGGGAAATGGTATGTACGTGGGAAAGGGAATGTATGTGGGGAAGGGGTATGTATGTGAGAAAGGGTATGTATGTGAGAAAGGGTATGTATGTGGGGAAGGGGTATGTACGTGGGAAAGGGAATGTATGTGATAAAGGGTATGTATGTGGGGAAGGGGTATGTATGTGAGAAAGGGTATGTATGTGGGGAAGGGGTATGTATGTGATAAAGGGTATATATGTGGGGAAGGGGTATGTATGTGAGAAAGGGTATGTATGTGAGAAAGTATATGTATGTTGGAAAGGGAATGTGTGTGGGAAAGGGTATGTTTATGGGAAAGGGGTATGTATGTGAGAAAGGGTATGTATGTTGGAAAGGGTATGTATGTGAGAAAGGATATGTATGTGGGAAAGGGTATGTATGTGAGAAAGGGGTATGTATATGGGAAAGGGTATGTATGTTGGAAAGTGAATGTTTGTGGGAAAGGGGTATGTATGTGAGAAAGGTTATGTATGTAAGAAAGGGTATGCATGATGGAAAGGGAATGTATGTGGGATATGGTATGTATGTGGGAAAGGGAATGTATGTGAGAAAGGGTATGTATGTGAGAAAGGGTATGTATGTGGGGAAGGGGTATGTATGTGAGAAAGGGTATGTATGTGGGAAAGGATATGTATGTGGGAAAGGGTATGTATGTGAGAAAGGGGTATGTATATGGGAAAGGGTATGTATGTGAGAAAGGGTATGTATGTGGGAAAGGGTATGTATGTGGGAAAGGGTATGTATGTATGTATGTGGGAAAGGGAATGTATGTGAGAAAGGGTATGTATGTGAGAAAGGGTATGTATGTGGGGAAGGGGTATGTATGTGAGAAAGGGTATGTATGTGGGAAAGGATATGTATGTGGGAAAGGGTATGTATGTGAGAAAGGGGTATGTATATGGGAAAGGGTATGTATGTGAGAAAGGGTATGTATGTGGGAAAGGGTATGTATGTGGGAAAGGGTATGTATGTGGGAAAGGGTATGTATGTACGTATGTGGGAAAGGGTATGTATGTATGTGGGAAAGGGTATGTATGTGGGAAAGGGTAGGTATGTATGTGAGAAAGGGGTATGTATGTGGGAAAGGGTATGTATGTGGGAAAGGGTATGTATGTGAGAAAGGGTATGTATGTGGGAAAGGGTATGTACGTGGGAAAGGGTATGTATGTGGGACAGGGGTATGTATGTGAGAAAGGGTATGTACGTGGGAAAGGGTATGTATGTGGGACAGGGGTATGTATGTGAGAAAGGGTAGGTATGTGGGAAAGGGTAGGTATGTGGGAAAGGGTATGTATGTGAGAAAGGGGTATGTATATGGGAAAGGGTATGTATGTGAGAAAGGGTATGTATGTGGGAAAGGGTATGTATGTGGGAAAGGGTATGTATGTGGGAAAGGGTATGTATGTATGTATGTGGGAAAGGGTATGTATGTATGTGGGAAAGGGTATGTATGTATGTATGTGGGAAAGGGTATGTATGTGGGAAAGGGTAGGTATGTATGTGAGAAAGGGGTATGTATGTGGGAAAGGGTATGTATGTGGGAAAGGGTATGTATGTGAGAAAGGGTATGTATGTGGGAAAGGGTATGTACGTGGGAAAGGGTATGTATGTGGGAAAGGGGTATGTATGTGAGAAAGGGTATGTATGTGGGGAAGGGGTATGTATGTGAGAAAGGGTATGTATGTGGGAAAGGATATGTATGTGGGAAAGGGTATGTATGTGAGAAAGGGGTATGTATATGGGAAAGGGTATGTATGTGAGAAAGGGTATGTATGTGGGAAAGGGTATGTATGTGGGAAAGGGTATGTATGTGGGAAAGGGTATGTATGTATGTATGTGGGAAAGGGTATGTATGTATGTGGGAAAGGGTATGTATGTGGGAAAGGGTAGGTATGTATGTGAGAAAGGGGTATGTATGTGGGAAAGGGTATGTATGTGGGAAAGGGTATGTATGTGAGAAAGGGTATGTATGTGGGAAAGGGTATGTACGTGGGAAAGGGTATGTATGTGGGACAGGGGTATGTATGTGAGAAAGGGTAGGTATGTGGGAAAGGGTAGGTATGTGGGAAAGGGTATGTATGTGAGAAAGGGGTATGTATATGGGAAAGGGTATGTATGTGAGAAAGGGTATGTATGTGGGAAAGGGTATGTATGTGGGAAAGGGTATGTATGTGGGAAAGGGTATGTATGTATGTATGTGGGAAAGGGTATGTATGTATGTGGGAAAGGGTATGTATGTATGTGGGAAAGGGTATGTATGTGGGAAAGGGTAGGTATGTATGTGAGAAAGGGGTATGTATGTGGGAAAGGGTATGTATGTGGGAAAGGGTATGTATGTGAGAAAGGGTATGTATGTGGGAAAGGGTATGTACGTGGGAAAGGGTATGTATGTGGGAAAGGGGTATGTATGTGAGAAAGGGTAGGTATGTGGGAAAGGGTATGTATGTGGGAAAGGGTATGTATGTGAGAAAGGGTATGTATGTGGGAAAGGATAGGTATGTGGGAAAGGGTATGTATGTGGGAAATGGTATGTATGTGGGAAAGGGTATGTATGTGGGAAAGGTTATGTATGTGAGAAAGGGTATGTATGTGGGAAAGGATAGGTATGTGGGAAAGGGTATGTATGTGGGAAAGGGTATGTATGTGAGAAAGGGAATGTATGTGGGAAAGGGTATGTATGTGGGAAAGGGTATGTATGTGGGAAAGGGTATGTATGTATGTATGTGGGAAAGGGTATGTATGTATGTGGGAAAGGGTATGTATGTATGTGGGAAAGGGTATGTATGTGGGAAAGGGTAGGTATGTATGTGAGAAAGGGGTATGTATGTGGGAAAGGGTATGTATGTGGGAAAGGGTATGTATGTGAGAAAGGGTATGTATGTGGGAAAGGGTATGTACGTGGGAAAGGGTATGTATGTGGGAAAGGGGTATGTATGTGAGAAAGGGTAGGTATGTGGGAAAGGGTATGTATGTGGGAAAGGGTATGTATGTGAGAAAGGGTATGTATGTGGGAAAGGATAGGTATGTGGGAAAGGGTATGTATGTGGGAAATGGTATGTATGTGGGAAAGGGTATGTATGTGGGAAAGGTTATGTATGTGAGAAAGGGTATGTATGTGGGAAAGGATAGGTATGTGGGAAAGGGTATGTATGTGGGAAAGGGTATGTATGTATGTGGGAAAGGGTAGGTATGTATGTGAGAAAGGGTAGGTATGTATGTGAGAAAGGGTATGTGTGTATGTGGGAAAGGGTAGGTATGTATGTGGGAAAGGGTATGTATGTTTGTGAGAAAGGGTATGTATGTGGGAAAGGGTATGTATGTATGTATGTGAGAAAGGGTAGGTATGTATGTGAGAAAGGGTATGTATGTATGTGGGAAAGGGTATGTATGTTTGTGAGAAAGGGTATGTATGTGGGAAAGGGTATGTATGTATGTGAGAAAGGGTAGGTATGTATGTGAGAAAGGGTATGTATGTATGTGGGAAAGGGTATGTATGTTTGTGAGAAAGGGTATGTATGTGGGAAAGGGTATGTATGTATGTGAGAAAGGGTAGGTATGTATGTGAGAAAGGGTATGTATGTATGTGAGAAAGGGTAGGTATGTATGTGAGAAAGGGTATGTATGTGGGAAAGGGTATGTATGTATGTATGTGAGAAAGGGTAGGTATGTATGTTGGAAAGGGTATGTATGTATGTGGGAAAGGGTAGGTATGTATGTGAGAAAGGGTATGTATGTGGGAAAGGGTATGTATGTATGTGAGAAAGGGTAGGTATGTATGTGAGAAAGGGTATGTATGTGGGAAAGGGTATGTATGTTTGTGAGAAAGGGTAGGTATGTGGGAAAGGGTATGTATGTATGTGAGAAAGGGTAGGTATGTATGTGGAGAAAGGGTATGTATGTGGGAAAGGGTATGTATGTGAGAAAGGGTATGTATGTGGGAAAGGGTATGTATATGGGAAAGGGTATGTATGTGGGAAAGGGTATGTATGTGAGAAAGGGTATGTATGTGGGATATGGTATGTATGTGGGAAAGGGTATGTATGTGAGAAAGGGTAGGTATGTATGTGAGAAAGGGTATGTATGTATGTGAGAAAGGGTAGGTATGTATATGAGAAAGGGTATGTATGTGGGAAAGGGTATGTATGTATGTATGTGAGAAAGGGTAGGTATGTATGTTGGAAAGGGTATGTATGTATGTGGGAAAGGGTATGTATGTATGTGAGAAAGGGTATGTATGTGGGAAAGGGTATGTATGTATGTGAGAAAGGGTAGGTATGTATGTGAGAAAGGGTATGTATGTATGTGAGAAAGGGTAGGTATGTATGTGAGAAAGGGTATGTATGTGGGAAAGGGTATGTATGTATGTGAGAAAGGGTAGGTATGTATGTGAGAAAGGGTATGTATGTATGTGAGAAAGGGTATGTATGTGAGAAAGGGTATGTATGTATGTATGTGAGAAAGGGTAGGTATGTATGTGAGAAAGGGTATGTATGTATGTGGGAAAGGGTATGTATGTATGTGGGAAAGGGTATGTATGTGGGAAAGAGTTCAAATGAACTCTGTATGATTCCAGTCTGGTTATATATCAACCATGCCATTCAAAAAAGGTAAATAGATGAATGTAGTTGAGTCTTGACCACACAGTCCTTCCACAGACCACATTTATAGAATGTAGTTGAGTCTTGACCACACAGTCCTTCCACAGACCACATTTATAGAATGTAGGGGAGTCTTGACCACACAGTCCTTCCACAGACCACATTTATAGAATGTAGGTGAGTCTTGACCACACAGTCCTTCCACAGACCACATTTATAGAATGTAGGTGAGTCTTGACCACACAGTCCTTCCACAGACCACATTTATAGAATGTAGGGGAGTCTTGACCACACAGTCCTTCCACAGACCACATTTATAGAATGTAGGGGAGTCTTGACCACACAGTCCTTCCACAGACCACATTTATAACTTGTGGGTAATCAGAATCTCTCCTGAATTGTTCTTACAATATTTGCCTACAACATAAAATAAATGAGGATGTGAAATTGAAAAGTTGACAATTTAATTATCTTCTTTACAATTCTTTTCAACCAGAAGTCAGTAAGTGAAACAGATAAGTAATCATCTGCTGCAGATATTTTGTATTTTTGTATGTGGGAAAGGAATAAAGGTTCTTTTTAATTGCACCAGTACCTCCCCCAAAATAATTATGATAAGAAACATTTGTTTACAATCCACAAGAAATTAAGTTCCAGCCAATCACATGAAAGGGAGATAATGAGGCCTGAAAGATTGAGGGATATTTTGGCAGGTGCTCAGTATATTATTCTGCTAATGACCAGAACAAATAATCAAAGGTTCCAGAGACTTAACCATTTCCCACATGCAGACACAGTTTGGCCGTCTTCAACAGACAACATTTGACAAAGCAAGAAAATCTCATAACGGCGTACTCATTACAAACAATTTTTCCTTTTGCCATAATGTTTTCATCTCTATTCAGTAATAATTCTTTCATTTATAGAGATTGTCCATAACTTTAGCTATAGGTTTTATAAGTTGTCTGCTTCAGATTTGTTGTAAGGATTAAAAACTGAAAAAATACTATACATATTGTGTCAGGACAGTTCCATGAATACTGCTACATACTATACATATTGTGTCAGGACAGTTCCATAAATACTGCTACATACTATACATATTGTGTCAGGACAGTTCCATAAATACTGCTACATACTATACATATTGTGTCAGGACAGCTCTATACATACCGCTACGTCACTATACATATTGTGTCAGGACAGTTCCATAAATACTGCTACATTCTATACATATTGTGTCAGGACAGTTCCAAAAATACTGCTACATACTATACATATTGTGTCAGGACAGCTCTATACATACCGCTACGTCACTATACATATTGTGTCAGGACAGTTCCATAAATACTGCTACGTCACTATACATATTGTGTCAGGACAGTTCCATAAATACTGCTACATACTAAACATATTGTGTCAGGACAGTTCCATAAATACTGCTACATACTATACATATTGTGTCAGGACAGTTCCATAAATACTGCTACATACTAAACATATTGTGTCAGGACAGTTCCATAAATACTGCTACATACTATACATATTGTGTCAGGACAGTTCCATATATACAGCTACGTCACTATACATATTGTGTCAGGACAGCTCCATAAATACCGCTACATCACTATACATATTGTGTCAGGACAGCTTCATAAATACCACTACATCACTATACATATTGTGTCAGGACAGCTCTATACATACCGCTACGTCACTATACATATTGTGTCAGGACAGTTCCATAAATACTGCTACATACTATACATATTGTGTCAGGACAGTTCCATAAATACTGCTACATACTATACATATTGTGTCAGGACAGTTCCATATATACAGCTACGTCACTATACATATTGTGTCAGGACAGCTCCATAAATACCGCTACGTCACTATACATATTGTGTCAGGACAGCTTCATAAATACCACTACATCACTATACATATTATGTCAGGACAGCTCCATAAATACTGCTACATCACTATACATATTGCGACAGGACAGCTCCATAAATACAGCTAAGTCACTATACATATTGTGTCAGGACAGTTCCATAAATACAGCTACATCACTATACATATTGTGTCAGGACAGTTCCATATATACAGCTACGTCACTATACATATTGTGTCATGACAGTTCCATAAATACAACTAAGTCACTATACATATTGTGTCAGGACAGTTCCATAAATACAGCTACATCACTATACATATTGTGTCAGGACAGTTCCATATATACAGCTACATCACTATACATATTGTGTCAGGACAGTTCCATATATACAGCTACGTCACTATACATATTGTGTCAGGACAGCTCCATAAATACAGCTAAGTCACTATACATATTGTGTCAGGACAGTTCCATAAATACAGCTACATCACTATACATATTGTGTCAGGACAGCTTCATAAATACCACTACATCACTATACATATTGTGTCAGGACAGCTCCATAAATACTGCTACATCACTATACATATTGTGACAGGACAGCTCCATAAATACAGCTAAGTCACTATACATATTGTGTCAGGACAGTTCCATAAATACAGCTACATCACTATATATATTGTGACAGGACAGCTCGATAAATACAGCTACGTCACTATACATATTGTGTCAGGACAGTTCCATAAATACTGCTACATACTATACATATTGTGTCAGGACAGCTCTATACATACCGCTACGTCACTATACATATTGTGTCAGGACAGTTCCATAAATACTGCTACGTCACTATACATATTGTGTCAGGACAGTTCCATAAATACTGCTACATACTATACATATTGTGTCAGGACAGTTCCATAAATACTGCTACATACTATACATATTGTGTCAGGACAGTTCCATATATACAGCTACGTCACTATACAAATTGTGTCAGGACAGCTCCATAAATACCGCTACGTCACTATACATATTGTGTCAGGACAGCTTCATAAATATACCGCTACGTCACTATACATATTGTGTCAGGACAGTTCCATAAATACCGCTACATACTATACATATTGTGTCAGGACAGTTCCATAAATACTGCTACATACTATACATATTGTGTCAGGACAGTTCCATATATACAGCTACGTCACTATACATATTGTGTCAGGACAGCTCCATAAATACCGCTACGTCACTATACATATTGTGTCAGGACAGCTTCATAAATACCACTACATCACTATACATATTGTGTCAGGACAGCTTCATAAATACTGCTACATCACTATACATATTGCGACAGGACAGCTCCATAAATACAGCTAAGTCACTATACATATCGTGTCAGGACAGTTCCATAAATACAGCTACATCACTATACATATTGTGTCAGGACAGTTCCATATATACAGCTACGTCACTATACATATTGTGTCAGGACAGTTCCATATATACAGCTACGTCACTATACATATTGTGTCAGGACAGCTCCATAAATACAGCTAAGTCACTATACATATTGTGTCAGGACAGTTCCATAAATACAGCTACATCACTATACATATTGTGTCAGGACAGCTTCATAAATACCACTACATCACTATACATACTGTGTCAGGACAGCTCCATAAATACTGCTACATCACTATACATATTGCGACAGGACAGCTCCATAAATACAGCTAAGTCACTATACATATTGTGTCAGGACAGTTCCATAAATACAGCTACGTCACTATATATATTGTGACAGGACAGGTCCATAAATACAGCTTCATCACTATACATATTGCGTAAGGGAAGCACCATAAATACAGCTATGTTACTATACATATTGTGTCAGTACAGTTCCAAAAATACAGCTACATTACTATACATATTGTGTCAAGACAGTTCCAAAAATACATATTGTGTAAGGGAAGCACCATAAATACAGCTACGTCACTATACATATTGTGTCAGTACAGTTCCAAAAATACAGCTCTGTCACTATACATATTGTGACAGGACAGTTCCAAAAATACAGCTACGTTACTATACATATTGGTTAAGGGAAGCTCTATGTTTTTCAACCAATTGGTACAACTTGAACAACTTTTGTAGAGGGTCACCCAAGAAACATTTCTACCAAATTATATTGGAATCTTACAAGCAGATTCCGATAAGAAGATTTTTAAAGTTTGGACATTTTGCCCCCTTTCTGACTCCGCAGCAACCAAAGTTCTCATTGGAATTTAAATCTTTGAACAATTTTAAAAGAAGACAACCAAAGGAACATTCCTGGGAAGTTTGGTTAAAATTGGTACAGTGGAATGATAGGAGTTGTCATTTGTAGCTAAAAGTTCAATTTACCCCTTTTGTGATGACGCCTGGATGCTATGATTGTGTAACCAATCAATACGGCTTAACAAATTAAGTAGAGGATCACTGAAGTAAGATTCTTATTCAATTTTCTTCAGAAAATCAGAAAAGCACTTTCATTAAAATCAATTTTTTTTTTTTTTTTCCTTTTGCACCTTTTCTGATGCCGCCTGACTGCCATGTTTTTCAACCAATCGGTATGACTTGAACAACTTTTGTAGCGGGTCCTCAAAGGATCATTTCTACCAAATTATATTGGAATCCTACAAGCAGATTCAGAGAAGAAGATTTTTTACAAGTTTGGACATTTTGCCCCCTTTCCTAATTTAATTGCTCTGCAAATATAGATAACAATTTTGCCAATGTGTTTTTCAAAAGGAATCGAACTCATGTATATCTAGCTACTGAATAAGTTTGGTAATCATCGGATAATAAATGATGACTTTATCTTGTTCACAAGGTGAATTATAGCAATTTTGCCAATTATAAAGGGCCGTAATCCCGTCATGTATGGACGGATCTGGTTTTCGAATGGAACCAAGCTCTCAGGACATCTAGCTACTGAATAAGTTTGGTAAACATCGGATAATAAATGAAGTTTTTATCGTGATCACAATGTCAATTATAACAATTTTGCCAATTTTAAAGGGCTATAATCCAGTCATGCATAGATGATTCTGGCTGGTTTTCGAAAGGAACTGAGCTCTCCCATGGTCAGGCATATCATATTTCTATATTCATAAGAAAATGAACTATTTTAGACTCAGGTTAACAGTCTACCCTTTTCTAAACTTTTGATGCATCTGCATCTGACAAATTGTTATGCATCTGCAGCAGACAACTTTTCAAAAACATAATTAGCAATTCTTCTTTCTCATAACCTTTTTTACTCTATTTTAAAATATATTTAATTCATAAATATTTTGTTTATAAAAAAATCCGAGAGAAAAGTTAGAAGTTGCTGCAGATTTATTCTATGTGGTAAAGGGTTAATATTTATTCTACGTGGTAAAGGGTTAATGATTTATTCTACATGGTAAAGGGTTAATGTGATCCCTTAACCAAGGTGACTAGACCTTAATGACCTGATGTGACCTGGTCAGTCAGGTGACCTCAGCCCCTGTTAGGGATGGGACCCAAATAAAAAAAAAATCATTAGTTTTGAATTTATACAGATATTACCCGAATGACCTACAAATGACCTCTTATTGGGTTACACAAATCAAAGCACTGGAAGTGCTGACAGCAAGGTGCTAACTGCAGATCACAGATTATATGTATACATTTGGACATGGATTTACCGATCCAAAAAGTCTTACAAAAACATTTTACAATAGCACTCTGCAATACTTTATAAACAATATGGGGGTCTGCAATTAGCACATATACATGTCATATCATATCTTAATGAAGGGTTTTGCGTTACAATGAGAAAAATATAGAGAGTCCAATTTTAATATCAAAGAAAAAACAAATCCTGTATAATCTACATTTTCTAGTTATAAAAAAACAAGAATTACACGTAATTGTATGTATTGACATCCCCAGCTTTGACATTCAATACAGGTGTAAAATACAAAGACAAAATGTTTACAAAATTTGAAGTTTATCCAAAATACAAGAAATTAGAAAACAAAAAACAATACATGACGCCAATACATACAATTATTTATTTATCATATTATTATTAAAATCTTTTTTAACAAATAAGAGGGCCATGATGGCCCTGGATCGCTCACCTGACTTATGCAATGTGATTTGTCATGCCAACCACACAATCAACCACATTAACTAATTTTGTGGTCAGGTAAGCTTATACAAGAGGCCCAAGGGGGCCAGTATCGCTCAATCCACTGCCATTAGGCAAAATTTAAATCTCCAAACAGCCCCGCCCCCTGGTGGCCATGTTTTTTAACCAATCACCATGGCTTGAATGAGGAATCTTGTAGATTGTCACCCAAGGAACATTTCTTATTATTTGAAATCGGCCAAATAATTTGGGAGAAGAAGATTTTTAAATTTTTCACTAAACCCAATATACGGCTAACAGCCCAGCCCCCCCCCCCCCCCCCCCAATCGAGGAGAAGTTTTCACCATAGCCATATAAGGCAAAACAGCCCTGCCCCCTGGTGGCAATGTTTTTCAACCAATCAACATGGTTTGAAGGAATCTGGGTAAATCAAGGAACATTTCTACAAAATTATTTGAAAGTGGCTTAATACTTTTGGAAGAGAAGATTTTTTAAAGTTTTACTACAGCCATATGGCAAAATAGCCCCGCCCCCCCTGGCGGCCATAGTTTTCGACCAATCAAGATGGCTTGAAGGAATCTGATAGAAGGTCACCCTAGGAACATTTCTACAAAACTATTTGAAAATCTGCCTGCCTCTTTCGGAGGAGAAGATTTTGAGGTTTTCACCATAGCCATTAAAGGCAAAATAGCCCTGCGCGGCCATGTTTTTTGACCAATCAACATGGCTTGAATCGGATAGAGGGTCTCATCCAAGGAACATTTCTCCAAAATTATTTAAAAATCGCCTGACACTTTCGGAGGAGACGATCTTTTAAGTTTACCCTATAGCCATATAAGGCAAAATAGCGCCGCCCCCTGGTGGCCATGTTTTTTGACCAATCACCATGGCTTGAAGGAGGAATCTTGTAGATTGTCACCCAAGGAACATTTCTTATTATTTGAAATCGGCCAAATAATTTGGGAGAAGAAGATTTTTAAATTGTTCACACTAAACCCAATATACAGCTTAGAACAGCCCAGCCCCCACCCCCGCCCCCACCAACCGAGGAGAAGTTTTCACCATAGCCATATAAGGCAAAACAGCCCTGCTCCCTGGTGGCAATGTTTTTCAACCAATCAACATGGTTTGAAGGAATCTGGGTAAACCAAGGAACATTTCTACAAAATTATTTGAAAGTGGCTTAATACTTTTGGAAGAGAAGATCTTTTAAGTTTACCCTATAGCCATATAAGGTAAAATAGCCCCGCCCCCTGGCGGCCATAGTTTTTGACCAATCAACATGGCTTGAAGGAATCTGATAGAAGGTCACCCTGGGAACATTTCTACAAGATTATTTGAAAATTGGCCTGATACTTTTTTTAGGAGAAGATCTTTTAAGTTTTCACTTTAGCCGTATAAGGCAACAAAGCTCTGCCCCCTGGCGGCCATGTTTTTCAACCAATCAACATGGCTTGAAGAATCCTGATAAAGGGTCATCCAAGGAACATTTCTACAAAATGATTTGAAACTCGGCCAACCAGTTTGGGAGAAGAAGAATTTTAAAGGTTCTTTTCATTTGGGAAAAGAATTTTAAAGTTTTCACTAAAGCCAATATACGGCCAACAGCCTCGCCCCCTGGCAGTAAACATGGCTTGAAGGCATATGAAAGAGGGTCACCCTAGGAACATTTCTACAAAATCATTTGAAAATCAGCCAGACACTTTCTGAGAAGATGATTTTTTAAATTTTCACTATAGCCATGTAAGGCAAAATAGCCCAGCCCCCCCTGGCGGCCATGTTTTCGACCAATCAACATGGCTTGAAAGAATCCGATAGAGTGTCATCCAAGGAACATTTCAACAAAAAAATGGAAATCGGCCTGACACTTTCGGAGGAGAAGAATTTTGCATGAATCCAAATAATTTAAAGAAATTTTGGAGAAGACAATGAGAGGATGCTTCTTATGAAGTTTCAAGGCCAAGTGGTTAGGGAGGAGAAGTTGTTTGAAGCAAAAAGTTGACGCGTTCAGGCACAAGGGACAATTCGCCATGACATAAGCTCGACTGGCTGAAGCTAAAAATGGAATTTTCAAATTTTGTTATATTTTGCCCCTTTTCTGATGCCGCCTGACTGCCATTTTTTTCAAGGAACATTTCTACCAAGTTATATATTAATTTGACAAGCAAGTTCACAGGAGGAGATCTTTTAAGATTAGACATTTTGCCCCCTTTCTGATGCTGCAGCAACCAAAGTTCTCAATGGAATTTGAATCTTTGAACAATTTTTAAAGAGGACCACCAAAGGAACATTTCTGTGAAGTTTGCTTGTAATTGATCCTGTGGTTTAGGAGAATATGATGTTTAAAGCTAAAAGTTAACGATGGACGACAGACTGACAGACGACGGACAGAGAGTGATCACAATAGATCACATGTAGAACTTATTACGGGTTAAAGGTTACAAGATTAAATTGGCTAATAACCCTATATACCATCTGCAGACACATTATGACACATCTGCAGCAGATGAGTTTTGAAAACATTGTGACAAAAGACGAAATATGGCTTATAAAGAGACACAAGGTTTTCAAGTCTTTTCAGTTATTATACTTAACCCTTTCCCTCATATAGACGCTTTCTGACGCCTCTGCAACAGACGGCTTTTTGAAAACATAGTGACAAAAGAAGAAATTGCTCAAAACGAGCAATTTCTCCTTTTGTCACAATGTTTTCCACTTTTCGTTATAGGTTATCTATTCAATTATAGAGATTTTCCATTTTTTGACAAAATATGTCCAAAGTTGTCTGCTGCTAAATGTTTTCAAAGTTAAGCTGCTGCATATTTGCCGTATTTGGGAAACGGTAAATTAAATAGATTTTGTATTCATAACAAGTTTGATCAACCTAACCTCCAGAAAAAGATCATTCCATGCAAAAAAGGTGTAAATAAGATTAACCCTTTCCCACTTAAAAATAAATCTGCTGCAGACATTGCAAACAAACTGGCAAAACTTTATTTTTGAAAATCTCTTTAAATGAATCGTTTTATTATTAAAAAGTGTTAAAAACATTGTGGCAAAATGATGAGCAATTTCTCCTTTTGGCACAATGTTTTCAAAAGTTGTCTGCTGCAGAGGCTTTAGAAAGTGTCTGTGTGTGGGAAAGGGTTAAATGCATAATGTACCTTATATCAACAGAATTACCAATTTTAGAGGGCTGAGCAGCTGTCCTTATATGAAAACATTGTGATAAAAAGAGAAGATGCACTTTCTTCTCTTTCAACATTGCTTATAAATCACAAATTTGTTTTTCCAGATATTTTAAAGATAAATATTTTTATGACTATTCAAAGCAGACATTCCCTAAATAGATCCTTATCTGCGTACACTGTCAACCCTTTCCTACATACAACAAACTTTAAATAGATCCTTATCTGGGGAAACTGTCAAACCTTTCCCACATACAACAAACCTTAAATAGATCCTTATCTGCGTACACTGTCAACACTTTCCTACATACAACAAACCTTAAATAGATCCTTATCTGCGTACACTGTCAACCCTTTCCTACATACAACAAACCTTAAATAGATACTTATCTGGGTAAACTGTCAACACTTTCCCACATACAACAAACCTTAAATAGATCCTTATCTGGGTAAACTGTCAACACTTTCCTACATACAACAAACCTTAAATAGATCCTTATCTGCGTACACTGTCAACCCTTTCCTACATACAACAAACCTTAAATAGATCCTTATCTGGGTAAACTGTCAACACTTTCCCACATACAACAAACCTTAAATAGATCCTTATCTGCGTACACTGTCAACCCTTTCCTACATACAACAAACCTTAAATAGATCCTTATCTGGGTAAACTGTCAACACTTTCCCACATACAACAAACCTTAAATAGATCCTTATCTGCGTACACTGTCAACCCTTTCCTACATACAACAAACCCTAAATAGATCCTTATCTGGGGACACTGTCAACCCTTTTCCACATACAAGAAACCTTTAATAGATCCTTATCTGGGTCAACTGTCAACCCTTTCCTACATACAACAAACCTTAAATAGATCCTTATCTGGGTCAACTGTCAACCCTTTTCCACATACAACAAACCTTAAATAGATCCTTATCTGGGTAAACTGTCAACCCTTTTCCACATACAACAAACCTTTAATAGATCCTTATCTGGGTCAACTGTCAAACCTTTTCCACATACAACAAACCTTAAATAAATCCTTATATTGGGAAACTGTCAACCCTTTCCTACATACAACAAAACCTAAATAGATCCTTATCTAGGTAAACTGTCAAACCTTTCCAACATACAACAAACCTTAAATAGATCCTTATCTGGGTAAACTGTCATCCCTTTCCTACATACAACAAACACTAAATAGATCCTTATCTGGGTAAACTGTCAACCCTTTCCCACATACAACAAACCTTAAATAGATACTTATCTGGGTAAACTGTCAAACCTTTCCCACATACAACAAACCTTTAATAGATCCTTATCTGGGTAAACTGTCAAACCTTTCCTACATACAACAAACCTTAAATAGATCCTTATCTGGGTAAACTGTCATCCCTTTCCTACATACAACAAACACTAAATAGATCCTTATCTAGATAAACTGTCATCCCTTTCATACATACAACAAACACTAAATAGATCCTTATCTGGGTAAACTGTCAACCCTTTCCCACATACAACAAACCTTAACTAGATACTTATCTGGGTAAACTGTCAAACCTTTCCTACATACAACAAACCTTAAATAGATCCTTATCTGGGTAAACTGTCAACCCTTTCCCACATACAACGAACCTTAAATAGATACTTATCTGGGTAAACTGTCAAACCTTTCCCACATACAACAAACCTTTAATAGATCCTTATCTGGGTAAACTGTCAAACCTTTCCTACATACAACACACCTTAAATAGATCCTTATCTGGGTAAACTGTCAAACCTTTCCCACATACAACAAACCTTAAATAGATCCTTATCTGGGTAAACTGTCAAACCTTTCCCACATACAAGAAACCTTAAATAGATCCTTATCTGGGTAAACTGTCAAACCTTTCCCACATACAACAAACCTTAACTAGATACTTATCTGGGTAAACTGTCAAACCTTTCCCACATACAACAAACCTTTAATAGATCCTTATCTGGGCAAACTGTCAAACCTTTCCTACATACAACAAACCTTAAATAGATCCTTATCTGGGTAAACTGTCAAACCTTTCTCACATACAACAAACACTAAATAGATCCTTATCTAGATAAACTGTCATCCCTTTCATACATACAACAAACACTAAATAGATCCTTATCTGGGTAAACTGTCAACCCTTTCCCACATACAACAAACCTTAAATATATAATTATCTGGGTAAACTGTGAAACCTTTCCCACATACAACAAACCTTTAATAGATCCTTATCTGGGTAAACTGTCAACCCTTTCCCACATACAACAAACCTTAAATAGATCCTTATCTGGGTAAACTGTCATCCCTTTCCAACATACAACAAACACTAAATAGATCCTTATCTAGATAAACTGTCATCCCTTTCATACATACAACAAACACTAAATAGATCCTTATCTGGGTAAACTGTCAACCCTTTCCCACATACAACAAACCTTAACTAGATACTTATCTGGGTAAACTGTCAAACCTTTCCTACATACAACAAACCTTAAATATATCCTTATCTGGGTAAATTGTCAAACCTTTCCCACATACAACAAACCTTTAATAGATCCTTATCTGGGTAAACTGTCAACCCTTTCCCACATACAACAAACCTTAAATAGATCCTTATCTGGGTAAACTGTCATCCCTTTCCTACATACAACAAACACTAAATAGATCCTTATCTAGATAAACTGTCATCCCTTTCCTACATACAACAAACACTAAATAGATCCTTATCTGGGTAAACGGTCAACCCTTTCCCACATACAACAAACCTTAAATAGATACTTATCTGGGTAAACTGTCAAACCTTTCCTACACACAACAAACCTTAAATAGATCCTTATCTGGGTAAACTGTCAAACCTTTCCCACATACAACAAACCTTAAATAGATCCTTATCTGGGTAAACTGTCAACCCTTTCCCACATACAACAAACCTTAAATAGATCCTTATCTGGGTAAACTGTCATCCCTTTCCTACATACAACAAACACTAAATAGATCCTTATCTAGATAAACTGTCATCCCTTTCCTACATACAACAAACACTAAATAGATCATTATCTGGGTAAACTGTCAACCCTTTCCCACATACAACAAACCTTAAATAGATACTTATCTGGGTAAACTGTCAAACCTTTCCTACATACAACAAACCTTAAATAGATCCTTATCTGGGTAAACTGTCAAACCTTTCCCACATACAACAAACCTTAAATAGATCCTTATCTGGGTAAACTGTCAAACCTTTCCTACATACAACAAACCTTAAATAGATCCTTATCTGGGTAAACTGTCAAACCTTTCCCACATACAACAAACCTTAACTAGATACTTATCTAGATAAACTGTCATCCCTTTCCTACATACAACAAACACTAAATAGATCCTTATCTGGGTAAACTGTCAACCCTTTCCCACATACAACAAACCTTAAATAGATACTTATCTGGGTAAACTGTCAACCCTTTTCCACATACAACAAACATTAAATAGATCCTTATCTGGGGAAACTGTAAACCCTTTCCCACATACAACAAATCTGCAGCAGTTGACTTTGAGGAAAAATATAGAAAACAGCTAGATATCTATAAACATTAGAAAATAATTGAAATTATTGTGTGGAAAATCCAGAAATTGCTCATTTTGCCACAATGTTTTCAAAAGTCATCTACTGGGGTGGCAAAATAAGGTGTCTGTTTGTTTGAAAAGGTTAAAACTGATCTTAAGACTTGTGGATTTGTAATATGTGTAGACTGACCTCCCAATGAACCCCAGTCATACACATAACCAGTCTGAGCTAGCATAATTACAATAGCTCAGATAGTCAGGAGGAAATGTTTCCTTTAACCATCAATATCTCACTTACTTCTGCACCAATCACTGAACTGTAGGTACTCATTGGAACTATACTGTTGCATACCCACATCATAGGATTTGATGATATATTAAGGAAGTTGTCAAAAGAAATCTGACATTTACCTGAAGTCCGTAGATTATGAAGTGAACCACTCTGGATTGTAACACTAAGGTCATCCATGTTTTGCATAGCGGGGTGAAGCAGTCTGACATCCCAGGAAGCTGTGACCTTTCTGACCATCTCTGACCCCTCAAGGTTACAGTGATCATGTACATTTACCAGCTTCTGTTATTAAGTGGAAAAGAATCCCATAAACAACTGGGAAACATAATAGTCAAGATCTAGCTTTTTCTCTTTTTATGTCAGAAAGATACAAATCAGGTTGAACCTTTACCCTCATGTAAACGTTTTCTATTTAACTTTTGAAAACACTGTGGCTCAGGATGAGCAATTTCTCATTTTACTACAATGTCTTCAACTCTATTTGATGATTATACTTCTTAGTATCATCAGGGATGAAGATAAGACTTATCTATTTTCCACAAAGTTATTTTCAAAATCGGCAGCTTCAGATTGGTAACAGATATTCCCAACATGCAGATGCAATACATTTGTATGAAACTAAATCTATGATAATGAGCAATTTCAACTTTTGCCACAATATTTTCAGAAGGTGTCCCAAATGCGGAAAGACCAGTTTACAGGAAAATGTTTATGATAGTGCTCCAGATAAGGGGTTATAAACTGATCTTTTCCCTTCCCTTCAATATATCTCTTATTACACAACCAAACCCTAGGATGCGGGAGTGACCCTTTTGGTCGAGGGTCGAGTGCCGAGTAAGAAAAGTCAAGTGTCGAGTAAGGAAAGTCGAGTGTTGAGTAAGAAAAGTTAGAGGGTTTCAAATTGTCAAGTGTCGAGTAAGAACGGTCGAGTGTCGAGTAAGAATGGTCGAGTGTCGAGTAAGAATGGTCGAGTGTCGAGTAAGAATGGTCGAGTGTAGAGTAAGAATGGTCGAGTGTCGAGTAGGAATGGTCGAGTGTCGAGTAAGAACGGTCGAGTGTCGAGTAAGAAAGGTCGAGAGTTGAGTAAGAATGGTCGAGTGTCGAGTAAGATAGATTGAATGAGGAAAGTAAAATAAAAGCTACAGGTCCTCATCATTTTATTGGAAGAAAAAAAAAGTTTGGTTACTAAGCTACACACAATGTATACACTAACAAATATTTGGATTCACCTGATTAATTATTTTTAATAATGTAGTGACAAATGTGTATATTCTTAAATCAATCCCAACTTTGAGTTGTTTATTAACACAAATTAAGGTCAATTATTTCAGCATATGATTAATGTAAACCCTTTCACTCATACGACAATTCTGCAGCACACAACTTTGAACATTTTTTGTCTTAAGATAGAAATTTCGATAATTGAATGGTTAACCAATGACTAAAAGCGGAAAGTCTATATGAGGGATAGGGTTATATAAACAAGGAATATTAAACAAAAACAGTTACTGACTTGGTTGAAGATGGGAAATTCTTTAGAGAATTATGAAACTTGATACCCAAACAGTCAAACCTCTGATAGTTAAATATTCCTGGATTAACATTAATCATATGCTGAAATAATTCTTTAGCGAGGGGTTAAGAATGGTCGAGTGTCGAGTAAAAACGGTCGAGTGTTGAGTAAGAATGGTCGAGTGTCGAGTAAGAAAGGTCGAGTGTCAAGTAAGAATGGTCGAGTGTTGAGTAAGATAGATTCTTTGGTTGCTGCGGAGTCAGAAAGGGGGCAAAATGTCCAAACTTTAAAAATCTTCTTATCGGAATCTGCTTGTAAGATTCCAATATAATTTGGTAGAAATGTTTCTTGGGTGTTCAAGTTGTACCAATTGGTTGAAAAACGTAGAGCTTCCCTTAACCAATATGTATAGTAACGTAGCTGTATTTTTGGAACTGTCCTGTCACAATATGTATAGTGACGTAGCTGTATTTTTGGAATTGTACTGACACAATATGTATAGTGACGTACCTGTATTTATGGTGCTTCCCTTACACAATATGTATAGTAACGTAGCTGTATTTTTGGAACTGTCCTGACACAATATGTATAGTAACGTAGCTGTATTTTTGGAACTGTACTGACACAATATGTATAGTAACATAGCTGTATTTATGGTTCTTCGCTTACGCAATATGTATAGTGATGAAGCTGTATTTATGGACCTGTCCTGTCGCAATATATATAGTGACGTAGCTGTATTTATGGAACTGTCCTGACACAATATGTATAGTAACATGGCTGTATTTATGGTGCTTCCCTTACGCAATATGTATAGTGATGAAGCTGTATTTATGGACCTGTCCTGTCACAATATATATGGTGACGTAGCTGTATTTATGGACCTGTCCTGTCGCAATATATATAGTGACATAGCTGTATTTATGGAACTGTCCTAACACAATATGTATAGTGACTTAGCTGTATTTATAGAGCTGTCCTGACACAATATGTATAGTGATGTAGCAGTATTTATGAAGCTGTCCTTACACAATATGTATAGTGACTTAGCTGTATTTATGGAGCTGTCCTGACACAATATGTATAGTGATGTAGCAGTATTTATGAAGCTGTCCTGACACAATATGTATAGTGACATAGCGGTATTTATGGAGCTGTCCTGACACAATATGAAAAGTGACGTAGCGGTATTTATGGAGCTGTCCTGACACAATATGTATAGTGATGTAGCGGTATTTATGGAGCTGTCCTGACACAATATGTAAAGTGACGTAGCGGCATTTATGGAACTGTCCTGACACATTATGTATAGTAACATAGCGGCATTTATGGAACTGTCCTGACACAATATGTATAGTAACATAGCTGTATTTATGGTGCTTCCCTTACGCAATATGTATAGTGATGAAGCTGTATTTATGGACCTGTCCTGTCGCAATATATATAGTGACGTAGCTGTATTTATGGAACTGTCCTAACACAATATGTATAGTGACATAGCTGTATTTATGGTGCTTCCCTTACGCAATATGTATAGTGATGAAGCTATATTTATGGACCTGTCATGTCGCAATATATATAGTGACATAGCTGTATTTATGAAACTGTCCTGACACAATATATATAGTGACTTAGCTGTATTTATGGTGCTTCCCTTACGCAATATGTATAGTGATTAAGCTGTATTTATGGACCTGTCCTGTCGCAATATATATAGTGATGTAGCTGTATTTATGAAACTGTCCTGACACAATATGTATAGTGACTTAGCTGTATTTATGGTGCTTCCCTTACGCAATATGTATAGTGATTAAGCTGTATTTATGGACCTGTCCTGTCGCAATATGTATAGTGACATAGCTGTATATATTGAACTCTCCTAACACAATATGTATAGTGATGTAGCAGTATTTATGGAACTGTCCTGACACAATATGTATAGTGACGTAGCGGTATTTATGGAACTGTCCTGACACAATATGTATAGTGACTTAGCTGTATTTATGGAACTGTCCTGACACAATATGTATAGTGACGTAGCGGTATTTATGGAACTGTCCTGACACAATATGTATAGTGACGTAGCTGTATATATGGAACTGTCCTAACACAATATGTATAGTGACGTAGCTGTATATATGGAACTGTCCTGACACAATATGTATAGTGACTTAGCTGTATTTATGGAACTGTCCTAACACAATATGTAAAGTGACGTAGCTGTATATATGGAACTGTCCTAACACAATATGTATAGTGACTTAGCTGTATTTATGGAACTGTCCTGTCACAATATGTAAAGTGACGTAGCTGTATATATGGAACTGTCCTAACACAATATGTATAGTGACTTAGCTGTATATATGGAACTGTCCTAACACAATATGTATAGTGACGTAGCTGTATATATGGAACTGTCCTGACACAATATGTAAAGTGACGTAGCTGTATATATGGAACTGTCCTAACACAATATGTATAGTGACTTAGCTGTATATATGGAACTGTCCTAACACAATATGTATAGTGACGTAGCTGTATATATGGAACTGTCCTGACACAATATGTATAGTGACATAGCAGTATTTATGGAACTGTACTGACACAATATGTATAGTGACTTAGCTGTATTTATGGAACTGTCCTGACACAATATGTAAAGTGACGTAGCGGTATTTATGGAACTGTCCTGACACAATATGTATATTATTTTGGCAGTTTTTAATCCTTACAACAAATCTGAAGCAGACAACTTATAAAACCTATAGCTAAAGTTATGGAAAATCTCTATAAATGAAAGAATTATTACTGAATAGACATGAAAACATTATGGCGAAAGGAAAAATTGTTTGTAATGAGTACGCCTAGTTATGAGATTTTCTTGCTTTGTCAAATGTTGTCTGTTGAAGATGTGCCAAACTGTGTCTGCATGTGGGAAATGGTTAAGTCTCTGGAACCTTTGAGCCATATGTATAGTGACGTAGCTGTATTTATGGAACTGTCCTAACACAATATGTATAGTGACGTAGCTGTATTTATGGAACTGTCCTAACACAATATGTATAGTGACGTAGCGGTATTTATGGAACTGTCCTGACACAATATGTATAGTGACGTAGCGGTATTTATGGAACTGTCCTGACACAATATGTATAGTGACGTAGCGGTATTTATGGAACTGTCCTGACACAATATGTATAGTGACATAGCTGTATTTATGGAACTGTCCTAACACAATATGTATAGTGACGTAGCTGTATTTATCGAGCTGTCCTGACACAATAGGTATAGTGATGTAGCTGTATTTATGGAACTGTCCTTACACAATATGTATAGTGACGTAGCTGTATTTATGGAACTGTCCTGACACAATATGTATAGTGACGTAGCTGTATTTATGGAACTGTCCTGACACAATATGTATAGTACGTAGCAGTATTTATGGAACTGTCCTGACACAATATGTATAGTGATGTAGCGGTATTTTTGGAACTGTCCTGACACAATATGTATAGTGACGTAGCTGTATTTATGGAACTGTCCTGACACAATATATATAGTGACATAGCTGTATTTATTTGAACTGTCGATCCTGACACAATATGTATAGTGACGTAGCTGTATTTATGGAACTGTCCTGACACAATATGTATAGTGACGTAGCTGTATTTATGGACCTGTCCTGTCGCAATATATATAGTGACGTAGCTGTATTTATGGAACTGTCCTAACACAATATGTATAGTGACAAAGCTGTATTTATGGAACTGTCCTGACACAATATGTATAGTGACGTAGCTGTATTTATGGATCTGTCCTGACACAATATGTATAGTGACTTAGCTGTATTTATGGTGCTTACCTTACACAATATGTATAGTGACGTAGCTGTATTTATCGAGCTGTCCTGACACAATATGTATAGTGATGTAGCGGTATTTTTTGAACTCTCCTGATACAATATGGTTAGTAACGTAGCTGTATTTATCGAGCTGTCCTAACACAATATGTATAGTGACGTAGCGGTATTTTTGGAACTGTCCTGACACAATATGTATAGTAACGTAGCTGTATTTATCAAGCTGTCCTGACACAATATGTATAGTGACATAGCGGTATTTTTGGAACTGTCCTGACACAGTATGTATAGTGACGTAGCTGTATTTATGGAACTGTCCTGACACAATATGTATAGTGACGTAGCTGTATTTATGGAACTGTCCTGACACAATATGTATAGTGATGTAGCGGTATTTTTGGAACTGTCCTGACACAATATGTATAGTGACGTAGCTGTATTTATGGAGCTGTCCTGACACAATATGTATAGTGACATGAATGAGGAAAGTAAAGTAAAAGCTACAGGTCCTCATCATTTTATTGGAAGAAAAAAAAAGTTTGGTTACTAAGCTACACACATGTATACACTAACAAATATTTGGATTCACCTGATTCATTATTTTTAATAATGTAGTGACAAATGTGTATATTCTTAAATCAATCCCAACTTTGAGTTGTTTATTAACACAAATTGAGGTCAATGTTGTGTCATTAAAGAATTATTTCAGCATATGATTAATGTAAACCCTTTCCCTCATATGACAATTCTGCAGCACACAACTTTGAATTTTTTTTGTCTTAAGATAGAAATTTCGATAATTGAATGGTTAACCTATGACTAAAAGCGGAAAGTCTATATGAGGGATAGGGTTATATAAACAAGGAATATTAAACAAGAACAGTTACTGACTTGGTTGAAGATGGGAAATTCTTTAGAGAATTATGAAACTTGATACCCAAACAGTCAAACCTCTGATAGTTAAATATTCCTGGATTAACATTAAACATATGCTGAAATAATACTTTAGCAAGGGATTAAGAATGGACGAGTGTCGAGTAAGAATGGTCGAGTGTCGAGTAAGAAAGGTCGAGTGTTGAGTAAGAACGGTCGAGTGTCGAGTAAGAATGGTCGAGTAAGAATGGTCGAGTGTCGAGTAAGATAAATTGAATGAGGAAAGTAAAAAAATATATAGGTTCTACATATATCATTTTATTTGAAGAAAAAAAAAGAAGTTTGGTAGTACATTCAAGAACACTTACAAATATTTGAATTCAACTGATTAATTATTATTATCTTGAGATAAATGTGAAAAATCTTAGATTAATCCAAACTTTCAGTTGCTTATTAACACAAATTGAGGTCAATGCTGTGTCATTAAAGAACAAGAGAAAGTTGATGCAAGGGCATCAATGTCGCCGGAAAAGACTGCATTGATTTATTTATGTATTCTTGACTTTCCTTAGTCTATTAGGAACGTTGAAATGAAAACATTTACTTATAAATGTTATATTCACCTATACATTAGGGTATCTATAAAAAATTAACGAAATGTGTACACATTTATCTTGGCTTAAATTTAATTTTGCTGTTGTTACTTATTTAAATAATAGTATTCATTCATATAATTTCAATGTTTGTCAATCTTATTCGAATCACAAGGTAAATATCCTGGTATTGCTTTAAAGGGAGGTAATTTGAAGAAAACAAAAGTCTTCAAAAGGAGAAATATATCAGCATTACCGTCTACAGTTTAAATTGTTCTATTGTTTGTGGATTTAAAAATGTTCTTTTTTTCTTATTTCTACATGTACAACGAAATATTGCGGCTTCTCTTTGACGCTTTGCGTCAAACATTTGTCTTGTACTTGTCTAAAATAAAATAATATCACTCGCTTTTTCATATCGAAATGCGCATGCGCGAAAATCGATGTTAAAGGTCACGAACCTACACAACAGAATAGGGTCTATATTTAGCTTAGAAACAGTTCCTACTTTAGATATTCATGGATTACTATTATTAAATGAATTCTACACAATCAAGACATCTCTTTGAACATGAAAACAACATTTAGTAAGTTAAAATTGCTATTAAAAGGAGAATCCGAAATTGACCTCAATGATGACACATAAGAGTCTGCATTAGGGGGTGTTGGTTCACGTCTTGAAGGGACCACTTTTGTCTTCGTAAATAAGACAAAAAACTTAAATGCGAGTGAAATAAAAAAAACTGCAAACATTAAAAAATCGGAATATTTATTTCATTTTAGATGTGTCATTTATTAGTGTTCGTAAACAACCACAATTGTAATATGTTCAAATCATCTAGATTTGTTTCTTTCTAATAATAAGCCGCCCTCCCATGTGATTTCCGAAAAGCTATTAAAAATAGAAGTCGCGGGCTTCTGCCCGGCGACTAATTATTTCAGCATATGATGCTAGTGTTTACCAAGGAATATTAAACAAGCAAATTCATGAAATTTATATCCCCCGCTTGCAGGAAATATTGTAGGAAAATGTAGAGGTTAGGTTTAAACATGTCAGTAGACTTTTTATTGAACATGTATTACAGGGTAAATTAAACAAACGTGGCCTAGGTTGTTACCAAGTTTGTGGCAGTTATTGCACGGAAACAGCAAGAAACGACTTTTTTTGTTAATTAAGGGACCAAAACTCCACCGAAAAAAGTCCACCGAAAGTGACGATCGAAATAGGCCTAGCCCTTAAGGCATTTAACCTTGTTACCAAGTTTGAAAAAAACCGGTTCACATTTGTGGCAGTTATTGCACAGAAACAACAAGAAACAACATTTTTTGTTAAATAAAGGGCCATAACTCCACCGAATAAAGTCCACCGAAAGTGACGATCGAACTTGGCCTAGCCTTTAAGGCAATTAACCTTGTTACCAAGTTTGAAAAAAAAAACAGTTCACATTTGTGGCAGTTATTGCACGGAAACAGCAAGAAACGACATTTTTTGTTAAATAAGGGGCCATAACTCCACTAAATAAAGTCCGCCGAAAGTGAGGATCGAACTTGGCCTAGCCCTTAAGGCATTTAACCTTGTTACCAAGTTTGAAAAAAAACGGTTCACATTTGTGGCAGTTATTGCACGGAAACAGTAAGAAACAACTTTTTTGGTTAAATAAGGGGCCATAACTCCACCAAATATAGTCCGCCGAAAGTGACGATCGAACTTGGCCTAGCCCTTAAGGCATTTAACCTTGTTATAAAGTTTGAAAAAAAACGGTTCACATTTGTGGCAGTTATTGCACGGAAACGAAGTGTGACAGACAGACAGACAGACAGACAGACGGACAAACCAAAATTAATAACCCCCCTTTTTTTCTTCGAAAAAGCGGGGGATAACAAGAACAGTTACTGACTGGGTTGAAGATGGGAAATTCTTCAGTAAATTATGTTACCCGATACCCAAACAGTCAAATCTTTCTGATAGCAGTACACCTCAGCATGATTCTATTTAATCAGTCTGTAATGGTCAATGACATCCTATTAAAGTGAAAGGCTAACAGTTAACAGAGATAGCAAAGACATTTGCATGATCATTGTTTATTTTGATATACTTCTGGATTTTAAAATTGGCAATAAGATGTTTCACCATTTATACTAAGCAAAAAGAAAACAAAAGAGAGTTAGTTTTCCTCTTGTAGCTTTGTATGTCCTTCTGACTAATTTTTAACGAATTATTTTTTCTTAAAAAATATTTCTGTTATTCCGTTTGATACGTGATTTGACCTTTAACATTTCCCATATTGCGTTTTGTTAAACTACACCTTTGCTGAAAATAGTCCTAGTTTTTTTCCGATATTGTATCACTCTGATGTGTTATTTCAATTACGAAAACACATATTTATACTATTGAATCAACACAGAGAATCAATTCTCAAGAAAATATCAAATTAACAGTAAATGCATATATTTCATGTGTCGGTAGGCACGTATGAATTCGGAGTTTTAGGCCAATTGACTAGTAATGTAGTAATAAACAGGTGCCCATTATGTAACGCTAGCAAAAACCTGACCTTCGACCCAACGCTCTAGACTGCAGAGCTCCAAATAATGTGCGTGAATACATGATCACGCATTGAAATGCAGGAAAAACGAGCGAAAATATTTGCTGTTCGTCGTATCAAGCATTTAAACGCGGAAAAAACGAATATAAACATTTTCTGTACGTCGTTTTAATCGTAAGACAAAATGAAAGTGACACATTTTTCAGAGAAATCTCGATCGTTAAATATAATCGCGGTCGAATAAATTACCCTAACACCGTATGTTAATTTGGCACTTCACCGATATGTACAGTTCTTACGGAACAACGAGTTCTCACGCTTCGGAATTGATACACAAATAATGTTTGCTCGCGGGCGAAAAAGATCCGTCTGCACAACCAATTAAACCTGGTTCGTTATTAAAATATATCAAAATGGAAGAACTGCCGAGTTCCGCAATAGCAGAATACGTTTTTAATCATTTAATCGATGACGTGGTAAATAAACAACAGCCAATTAAAAGAAAACATCAAGAAACAGTTTTCCACAAAACAATCGATCTTTGGATACGGGAGTTCCCGTGGTTGAATTTGACTGATGAAGTTATGTATTTTGTCTTTTCGTCCCTAGTAATACACGATGTTTCCCTCAAATAATAAAGTTCATCAAGATTAAGTGATTTACCAATATTATTTAATGTTTAAGGTAGTAGGAGCGTAATGAAAACCTCCACTTGAAACTCTTCAATTTTAATGCTTTAGCCTATGTTGTTAAGCGCAGGACTTCAAATCTTTTGAGGGTTTCAAGGTAGTGGTTCGAATCCCTACAGAAGCACAATTTTTTTTTTTTCTTCTTTGTTTTCATTAGCTACACTTTTTACAGAAGTTTATATTGTACTTTGAATTAAAAAATAATTTAATATATTTCTATACATAAATATTAGCTTCTTTGAAGATGTTATTACTTGCAGTCACGGCTGAAATAGTTGGTTGGGAATTCCAAACTCTACTTTTTAAAAATGAGACGGTTAAAACATTTTGATTTTTTGGCATAATGTTCCCAAAAGGTTAAAGTTAATTATCAATAAAGAACAGGTCATGCGTATTTCTAGAACTTGTTGATTTGTGCTTTTAAACGTTGATGTTCCAATTTTACGCGGTCAAAATAGTATGTTAAAATCGTAATACCATATGACTATTCCAGTAGTTATATTTGTTGGTGATGTGATGAATAATGTATTATTTCTGAAAGCAAATATATTTCTTGTTACTTTGATACCAAAGTATTACCAAAATGTTGAAAAATAAATGATTTTTCTTGTCTCTCGGGTGATGTCGTTTTTATCGAAAATTCTGAAATGGGCGTAGGGTAATTCAAATTAAAATAAAATTGTTATTTGTGGTTTAATTTCTTTTAAATTTTGTTTTTGAATCCAGAAAATGATACACATTAAGAAATTATCAAGCTGATCATAATTTGAAATGTTGTCAATTAGGCTCCTACTACCTTAATTCACATACTGGTCAATGAATCATTCTTGAGACCTGACTTTAACCCATCGGAAGGGTCTGTTAGGTGTGTTCAAGTAAGAATAGAGTTGTTAAACATTAGGTTAAATCAAAGCGCTGAAAGCGCTAGTGGTATAGGGGCATATGTAAGTTGAAAATATATGGCATAGATAATATAGACAAACATTGTTGAAACAATGACCTTTCAACAAACCAATTCAAAAATGTGCGAAGCACACATATTGCCTGCCTATACAATACAAATACCTAATTTATCAAAGTTTCACCCTTTTCTTGTATAAACAAAATAAAAAGATTGACAAAAAAACAGAGCAGCGACCCTTAATTAAAATATTTCCAGTTCAGAAATCACTAAAGATTCACAATGTATATTGTAATCATGCTGATAAATGAAAGACAATCGAAAGCATGCTAGAGTTATGTTTCTTTTGCACTGCCCATCTGTAGCTCTGAGTTTCCTATACAACAAGTCTTAAATTGATACATTGGACATCTATTGAGACAATAACCGAAGAAATGAAAAATGAGTTTTACACCTAAAAAAGATCAGATTTGTGTTCAAAATATTGTATCGATCTCTTAATCCCAATGTATACGTGTGACGACTTTGAAATGGATCCGCGAAACAGAAACAAAGTTTTGACCCATTAAAACAAACCGTAACGGACAGACGGACGGATGGATGAACACAAAGACGGACAGACAGTCAGTCGCTTTGGACAAAGTACAACGCTTGGGAAACACTCATTAACGAAACAAGGGCATGTGTTTTTCATGCGAAAGTCATATAATAAGTGAGAACATGAAAAGACAAAAATATACACACTCCAAACGCAGCATGCTAAAGTTATGGTAATGGTGCACTGCAAATGTGTAGGTCATAAGTTACCTACAAACCAAGTTTGGAAATGGATACAATGGAAATTAATTGTAAATAAGGAAATATGAAGATAACTAAGATAAGCAGACCAGAGTTATGTACCTAGTATTTTGCCGTTCTCCTGATCACACGGTATAAGTGTGACCACTTTCAAATAAATCTGCCATACAGAAACAACGTTTTGACCAATACATGCAATCCATGACGAACGGACGAATGCACATCCAGGCAGACAGCCGGCCGGACACCGGATTATACCTCCAAGCTTTACAGACAGAGACAACTTATAAAGTATTGATTATTTAGATTATGGTATTTGTAAAGTATTTGTTAAGTATTTGCAAATTAATTGTATCTCCGAAATGGGACCGTACAAGGTTAATTTACAAAAACCTATTTAGACTTTACTTCTAGTTTATTTGTCAACAGATACATCTAGGACTAGATTACACGTTGACGAACGTTGAATCTTCAATTAGCGCAAATGCATATACATTATAATTTTAGTCCCAAAATCGGTAGAAGCGCCTCAATTATAAAATAAATAATGACCTTGCGGTTATAACTCGTGTGTATGTTGACATTTTCGGCCAACTTTCTTTCTGACGTTTGACAAAAGTCAATGCGACATACGTCATTCGTCTTTCACAAATGGGCTAAGTCTATGTGAAAAAGAACCCAGTTGGTTGGGAAGATTGTTGTGTGGAGTACTGGTGTGAGAAAACCAGGAAACATATTTGTAGATGAACTGGCCGCCGTGATATAACGTAGAAAATGTTAAAAACGGCGTTAAACCACATTCAATCAGTGTTGAAATCTTATCTCTAATTTGTAGATTTAATTCCTATGTCCTAGTTGGGTCGACATACAGTGACACGTGAGAATATTCAACACAACACGCGACCTGTTTTACCAACAATTGTCCAGTAGCAGTGAGACCGTTAGTACCATTCTTTCATGGCATGTATACACAGTAGGACCTCTCTCTTTGGACGGATTATGTAATAACAACTCCTTACCCTTGACCACGTAGACTAAATATACAGCAAACAACATTTAACTAAGCCTGAAAGTATTATTTCGAATAGTAATTAAAACATTGTGGAAAAAGACAAACTTGCTGATTATCATTTATCTGTTAAGTTTAGTCAAATGTGTCTTAAAGGGGCAAAGGTTAAAATAATAACTGTAGACAAATATTTTCGTTATCTAGGTTATAGAAAAAAATTGATTCATGTTTCAAAGCATTGTTTGGAAAGGAGGAATTGCTCATTGTCAGCAGTTGCTCCGTAGGCAAATATACTTTCAATATTCGTATGTAACTAAGTTGCTATAACGGAAACGGTTCAATCATTTCCTGTTTAAAGTCGCTTTTTGACGCATGTGCAGCAGACGGCTGCAGAATGGTTATTCGTGACCCATTTCCTCTTTTTCCACAAAGCTATGTATAAACTATATATTTTTCCTTTTGATGTAAGGCGATATTGCTCGTTATCAATAATCTCTAGCATGTTATTCAAAATGTGTCCGGAAAGGAGATAGCGTAAAAGAATGTCCACAGTAAAACATTTAAATATGAAAAGAATTAATTTGAAACGTGTTTGAAAGCATTGTGTGAAAAGGAGAAATTTTTCATTTTCAACAATATTTCAATATTCGAACTGTTATATTATGACGGAAAGGGTTCCGCTTCCATGGGGAGGATGTAACCATTTCCCACTTACAGACGCATGTGCAGCAGACGACAATCGGAAACATTGTGACAAAAGGAGAAATTGCTTATCGTAGGCAATTTCTACTTTTGCCACACTGGTTTCAACTCCTTTCAATAATTTTATTTACAGTGATTTGCACATTTCTCTATGTAAGTCGACTGTTGTAAACTAATGGGGTCACAGCACGGTTGACGTTACCTTACACCACTGACATTAAGGTCAATCATAGTTCAGAGTGTGTTTCACTCGTTTGAACTATTTTGTATCCGATGATTAATAAATGCAAGCGGATGGTTTTTCGTGATTCGGTCGAACCAATGAAATCGTTGAAAAGGCAGATTATAACCAATCCAAACTCGATTTTGGTGTAGGTATACACATGTGGACTGTGGTTGCAGCTTTAATCCGACTTTTCGAAATCAGCATGAGTATGGGATAGGCGCGAAACGCCCCTATCCCAAAAACATTAAACATTCCCTTTAGTAAAGCAAGCATTTTGGACAAATTTGAAGTTGTACAAACAATTGATTTCATTATATAATGACGTTGCATATGGAATAGACCCCCAAAACCAGGGATTTATCTACGTCCCTGCCTATTTCACACTATGAGGCTAAATAGGTAAATTGTAAATTAAAAATAGTGCAGTAAAAAGAACAAATGCTTATATTGAGCAATTGTTCACGTTTTAATAATGCTTCCTGCTGCAGTATCATCAACATGTTGTCATAATGATGAACATTTCTCTCTTTTAAATTTACTCTTTTGTATTCATGGTCGGATACACAGCAAGTGTATATTGTTAAAGTCAGAGTTATTAATTTACTGTTTAAACTGTTACATGGATACATAGGTCATAAAATGCCTATTTAAGGTAAGAAGCATAATACATAAGTTAAAAACATGCTGACCTTCCTTATTTTGGTTGATTGATTGATTGATTGGGGTTTTAACGCCATTTTTAACAATTTCTCAGTTATATGACGGCGGCCAGTTCACCTATTCGTGCATTTCCTGGTTTTCTCACACCAGTACTCCACACAACAATCTTTCCAAGCAACTGGCTGCTTTTCCACATAGACTTAGCCCATTGGTGGAAGACGAATGATGCATGTCGCATGCATTGACTTTTGTCAATCGTCGGAAAGAAAGTTGGCCGAGCCGGGATTCGAACTCACAACCCCTGGATTGACAGCCGGCATCCCTACCGACTGAGCTACCAGGGCTCGGCTCTCCTTATTTTGGGGGTGATGAGCTTCCTGTAGTGATTCACTCTTTAATAATTATTATAGGGAGTGAAACATATTTGTCCCAAGTAATTGTCTGGAGCTCTGTATCACCGAGATGCCAACGCATTTGTGAAAGCATCGTTGTGCATTTTTATTTGTTTCCTTAAGATGATAGTAGAAAAATAAAATGACATAGATGTTAACACATAAACGCACACAGGAAATCTCACCGTTTTGTCTTAGTTTCCAACTTGAAAACGGTGTTTTAATTATAGACCATTAAGTTATGTTTATCAGCCATTCGGGCAAAGGTGCACGTCAAAATGCTTGTTTTATCAAGAAAAGCGTCTATTTGTGGAAAAGGGTTAAGTATGCTTGTCATTATCTATTGTTGTTACCATCTGCAACAGGTTTGTCATGATGCATTTGATTTATCAGGGATCAGCAAATCATATATCCATACAACTGCAGTATTGAGACTAAATTTATACTTTTCACATATTTAACATAAAATTGTTTGCAGAAGATTTGTGCACATTTCAAATATTGGAGCCTTTACCCTATGGTGTAGAGGCTTTCTGAGGCAGACATCTTTAGAACACATTTTGACTGAAATAGAACTTGCTCAATTTAAGTAATTCCAATTTGCCCATAATATTTTCTTCCACTTTGTATTATACCTCCATTTATAGAGCTTTTGATATTTTTTGGCAAAGATATGTTCAAAGTCGTTTGCTTCAGATGTGTTGTATGTGGGAAAGGGTTAATTAACAAACCATGAAACAAGCTTTAAAAAAAATGAAGCAAAATTAGATGATCTCAATAAGTTTTTACTCAAAGGGTAAAGTAAGAAATGTTATGAAAAAAACATAGTATGCAACAGTGCGGCTAGCATATTTTACCCGTTATGCTACTACATTATGCATGTTTAATTTTTTTAAAAAATCCTGTTTTACCCATACGTACATTTTTCACAATTATCCTTTACACCCAGTATATTACAGTATATATTGAACATTTCCAGGACAATATATATGGACAAAGATTATTTATAATCATGAAATAGACTAGATTGTCTTAAAACTACTAAGTCTTAATGCGAGTTTAAAACAAACAAAAAACATGATCAAATGCAATTTTTAATTACATTTCGTTACAAGTACTTTCAGTACTTTTTTTTTTTTTTTGGAAATACTGGTCTTATTTTTTCCAATTTCTTTAACAAAGAAAGGGGTCAAGTTAAGTTGGTATTTGAAAATATAGTGATAAAAGAAGAAATTTCACAAATTGTGCAATTTCTCCTTTTGACACAATGTTTTCCACTTCTAGTCATATTATATTTCTAGGAAAGTGTTAAGTTATACGACATAGAATTGGATGCTTGCATCTCTGAACTGCTCCTTCTGATCAAAATCTACAAAAGAGAACAAGCTTGTGTAAGTTATAAGAGGACAGTGTATATCATAACCCTTTCCCTCATACGACAATTCTGCAGCAGACAACTTTGAACATATTTTGTCAAAACATAGAAAATCTCAATAATTGATATTCGACCATTCTTACTCGACACTCGACCAAAAGTGACACACGAAAAGTTAAGTGTCGAGTAAAAAAAGTTGAGTGTTGAGTAAGAAAGGTTGAGTGTTGAGTAAGAAAGGTTGAGTGCGAGTAAGAAAGGTTGAGTGTCGAGTAAGAAAGGTTGAGTGTCAAGTAAGAATGATCAAGTGTCGAGTAAGAAAGGTTGAGTGTCGAGTAAAAAAGGTTGAGTGTCGAGTTAGAAAGGTTGAGTGTCAAGTTAGAAAGGTTGAGTGTCGAGTTAGAAAGGTTGAGTGTCGAGTTAATAAGGTTGAGTGTCGAGAAAGAAAGGTTGAGTGACGATTGAAAAGGTTGAGTGTCGAGTTAGAAAGGTTGAGTGTTGAGTAGCTAAAAGTTAAATTTACTCCTTTTGTGATGACGCCTGGTTGCTATGATTTTTATCAATACAGCTTCAACAAATTAAGTAGAGGATCCCTGAAGTTAGATTCCTATTCAATTTTCTTAAAATCAGACCAGCACTTTAAAAAAAAATGGAATTTTCAAATTTTGTCATCTTGCCTTTTTTCTGATGCTGCCTGAATGCCATGTTTTTCAAGAGATCATTAAGGCTTCAACAATTTTTGTACAGGGTCACCATAGGAACATTTCTACCAAATTATTTTTGAATCAGAGGAGAAGATTGTTAAAGTTTGGACATTTTGCCCCCTTTCTGATGCCGCAGCAACCAAAGTTCTCAATGGAAAAGGAATCTTTGAACAATTTTGAAAGAGGGCCACCCTGTTTGGTTGAAAGTTGACCTGTGGTTATATAAGGAGAAGATGATGTTTAAAGCTAAAATTATATGCATCACTGCCCGTCGCATAATCTGCCCACTTTACATATAATATTGCGAAATGTTCTAGAATTGTTCAAGAAATATCCATGAACTGTTCTTGAATTACAGTTCAAGAACAGTTCTAAATCAGTGCAAGAACAATTCAGGAACTGTTCTCGAAACCTTAAATGGCCGAAAGTTCAAGAGCCAGTAGGTTCTAGAACTGTTCAAGAACCAGTAAGTTCGGGAACTGTTCAAGAACAGTTCTAGAACTACTCCTGCAAAATTTTATAGAACGGTTCAAGAAGTATCCATGAACTGTTCTTGAATTATAGTTCAAGAACAGTTGTGAATCAGTTCAAGAACAGTTGTGAATCAGTTGAAGAACAATTCAGGAACTGTTCTCGAAACGTTAAATGGCCGAAAGTTGATTGTTCAAGAACAGTTCTAGAACTATTGAACATAAGAACTATTCTTACGAAAGAAAAGTAAACTCACAGAAACTACAATCAGATGTTTGCATTTATTACATGTCTAAGATAGATGTTGTAATGGGTTATCCGAGACATTGTAGTAAATTACAAAGATGATAACACTGAATAAACATTCATTAACATAAGTTTTACCTGTCAAGTGTTTCCAAACCAAGTTGACTACATTGCCATTTCTGAATACATTCTGTGCTTGTAAATCATTATTTTATGTTTTTAACGAATTATTTTTTCTCAAAAAATAATACAGTTAGTGCGATCGTGTTTTTTTCCGGAAGTCACGGTTAAACTACACTTCCGCTTAGAATACACATTCGCTGCACCTAAATAGTCCTAGTATTTTTTCGATATTAAAATGACTTCTACGTGTTATTTCAATACAGTGAAGTCATAATTATACTATCGAATCGTCATAGATAATCAATTTTCTAGAAAATATCAAATTAACAGTACGCGCATATATATTTCATTTGTCGGCAGGTACGTATAAGGCACGAGTATGAATTTTAGTCGTATGCCCATTCACTAGAAGTCGACCCCACGCTGTATAGAACAATGTTAATCTCACAAATATGCCACTACGCAGAGCTAATTATAGATCATGGTTTACATATATATATTTATATATACGAAAGTAACGCTCATACTTTGTATCAAAGTACCGTGGTGTAATGCAGAGCGTGTAGAACTTCTAAGCATGGACTATTTATGGACGCGAGTTCGAGTCCCAATTGGAACTGTTCTTTTTTTTTTTTTTTAATTCTTATTTTATGCGATTTTTTAAACATTATAGATTTATAATAATTAATTCACTCACATGAAACATAGTTATAATATAAGCCGAAATCCTGAATCCGCCCCTGGTGACGAAAACAAATCAAACTAACAATGTAAATCTCACAAATATGCCATGGGTGTTTTGACAGACTTTACGCAGAGCTCAGTGAAAGAGTTAGTGTGCATGTTAAACGCTCGCATCGCCGTTGAAATGCTACATTTACTAAAACTGTCAACTGATAAAAAAAATCTCTGGACAAAAATATTAATAATAATAAAATAGACTAAATTGTGCAATAGCATGATCAATTGCATTCATAAATTTGATTTTACAATACATGTTCAAAATAATTCGTTACCAGTACTTTCTGTACTTTGATTTCTATCTGCTTTTATCATTAGAATAAGAAAAAAAGTTATTTACAAATCACTATGTACATAATATTTGATGAAAATCCATTATAACAGTATTTCGTGAAAACATTGCCAGAATTTTAACATGTCACATTGTCATCCATTTTGAAAATTTAAAATCTCAACTTCCTGTTGTTGTTGTTGTTGTTGCAATTATTAAAAAAAAACTGGTTCTAGAAATGTTCTATAAGTGTCCTTAATAAATGTTGTAGTGATATATTTGTTTAACTTGGCAATTTATCAAAACTTTGTTTAGTCCAAATAAAACCATTAATATTTAAAAAAAATGTTATAAAGTTCTTGCAGTGTAACAGCAGATACAGAACACATCAAGAATATTAAATGTCGTTCTGACATCTCTTTATTCTTAGCAATGCTCTGGAACATATTAAGAACAATCACATTATAGAACTGTTTTGAATATGTTTTAAGAACTGTTCTTGAACATATTAGGAACCAAAATGTTCTGGAACTGTTCTTAAAATATTCTAGGAACTGTTCAGGGACATATTTGGAACAAAAATGTTCTTGAACTGTTTTTAAAATGTTCTAAGAACTGTTCTAGAACTTATTAGGAACAGACAATGTTCTTGAACTGTTCTAAAAATGTTCTAAGAACTGTTCAAGAACACAAGTTTTAGAACTATGGCTTGATTTCTTTCAGGAACTGTTCAAGAATAGTTCCTGATGTTCAAGAACTGGACAAGAACTGTTCCTGACCACAAGAACCGAGTTTCGCAGGGGACTTTAAGCAAGTACAAATTAATTAAGCAGTGTCAGTTTCCCAAAAAGAAACAAATTAATAGGCAAATTGTAAAAAGTTGCAACCACAGAATTTGAAAAACATTGAAAAAAACCAAACTTATCATGCATTTAAGTTTAATTTGTACATATCTGTTTTATTTTTTTATTAGGTCAGGATTGTAACAGACTGTAAGATTTCCAAGGATGTTGATGAAAAACAACACTAGATTAAGGCATTGAAGACTGTTCTGATTTATTTTTACAAATGCCAGTTATTTGTAAACTAGTAAATAAATATAAATGGAAACTGATTCTAACCATGGTTGATTGAATGACTTGAGCTTAACATTACTTTCAATGGTACTTAGTTCACCTAACATTTTCCCCTGGCTTTCTAGAAGACTAAAATACTCCACACAACAATCTTCCAATGCAGATGGCTAACTTTGCATGATCTGGCTGAATGTTTAATCTTGAAACAATTTAAGATGAGAACAATAGAAATTACAGACTGAGAAAACTAATTTTTGACAAATATTTTCCAAAGTCCCATTTATAATGATGTATGTTGTAAGGGTAAAGTTTTGCCCCTTGCCTGAGGTAAATTACTTGATTTCTGTGACTATAATCTGAATACATTGTCGGAATGGTGTAATTGATCCAAAATGGACATATCCAACATGAACAATATATGTTCCTATTCAACAACATTTTCACTTTAAACCCCTATCTCCTTTTCTGGTTTTTAATTTGTAAAACATGAAACAGCATCAGGTTATTTGTTAATAAGTACCAAAGTAACAACTGATTATGTATATGAAATATGTTGTTAGAAAAAAAAATGGATAGTTAAAGATCTGACCAGACCTTGAACATGTACAGATTTTCAGAGTTATCAATGTTATAACTGTTCCTTTTTTTTTTATTGCTCATGCATATAATATGCAGTTATAAAAGCTTTTGAAAAGGGTACAGGGAGTAAAATATTTTCACTAGAAGCCTGGATAAAAATGTAATAAGTGTTTAAGTAAGACAACTCCCCACAACATAATTGTTTCATGTATAATTTGTTAAGTTTAGCTGCTTCTTTCAAAACATGTACCTGCTGAGATTTGAACTCAGAACTCTGTGTTACCATTACAGTATAGGTCTTTACTTTGAGCAGCAGTTTGAAAATATGTGTAATTTTAATAGCAGTAAAGTATAAGAATTTTTTTTATTACATGAATGTGTATACCGGTCATTTTAAATTTTACCATTTTTATTGTATATATATATAGATAGATTAGACAATTTCCCACAGAAAAATGGAATCCACAATAAATTAGATAGAAAATGGAAAACAGATACATTTCTGTGGTATTTTAGTTATATCAGAGGACAGAACACTTATGTGGGGTCACTGGGTGACTTATAACTGACATTAATTCGGGTTATGAATATATGTGGTTTGAATACATACATGCAGAGTATTTAAAATAACCTAGTGAAAATAATGTTGAAATTCTTCTAAGTACCAAGTTTGTCCAATCTGATCAATAAACAAATTTTGGATAAAAAAAGAGATGAAACTACTAGAAATTAAGCCAGTTGAAAGAAAAGTAATGTGTTTTTAGTCTGTTTTACCTATGACATCATTTCTTTAAAACAATGGACTCATTTGAGTTTGATCAATTATAAACAAATTTTGGAAAGATGAATTAATCTTCTAGAAATGTAGCCTGTTGAAAGAGAAGTAATGTGTTTTACTGATAGCCTAGGCACATACATGACATCATTTCTTTAAAACAATGGACTCATTTGAGTTTGATCAATTATAAACAAATTTTGGAAAGATGAATTAATCTTCTAGAAATGTAGCCTGTTGAAAGAAAAGTAATGTGTTTTACTGATAGCCAACATATGAAATCATTTCTTTAAAACAATGGACTCATTTGAGTGTGATCAATAAACAAACTTTGGATAAAAAAAGAATGAATCTACTAGAAATTAAGCCTGTTGAAAGAAAAGTAATGTGTTTTACTGATAGCCCAGGCACATACATGACATCATTCCTTTAAAACAATGGAATCATTTGAGTTTGATCAATAAACAAATTTTGGATAAAAAAAAAATGAAACTACTAGAAATTAAGCCTGTTGAAAGAAAAGTTATGTGTTACATACTGATAGTCCACATAATAACATCATTTCTTTAAAACATAATGGACTCATTTGAAGGCATGAAAGTGTTTTCCTCTCTATCAGGTTGGAGGGACATGTTCTAAAACCTGGCCTGGCCTGCTGACTCAGCATTTTGTGTCGCCGGGCCAGGCCATATTTTATACATATTGAAAGTACAAGCTCTGAATATACTGGAACACAATGCTAGACCTTTATTTTGAAATTAAACTACATGTTTAATATAATGATTTTTTTTTAAGATGAGTTTAAATTTAGATAAAAAAATTGTAGTTTTATTGAATAATAATCGGATAAATTTGTATTTTATAATTATAATAAGTGCACATATCTGGGTTTACAAATCAATTCTTAAAATCAATGTGTTCAGATTCAAGTAATACATACATATATATGTTTTATTTGTGATGATTTGTATATTTTGTCTTTATTTTAGATGTAGAAATTCCATCTTACGGTTCATTTAGTAGGACATTAAGTAGTTCAAAACTACATGCATTATAAGTTCAATTGAAAACATGGTTTTTGGATAAGTTAATTAATTAATTATGTAATTGAACTGCATGATCATTACTTAGATGAATAAGTTGTTGTATTGAAAGCCCTTATCTGTAATAGTCGAGAGTAATTTATATTGAAAATACTATTTCAATTATTTCATCATAAAATTCAGAGGACACTTTTATAAACAAAATATGTTATTAGCTGTGTATGCGAGATGATCTTATTAGAAAACCAGCCAGATCTTCAGTTTACATGACGTGTTATGCCCCAACATAACCATATTTGATTGTTGTTAACACGATCATAGAGGGTTTGAAAACATTATCATAAATGTTCATCAAACCTGGACAGTAGTGATCCTATCAAAATCAAGCGATATTAAACATGCAGTTTAATTTCTAAACAAGACATGGAAATTCCATGAAACCAGGTTTTCTATATTGGAAGGTGTTTGATTAAGAATTAACAGATCTGTCAAATCTTTCTGTTAATAGTTAATCAAAGGTAATTCAAGTAACAGGGAATATTTCTATTGATGAATAATCATAATTACTTTGCCAATTAAATATATCACAATTTTATCTAACAAATATCAGTTCAATACAATCAATTGTGTGCTGATGGCCTCATTTATTAAGAACATATAATAGATAACAGATATTACACAACCTTTTGTTGTAAGCAGCCACATTTTATGATCCCTAATGCCAGGTTGATAATCAGTGATCTGCCTTAACCCTTTACTTGATAGTAACGCGTTTATGCCTTTGCAAACAGACTAGATCCAGGGACCGAGGTTATGAAACTTACTCAATTTGAGCATGTTATAGAAATATTGTTGTTGAAGTTAGATGCTTGAGTTACAAGTTTATGAAATATGCCCATTGCAAAATAGGGTGAAATTACAAACCAACGATGAGAATAAAATCCATGTTTGGAGTTTGTCGCCATGGTTACAAAGCATTTTTAGTTTGAGCATGATGCTAAAGTTGAGCATGATGCTCAAACTAAAAAAGCTCTGTTAGCTTGAGGACAAAGTTTGGAAAAAAAATAATCTACTTTTAGTTTGTAACTGAAATCTACTTTGCAACGAGCCAATTTCCTAGCCTTGTAATCTAAGTGTGTAACTACAATAGTAATAATTATGTTAACATGCTCAAAGTTTCATGACCTCGGACCCAGATCAGACAGCTTCTGTAGGAGCTGTCTGATCAGGGTCTGCTCTGTTAGCTTATAGAATGTTATAGATTTGATTATTCACAAAAAAAAAAAATTGAAAATATCTATATGCATGGTAAAGTTATGGTCTGAACAAAAAAAGTTCAAGTAAAGTATATTTTCTGTCACTGTGACCTTGACCTGGAAGCTAAAGACCTTCACCTGGAAGCTAAACACATAAATTGTGCATATGACACAGCGTCTTGATATGGTGTATATCTGTTCCAAGCTATTTGAAAATATCTCTATGGATGAAAAAGTTATTGTCCGGACAAGAAAAGTTCAACTGATGTCTATTTGTTGTCACTGTGACCTTGACCTTGAAGCTACAGTTTTGTATGTGACACATCATATTGATATAGTTCATATTTGTGCCAAGTTATTTGAAAATATCTCTATACATGACACAGTTATGGTCCGGACAAGAAAAGTTCAATTAAAGTCTATTTCTTATCACTGTGACCTTGACCTTGAATCTACAGCATTTTTTTTTGCATTTGGCACATCGTCTTGATATGGTGCATGTTTGTGCCAAGTTATTTGAAAAGATCTCTATGCATGGCAAAGTTATGGTCCGGACAAGGAAAGTTGACGCCCGCCCGCCCGCCAACTTCGCCAAACTTATAACCAGATTTTTCCTTTGGAAAACCTAGTTAAAAAGGTATATCATTGTGTTCCAGTATATTCAGAGCTTGTACTCTCAATATGTATAAAATCTGGCATGGCCTGGCCCGACAAAAAATGCTGAGTCAGCAGGCCAGGCCAGGTTTTAGAACATGCCGGTTGGAGGATAATATGGCTTAAGACATTTACTAGCCTAGGCTATGTAAGGCATGTTCTAAAACCTGGCCTGGCCTGCTGACTCAGCATTTTGTGTCAGGCCAGATTTTTATACATATTGAGAGTACAAGCTCTGAATATACTGGAACTCAATGATAGACCTTTATTTAGAAATTAAACTGCATGTTTAATAGAATTTTTTTTTTCTGAGTTTTATTTAGCAATCACAATAACAAAAGCCCATTCATAAATGACGTCACCTAAAATAGAATTACGTCACGCGCGTGCACAAATACGCTCCGAATTACATTGTGTGCACATGTCATACGGAAGCTAAAGAGTTCCGACTGAAACAGAAAATCCACAGGTGTCGAAACGTGTCTGTCCGGTTAAACCATAAAATAAAACCGGTATGGACTGCATTTGATATTGCTGCTTCATACTTTTAAATCCACAGGAGTCGAAACGTGTCTGTCCGGTTAAACCAGAAAATAAATCCGGTATGGACTGCATTTGATATTGCTGCTTCCTACTTTTACTTAAACTATGATTGATTGTCTTATCTTGACCGACACAAGTCTTAAAGTTGTTCGCATTTTATTTCTACTACCAGTAATGAATAAATTCTCAACAGGACCAGTCCTTTTAGTTTTGACAAGTGGCTACCTCACACTTATGAAAATGTTTATGATTGGAACTTTATATAAGCTTCAAGTCCATCTCAACAGATAATAACAAAACATTTAGATATGAAGTTATATGTTTAATTTATTGATATAAAAAAATACACATCTTACCTTGAAATTAAGCTATGTCGATACAGAAACAGAATTATTCATCCTTTTCAGTTAAAATAATATCTGAGGTCCATGTAACGAACGATAACTTCTGTTGAAATATTTACTTAGTTTTAAGTTAATTATTTCCATACTCTAGATATAAGCGTTTTACTACAGGCATGCTTTTACTCTTCCCCCCTTTCAGACACATTGTGAATAACCTGAAACAGATCAGTGATAACGAGCAATGTTGCCTTACATCTAGGGGAAATTATGGACATATCTATAAATGAAAGTAATTATTGAAAATAGTTGAAGCCTTTGTGGAAAACGTATTGAATCATTCCGTTATAGATACTTAGTTACATACGAATATTGAACATATTTTGGAAAACGGAGCAATTGCTGACAATGAGAAATTCCTCCTTTTTAAATAATGGTTTCATACACGAATCAAGGAAATGTTAAGTCAACCGTAGGGTCAAAATTTATTTTACATGTGAGGCGCTTCTAATTATTTAGGTCTTAAATCTTAATTAAACAATTTAGCTGATATGTTGTTTCAAGTGTGGTCTACTTTTTAAACATATGAGGATAAATTTTAACATCTGTTGTGTAATATCTGTTATTTATTATAATTATTATTAAAAAGGAGGAAGTTCATGCAATTTAACTGTTTTCTCAATGTTTTAAGCGTTTAAAGGTTGTCATTGTTGCTTCAGACATGGAAAGGGTTTAATAGCTTTTTATTGCATGTACATTTAAATCCCAAAATGTATTTGTTGTGGTTTTATTGACAAATACAAAACATCCAAAATCCTGACCAAAATAAATCCTGAAATTTGTAATCTATGTGGAATTTCAAAAATCCTGGAATTAGTCCTTATGAAAACATTATGTGTATGTTTAGACTAATGAAAATCAAGAATACATGTGTGTTAAAAATGGGCATCAATGTCGCCGAAAAGACTGCATTGATTTATTTTCTGCATCAACTTTCCCTTGTTTATACATGGATTCAAAAAATAACTTTTGTATGGGTTGTGTGTAAATTTTGGGATTTAAATCTACATGCAATAAAAAGTTTAATCAAAGCGCTGAAGGCACTTTATTTGTTTGGGTAAATAAAACTGTCATTTGCCTTTGCATAGATATGTGATTTAATATGGACAAGCATTTTCAGTGAAAAGATATCCCCCGCCAACGATGGCTTGTTTGTAATTGATGGCTTGTTTGTGCATGAAGGTCTTTATGTTTAATGTGCAATTGACCTTTAAATTTCAACTTCTTCGCACAAGATCAAGGGGAAAGAATAAAGTTATGACACTGGTTTATCCCGTTCCGCGCCAAATTATAAAATATCGACTGGGATTACTTTATGATAAAATATTTTAACGAAATAAATCAGAGGGACGATTAAATAAAACTGTATTTTCCGAAACTGCTTACTCGGGAACATCAATTATTGCAAAATAGTGCAGTCCAAGATAAGACACCACCTTTAAAAGCGGCGTCTTATCTGGAACTGCACTATTTTCAACAGAGTATTTATGCGGTGAAAGGGTTAATAATCAATATTACAAAACTAAAGGGGTGTCATTTGTTATTTCTTAAATAACACAGGAAAAATGTGAATACTAGGTTTTGCTTCTTAAACCAACAGTGACACAAATACAATAGATATCTTTACTCTTCTTAAAGTGGAGCTAAAATGCATGGATAATTATGTATCAGACAGTGTTATAATAAATGTAAATGATTTTATACCATATTTATTCAGAAGTTCATTGCAGGATGTTGGTTCATATCACATTCAAGTTTCATCAAATTCTAGCAGCTAGTTACTGAGAAATAACTGTAGGCGTGGATTTTTTAATAAATCAGGGGCAGTAACTCTAAAAAAAATTAAGGAATCCAAAAAAGAGTTGGAGGGGAATAATGGCAGGAAGTTGGTTAATATTACATTCAAGTTTCATCAAATTCTAGCCGCTAGTTACTGAGAAACGGCTGCAAACGATTATTTTTTAATAAATCAAGGGAAATAACTCTAAGAAAAATTGACTTATCCAAATGAAAAATGAACAGGCATCATCCCAGTATAGTGGTTCATATTTATTTTAAGTTTCATGAAATTCTACCCGCTAGTTACTGAGAAATGGCTGAAAACGCAGATTTTTCAAAAAATCAAGGGCAATAACTCCAAGGAAAATTGACTAATCAAAAACAAAATTGGACGGGCATCATCCCAGTATAGTGGTTCATATTTATTTTAAGTTTCATGAAATTCTACCCGCTAGTTACTGAGAAATGGCTGAAAACGTAGATTTTTCAAAAAATCAAGGGCAATAACTCCAAGGAAAATTGACTAATCAAAAACAAAATTGGACAGGCATCATCCCAGTATAGTGGTTCATATTTATTTTAAGTTTCATGAAATTCTACCCGCTAGTTACTGAGAAATGGCTGAAAACGCAGATTTTTCAAAAAATCAAGGGCAATAACTCCAAGGAAAATTGACTAATCAAAAACAAAATTGGACGGGCATCATCCCAGTATAGTGGTTCATATTTATTTTAAGTTTCATGAAATTCTACCCGCTAGTTACTGAGAAATGGCTGAAAACGTAGATTTTTCAAAAAATCAAGGGCAATAACTCCAAGGAAAATTGACTAATCAAAAAAAAAATTGGACGGGCATCATCCCAGTATAGTGGTTCATATTTATTTTAAGTTTCATGAAATTCTACCCGCTAGTTACTGAGAAATGGCTGAAAACGCAGATTTTTCAAAAAATCAAGGGCAATAACTCCAAGGAAAATTGACAAATCAAAAAAAAAATTGGACGGGCATCATCCCAGTATAGTGGTTCATATTTATTATAAGTTTCATGAAATTCTACCAGCTAGTTACTGAGAAAATGCAGGTGACGGACGGACGGAAGGACGGACGGAAGGACGGACAACGCCATTTCAATATCCCCCTCCCTATTTCATAGGCGGGGGATAAAAAGGCAAGGCCTCGTCACGATCACAGCACCTATAATGGTTCTACGCTGTAGGTATATGACTACCATGATTAAGGAATATGTTACAAGCTGTCGGAACTGGGACCGTTATTGTACACTATCCCTACTTTATCTTTTGGTGCAAAGTAAAATCATCAAACATTTAAACATTCATTTCATCACATAAGCATACACATATATATACTACAGTAAGGTCAAACATATTACTAGTGTTAACAAGATATCCTTCAATTTGGCCTTGTGACATAGTTTCAGAAAGGTTTATAGCAATGTTCAAAAACAGCCATCAGCCAAAGTTTCAACATGCTAACATTAAATGAAAAGCTTTATGAGTGTTAAACACATTTTCCTTAAATATGGTCTAATGACCTTATGTTTGATCCGATATGACACATATTTGAACTTGGCCTAGATATCCTCAGGACAAACATTCTGACAAAGTTTCAAAACACTGAAGCAAACATTGAGGTCAAGAGTGTTTACAAGATTGTTCTAAAAAATTTCCTAGTGACCTTGTTCTTTTTTATCCAACATGATCTTTAATTGAATTTAGCCTAGATTTGACCATAACACCAATTCTGACAAAATGTCAACATGCTAAATGTCTGATTGTTTACAAAATGTGCCTTCAATTTGCTCTAGTGACCTATTTTTTGACCCACCATGACCTTTATTTTTACTAGGCCTATATATTGTCAAGACAAACATTCTGACAAAGTTTCAACCTGCTGGAGTAAAAGTGTGGTTTCCAGACTGTAAACAAGATTTCCCTTCAGATTGGTGAAATGACCTGTTTTATGACAGGATATTACCCAAATTTGAACTTAGCCTTTCTCCAAAATAACATCAAGACTATAATTCTTACAAAATTTCAACATGCTAAAGATAAATATGCAGCCTCCAGTGTTAACAAGATTTTCCTTCAATTGGAACTAGTGACCCAGTTTTTGACCTCATATGACCAAGTTTCAACCTTGGCCTAGATATCATTAGGACAAACATTCTGACAAAATGTGGCCAAGTGACCCAGTTTATGACCAGAATCACTGGATATATTTAAACATAACCTAGTTATCATCAAACAGTTATTCTGAAAACATTTCAACATGCTTAAGTTAAATAAGGCCCCCAGAGTGATTACAATATATATTTTCCATCAAATTGACATTGTGATCTTAATTTTCACCTTACAGGGCCCAGTTTATAACTTGGCCAAGATTTGTTGGAGATGAACTACTGCTAAACTTGCATTCATATTGGATGTTGTAAAATTTTGCCTGTATAGTGTTCACAAGGCAATTGTTGATGGCGTGAGAACGAAGGAGTCTGACATCAGACAAAATGTGATCATGAAAAATACATACTGTGCAATCAAAGAACAGGACTTTATTTGATTTTGATATATACTTATCCGTTTATAACTTGGCCAAGATTTGTTGGAGATGAACTACTGCTAAACTTGCATTCATATTGGATGTTGTAAAATGTTGCCTGTATAGTGTTCACAAGGCAATTGTTGATGGCGTGAGAACGAAGGAGTCTGACATTAGACAAAATGTGATCATGAAAAATACAAACTGTGCAATCAAAGAACAGGACTTTATTTGATTTTGATATATACTTATCCGTTTATAAACATTTATACATGTATAACTTGTATTAATCCATTAGTATTATATGTAATCAGCTGAATTTCCTCTCCAGTCATCCTCATAACAGCTGTAATTCCATCATTGTATGAGTTGCTCTCAATCTATTCCTTGTTTAATGTTGATGCAGGAAGTTATATTATCCCACAGTCAAAGATGCATGCAATTTGCATATCACTAACTGCCTATTATATATGAACTTCCTCTCCCATTTTCGCCATAACAGCTGTGATTCCATGATTGTACAGGTTGCTCTCAATCCATTTATTGTTTTGATGTGTATGCAGGAAAGAATATTACCCCACAGTCAAAGATGCATGCATTTTTCATTGTATTGACAGGTACCAATGACCAAAGGGTATATCACTAACTGCCTATAACTGCCTATATAGATATGAATTTCCTCTCCAGTAATCACCATAACAACTGTTATTCCATGATTATATGAGATGTTCTTAATACATTCTGTGTTTTAAAATAAAAGTTGATGCTGATATCAATAATCATTGACTGCTCAGTGCTGTTTTAATACAAGACAATAACTGCAAATAAGAGTGACTTTTAATAAAATAAGATGATAAATGTCTTTAAATAAAATAAGATGATAAATTAATTAAAAAATAGATCTATGAGAATATACATGTATATTAGTTATGTCAGAAAGCCAAGCTTTGGGCTCTGAGAATAGTTTTCCAGTTTTGATTTAGATCAGTTTCCTAATCAGTTTGTACCTCTGTGCAGTCTTATCTGGATTATTCATTAAAACCAATTACTTTAAACTTATCTATTTTACATCAATTGTAAAACAAGCTTAAATCTTATTATTTTACATCAATTGTAAAACAAGCTTAAATCTTATTTTAATCACACTCCATGTCCTTGAGATACAACCAGTGCTCACGCCATTTGTGCAGAAAATCCCAATCTTCACCGATTCGAATTCAGTAGATATTTGGGGGATTTTTTAGAATTGGGTAGATTATGAGGATTCCAGTGAATGTTTGTGTTTCTATGATTTTTTTTTCAAAGGGGCCAACTCCCCACTTGTGTTCGGAAAAAAAGGAGCCTTTAAGGCCGTTTTCAACAATGTTTCCGTCATATCTGGGCGACCAGTTCACCTACTCATGCATTTCCTGGTTTACCACTCCAGTACACCGCACAACAGGCTGCTTTTCCACTTAGACTGTTAAACAGACCATTGGTGAAAGAGGAATGACGCAGGTCACAATGACTTTTGTCAAACGTCGGAATGAATGTTGGTCAAGCTGGGATTCAAACTCACAACCCCTGGAATGACAGCCCGCGTCGCTACCGGAGATCGGCCATTAAATTGTTGACAATGTGCAATTATAATACTTTTTCTCACAATGTTACTTACATGAATCATGTTTTTCCGCAGGGTGGGTTCCTTTAGAGCATCGCAGTGATCCTGACCTGCAATGTGCCTTGTTAAGATTCAATTTCGATAATTGTCACATATCCTTTTTTACTTGTAAAAACAGTTTTTAATTTTGTTAAGAGCACACAGCAAAAGTCATGCCCATATAAATCCGTTTCGGCTCTTGAATTCACTGGGGACGTTTCATCTTTGGTTCGCTTAGTCTGAAAAAATGTTAGTTTTAACCAGGGTCTTTCAAATGGTATGGTCTAGAATCAAGCACAGTGCGCGAAATAAGCTGTATAGTATCACGTGACCAACATCCGGCGAACCCGCCATTTTGGAAAACAGAAGAAAACGATCAAGTTATAAAACTACGTATATCTAAATGTTTATCCATCAAAGTGACCAACAAAGTAATCCTTGATGCAATGTAAGTATTCTTTATTCTTTGCATGAAAGTATTTTGTCCTGACATTTCTTTTTTAGGTGGTTTTTCGTATTTGAAAGTTTACGTTGATACGAACGACTTTGTTTACGCCATTTCTGTAATCGCCGAAAGCTGAAAATCTACTTTTTTCAGAATGAATGTATATTGTTTTATGGCGCATCGACAGCTAAGGTCATTTAGCGCGCATTTAAATTTTATTATTCATGATCCCTGGGTGAACAAACCAGTACTAGGCTAGAAAATGTGCCTTGCCCAAGGGCACTCCACCATGACCGAATTGCCGCGACTGGGGATCGAACCCGGGACACCCGGTTTCGAAATCCCCGACGCTAACCACCTGACCACAGCGGATTCCTACTTTTTTCGGAGATTTTCCTACTTGCATGGTGTTTATGGGACTAAAATAGCGGCTTTTTTCTTTTATATTTAAGTCTAATTTATGATGTCTATGTCTTAGATTTTCATATTTCATCCGTATTTTCATGTTTTGACCTGTTTAAAATGTAAAGAATTTTGGTTTTGGTTTTTTTTGCACGATACGTTGATATTTTGAAACTGTTTTATATTGGAAATTCTCCTACTTGCATGGTGTTTATGGGACTAAAATAGCGGCTTTTTTCTTTTATATTTAAGTCTAATTTATGATGTCTATGTCTTAGATTTTCATATTTCATCCGTATTTTCATGTTTTGACCTGTTTAAAATGTAAAGAATTTTGGTTTTTGTTTTTTTTGCACGATACGTTGATATTTTGAAACTGTTTTATATTGGAGATTCTCCTACTTGCATGGTGTTTATGGGACTAAAATAGCGGCTTTTTTCTTTTATATTTAAGTCTAATTTATGATGTCTATGTCTTAGATTTTCATATTTCATCCGTATTTTAATGTTTTGACCTGTTAAAAAACTAAAGAAAAATGGTGTTTTATTGGCACAATACGTTGATATTTAGAAAACAGTTTTCAATGTGAAGTTACTTCCAACTTGCATGGTGAGATATATTTAATGCCCAAGACATGATCTTAAAATTATTTTGAAAGTTTGAAGTGATTTTGAGCTATAATTTTGGCCAAAATCAACAGTTACAGGGTCCTACATGTAACACCTTCTTATGCAAGGAAAGGGGGAACATGTAGCTTAGCAGTCCTCAGAAATTTATACTAATTTAAGCTTGTGATAATTGTTTTTGTGTGAACTTTTTTTTCCAAGTATGTACTAAGATATATTTTGATACCTCATTCTGATATTCAAGTGACATTTTTCTAATTTTACAGGATGTGAGACCTTGTAGCTTGCTATGAAACTGTGCCGTTTCGACTTCCTTCCTCACAATGCCGTTTGGGAAAAGAAAGAAGACTAGGACGTTCAGTGTGAGAAAGAACGAAAGTAAACTAAAGATTTAAAACGAGAGCATTTTCTACAATCCCAAAATAAATGTGTTATTGATTTTTCATTTTTCATAACATATACAAAAGAAAGTCTCATCTTAAATAGCAAAGTATTTGTTCCTAATATTCTATGTACAATCCTTGTGTGTAGCCACTGTGTATGTGTGTGTATATATATGTATATGTGTGTGTGTCCCTTGTACAGTGTTGTGTTACATAATGGTGCTTGTTGTCAATCATCTCAAAGAAACATGTTGTTATCATTTATTATGACATTGATTAAAAAGAACAAAACACAACTTCTGTTTGTTTTATTAGCTCACCTGAGCACATCATAAGCCTCTGCTAAACTAGTTTTTAACGAATTATTTTTTCTCAAAAAATTCTACGTGTTTTTTCAATACAGTGAAGTCATATTTATACTATCGAATCAACAAAGATAATCAATTCTCTAGAAAATATCAAATAAACAGTAAATGCATATATATTTCATTTGTCGGCAAGCGTAGGAATTTTTAGTTATATGCCCATTCACTAGTGAGTGACGTAGTTAACGGAAGTCGAACCCATGCTGAAGAACCATGTAAATCTCACAGATATGCCGAATCAACACAGAGAATCAATTCTCAAGAGAATATCAATTTAATAATAAAGGCATATATTTCATGTGTCTGCAGGCATGTATGAATGTTGAGTTGTACGCCCATTGACTAGTGAGTGACGTAGTTAACAGGTGCCCATTATGTAACGCTAGCAAACCTGACCTTCGACCCAACGTTGTAGAGCAATGTATCTGCAGAGCTCCAGATAAGGTGCGTGAATACATTATCACCGCATTGAAATGCAGGAAAAACGAATGAAAATATTTCCTGTTCGTCGTATCACGCATTTAAATCCGGAATAACGAATATAGAACATTTTCTGTGCGTCGTTTGAATCATAAGACAAAATGAAAGTGACGTATTTTCCAGAGAAATCCCGATCGTTAAATATAATCGCGGTCGAATAAATTACCCTAACACCGTATGTAATTCGCCTACTTCACCGGTATGTGCAGTTTTTACGGAACAACGAGTTCTCACGCTTCGGAATTTATACACAAATAATGTCTGCTCCAAGCGAAAAAGATCCGTCTGCACAACCAATTAAACCTGGTTCGTTATTAAAATATATCAAAATGGAAGAACGGCTGAGTTCTGCAATAGTCGAGTCAATCTGTAAGTTTACCTTCAAATAATTGCAACAGAATTTTTTTTGCGATATTATTGAAGATTAATATCTACTTTACAATATATCAAAAGTCTAAAAAAGTCTAAGTCTGCTAAATAGCAAAACAATGACATCAAAAGTTAGAAAATACCCTCAGATTTTGAAGTTCCATGCAGTCCACCGTAGAAGGTTTATCAGTGTACTGGTCGGAAAAACACCTGGCAATTTAATTGCTTTATCTAAAAATAATCTAATGACCCCCGAAGAAATGGTTACTAAACCCATATGTAATTGATACTGGCTTATTAATAGCCTACAGTACAATAATAAACCTTGTACGGAGAACTGCATGGAACTTCAAAACCTAAGGGGATTTTAATAATAATAATAATAATAATAATAAAGGCTTTATTTATAGAGGACACTCATTTGACATAGTACTTGTATGCAAGTCAATCTTCCATGAGGGCCTCACACATAAACAAAATGGAACGAAACATGAACAAACGTGTGTTACATATGAACTACTCAATGTTAAAATTATACATGCGCTTAAAATTGATATGTCTATTACTGTATCGTAGAACAGCCACAGATCTAAATATTGTGCATAGTTTCATGAAATACAATTGTACTACAATTATCATTGAATTAAGATTGGTTTATCATGTAAATATTGGGATTTGAAATGTTGAATAGACGTTGAGTTTTGAATATATGATGGAAGGGAATTCCAAACTGATGAACCGAAAAATATAAATGTACATGTATTTCGATATATTTCCAAGTTAGGATTTGGTGTGTACAACTGGTGTAACAATATTATAACTTTTGATGTCATTTTTTTGCTATTTAGCAGACTTAGACCTTTTTAGACTTTTGATGCTGATATCAAGATAGCTTCCATCGGCCAGGCGATTATACAAGCAGCAAGACCAAAGGTTCAGATGCCTCCACTCCAAATAGGATTAGGAGTTCAGTTGCATCACCACTTTTCCTCAAAGTTTTTGATTGATATGCTTAACAAGTTAGGCTTTAGTTTGAAACAAGCGCTGCAGTTGCACAAGGTATTTGCCTTATCTGAAGGATAGCCAGTCTTGCCAATTTGTAGCAGACAATGTTGACCATAACTTGCGAACATTAGATGGTCACAAAACATTTCATGGTATGGGCATAATTGCTTGTAACAACTGGATTACAAATGGTCTGACACGTGGTCGTGGTTTGTCTGAAGCACAAAGAAACCAATGGTTGCTTTGGATGCCAGCATGTACAAAATACAACAATGCAATGCAATAATTTGCCGGTGTCTCTTACCATACCAATGAACAACATGTTGAGAACAGTCACTCGAGAAGAGAAAGAGATGAAACAAAAATCCTTGAATTTCTACAGGACAGAAATCCTTTTGAGGAAACCCATTTCCTTCGAAACATTGAATCGATCTGGTTTAACAGTAACTGCCGCTAATCAAGTGAATGTAGATAGTGCAAGATGGTAGGTCAAAAGGTACTTGACTCTATGCTTAATGCAAATATCTTAGGATATAGTTTCAAACGTTCAAATCACGCAGTAACCCTTAGTTCTAAATCCATCATGAAAGTGAATGAGGAAACTATTCACATTGATCCACAGTTGCTTTTCAGCATCTAGCTGCTGCAGCTGATAGGCTGTATGACAACCAAGCAGATGTGTTTAAATATAAATTGTGTAGTTTTCCATCATCATTATTTGAATCTTCTGGAATGTTTCGTCTAGCTGACAAAACTGCTTTGGCTAATGCAATTTGGTCACTTGGCAATTGCAGTATACAGGAACAAATTAGCGATTCAGTGAAATATGTTATCGATGGTGGTTCACTGCTTCAGCGCTTGCCTTGGACATTTGGTGGTATTTGTAAGAATTACGTTGAACATGTCAAAAGAAAATATTGTTCGGCCTCAGTCGTGTCTGATGGTTACTTAAATGGTTCTTCTACGAAAGACTGCGCACATCAGAAACGTTCCTGAGGAATTGCTAGTACAAATGTACAATTCAACAAATGAACACCATTCAGATCTAAGACAGACCACTTCTTAGTTGGAGCATGCATGGAGTGATGACCGGGATAGCTAGTGCGGAAAACCATAAAACAGTTGTTGTGGGGAAAGATACAGACCTTCTGGTTTTGCTTTATCATGCCAACATTTCTGCAAACAAACTTTATTTCATATCAGGTGGAAATCTGAGGAATGCTAAAACATTCAAGGAGTGGGACATCATTCGAACAAAAGAAGTACTTGGTTCTATGTGCAGAATGCTTCCCTTTATCCATGCAGTCACAGGTTGTGAAACCACATCTAGAATTTTTGGAATTGGCAAAGCGGCTGCATTGAAAAAACTAAAAACATCTGTAAGCATGCAACAAGCATCTGTTCTCTTGGAGAGTAAATCAACTAAAAAAGAAATAACCACAGCTGGTGAAAAGTTATTGTCAGCTTCTACAATGGTGGTCTGAAGGAAGGACTTGATGCTCTCAGATACAGAACATTTCTCAGCAAAGTCATGACCAGCATCAATTATGTGCCAGTTCACGCAATGCTACCAACAAATATTTTCACCGCTTACTTGTTTACCTTCAAATACAGGAATGGATTGGAAATGAATCTCTATTTAATCCACTTGAGTGGGGTTGGAGGTCTGAAAGTGGATTATTCATGCCAGAACAAACCAAAATGTTACCAGCACCAGAGGATTTGTTGAAAATTATCAGATATTCCTGCAAAACGAATTGTGACACAAAGCGGTGTACTTGTAAGCGGTATGGTTTAGAATGTTCGTCCGGATGTGGGGAATGTTGCGAAATAAGTTGTTCAAATGTACAGGTTGTGGTGGACCAAGACTTGGAAGAACTTTTAGATTAAACATGAAGTTTTTAAAGTAAAACATATTTTTATTAGAAAATACTTACCAGTCATTTATTACCTGATATATACATCTCCTAACCCTTAATTCATCCAGAAAAAGAACTCGCCTAGCGTATCCCTCACGCCTGTGTGATATACACGGTCACCGGTAAATACCGGCGCACGAGGTCAACGTGTCACTTTTAGTTTTCAAGTAAGTGTTGGTTGACGACGCGGGGTTGGGAGGCGGGAATATGAAATGACTGGTAAGTATTTTCTAATAAAAATATGTTTTACTTTAAAAACTTCATTTTTATGTCAAAAATACATTACCAGTCATTTATTACCTGATGACTTTTCAGCATCGGTCGGGAGGCATCTGCCAACACTTCTAGTCCTACAGGTAATGCAGCACATTGTAGTTATTTTTTATTTAATTTATTTACTTAGTACTGAGACACAACAGCCTGTGAAAGTAGGAGAATGGATTGATAAATTTCAATCGTTAAGTACTTTATTGTTGTGTCTAATATGTAATTTAGCATATAACTCGCTGAGACGCCACCAGTGGCCCCAGAGAGTGAAGATTTTCAGTTTGCTTAGACATAGATCGCAGGTAGAAATTTGAAAAAGTCGATTGAGATTTCCATACCGCGGCACGAAGAATATCCTCTAAAGGCACATTGTTGGAAAAGGCCCAACTAGTGGAGAGTGCTCTAATTTCATGTGGACGAATCTGTAAAAACGAGAGATCGCGAACTGAAAGATTAGTGTAGGCTAATTTAATTGTACAGGATATCCAGCGGGAAATAGAAGCCGCTGATATATCCTTACATCCTATCAGAGGGAGAAACAACCTCTTCCTACGGCCCCTTGTCCCTTTAACTCTCTTAAGGTAAAGCTTAAGAGCTCTAACGGGACATAGAAGTCTGTCGGCATCCAACGGACCACAGCTCGCAGAAAGACTGGGAACCGTGATTGGTTTAGGAAGGACCGAAGGTAACTGGTTCTTGGCTAAAAAAACCTGACTGACAAAGTAGAGTGAACGAGCCATCAGATTCATTGAATCTGATAAAGCCGGTTTCTACTGAAAGCGCATGCAACTCACTTCTACGACGCGCGGTCGCAAAGGCAAGAAGAAAGACAGTTTTGTAAGTTAAAAATTTTAACGAAGCAGAAGACAGAGGTTCGTACGGCGCCTTTGTAAGAGACCAAAGAACGCAAGATAAATCCCATTTTGGAGTTAAACTCCTACAAACGGGTTTATCTAGTTCGAATGATCGCATACGTTCCGAGAGAAATGGATTAGCACCAATACTCTCTCCCCCTTTGAACTTAAGCGTATTCGAAAGCATTGAACGATAACCTTTTATTGTGCTAACAGCTAGATCTTTATCTTCAAAAAGAAAAAGAAGGAAATCGGCAATCCTAGCTACAGAGGGACACTCAGGATTGATCGACCTAGCATGACACCAATCTGAGAAGACTGTCCATTTGGAATCATAGACGATTCTAGTGGATCGTCTTCTGGATTGAGCGATGCGAGAGGCAACTTTTTGAGAAAAGTTTCTCTCTCGGATCGATCGCTTGATAATGTCCAAGCGTGAAGATGAAGCATTGCCGGGTTGGTATGAAGATGCCGCCCCGGTTGCTGAAACAGAAGGTCGTCTTGAAGAGGAAGACGTACTGGTTGTGCCGACAGGCAGGCCAGGAGGTCGTTGAACCAAGACCTCTGGGGCCAAAATGGCGCTATCAACAGGATTCTGCACTGTTGAGAACGAAGAACCTTTTGTAGTACGATCGGGACCAGAATGAACGGGGGAAACGCGTACCCGAATAGACGGTCCCAATCGAGGGTCAGTGCGTCCACTGCCCAGGCTGCAGGATCGTACATCGGTGACACATAAAGTGGCAGCCGATGGTTGACTCTGGTGGCGAAAAGATCCACCAGTGGTGTCCCGATCCGCATGAATACAGAGTTTACTACACTCTGATTCAGTGTCCATTCCGCCGGAAGAACTTTGTTTTGGCGGGATAGACTGTCCGCTAAGACATTCAAATGGCCGGGGACGTGTTTTACTAAGACTACTAACGACGTCGCCTGGCACCAAAGGAGTAACTTCCATGTCTCCAGAAAGAGTAGATGGGAGTGCGTTCCTCCTTGCCTGCGAATGTAGGACACAACAGTAGTATTGTCCGTCGACAATAAAACAGTTGTGTTCGCAACGGAGGCAGAGAACTGTTTGAGAGCTAGCAGGACTGCTCTCACTTCTAAGTTGTTTATGTGCAAACAACGTTCCTCCGCTGTCCACATGCCCTGGGCTGTTAGGCCCTGTGGCTCTAAATGAGCTCCCCAACCCACAGCACTGGCATCTGTAAAAAGGTACAGATCCGGAGGTGATGTGATCAAGGGCACCCCTTGTAGATAGATTAACGGATCCAGCCACCACCGAAGGTGTGACTTGAAGAAATCCGTCAGAGCTATCTCCTGTTCCAGTGAGTCCACAGACGGACGCCACCGGGACAGAAAAAGATACTGAAGGGGCCGCATGTGGAGCCTGCCTAGACTGACTAGGTCGGCTGCTGCACTCAGGGACCCCTGAATTGACAGCATGGACCGGGCTGTTACCATAGCCTGATCCAGAGTGAGTCTGATCTTCCGGAAAAGAGAATCGACTCTGTCCGAAGGGACCCGAATCACCGCTAGGTCGGTGAGAAAGGTCATCCCTACGAATGTAAACCTCTTTGACGGAACTAAGTCCGACTTCTGCGTATTGGGAATAAGGCCCAATCGCAGAATGGTCCGCCAGGCTAGAGACAGATCGTGAAGGAGAATTAAACGATCTGCTCTGTGGAGTAGCCAGTCGTCGAAGTATTGAAGAAGCTGGGGCCCGTTCATTCGTAGAAAGGCTCCCACAGCATTTGTAATCTTCGTGAATACTCGAGGTGCGGACTTGAGGCCGAAGGGAAGTGCCCTGAATTGGTACACTTCTCCATTTACCACAAACCGAAGGTATTTCCTCGACGAGGAAGCGATCGGAATGTGGTAATAGGCGTCTTGTAGGTCTAACGAGACCGCCCAGTCGTCCTTCCGAATAGCCATTCTGATGGAGCGGGCCGACTCCATCTTGAATTTCTCGACCGGTATTAATAGATTCAGGGCTGACAAATCTATCACCGGTCTCCACCGACCGTCTTTTTTCGGAACGAGAAAAAGACGGCTGTAGAAACCCCGAGTATTGGGGTTGAGAACCCTCTCTATGGCTTTCTTTTTCAGAAGTGATGTAATCACTTCTGACATGGTCGGATGGCGTGACGACAGATCGATGGGCACGCTTGTCATGGGAGGGGGGGAAACGAAGGGAATTAGATACCCTTCTTGTATCACGGATGAAATCCAACGATCCTCCGTGATACTCCCCCATTCTTCCCTGAAAAATGACAGGCGGCCCCCTACTGCAATCTCCGGCCTCGGGATAGTCATAGAGAGGTGCGTACCCCTAGGGCTGCGGCCTAGGAGCCGTACCATACCTGGAAGTATGCTTCGGCTTAGCTCCCGTGAAACGGGGCTTCGGTTTAGCATAATTCCGGCCCGTGGAAGGAGGTTGTTTAGGCGGTACAGCCTTCACTTCCTGTTTCTGCTTTTTCGCCGGGGGCTTCCTAGTATTAGTCCATTTAGCCGCCGGTGCAGAGTATTTACGACTCTGTGACAAAGCATTTACTGCACTCGCCGAAAGGCGTCTGGATTGTTCTGACGAATCAGTAACAGTCACTGCAGCAACCCTTCCACCAAAGAGAAGATTGGAGGATAAGGGGGCGGCTCTTAAGCTGTCCTTGCTATTTTGTAGCAGAGAAGAGGATTTGACAAGTGTCGCATCTCTCCTCGCGGACAGCATTTCCGTGGCGTTCTGCAAATTCAGAGCCATCAGTTGCCGATTCCCCGTATCAAAAGCCTCCAGAATTCTGCTAGCCCCTCTGCTAGAGACATTCTCCTCTTTAAGTAGCAGTGCCAGAGCTATGGCGAAATGATCGTCATGTGAAGCCACCATGACTCCCAGACGCGCTCTGGCCTCCCATCTCTCAACCAGTTTAGCACTAACTGTGATTGAGGTGGGCTAGGCACTACCCTAAAAACTTCTTCAATAGCCTGCTGCAGGGACCAACGATCCGCAGCCGGCTCGTCTTCTATAGGTAATAGACTTTCCGTTTCTTCGTCAGACGAAGAAGTGGAGGATTGTCTAGGCCTACGACGAGAAGTATTGTGCTTAACCGGACTTCCCACCGGTTGACCAATTTCCGATCCAGAAATGGATTCATTCTCTGATAAATCCATAAGCTGGTGACGATCATGTGAACTCAACCTTCTATCCGCAGCAGAGAAAGGTTGCACAGAGTCAATCATCGGAGCCGAACTCACTGTATGTGATCTTTTCGACTTCCCCTTAACGGAACAAGCAATATTCCGATCGGGGGATTGCCTTTCAAAGGACTGCCTCTTGGAGAGGTGTCCTTCCGGGAGTCGTAAATTCCTATAATCAGGAATTTGACGATCACGGTAGGCATCACTAACCTGTCTGTCATAGAACCGATCACTCCTTCGTAATGAAGGTTGGTAACGTGGAGGAGTAATATCTCTTGAATAATACACTGTTCCCCTAGGAGAACGGAATGATTTTCTCGATATGTACTCTCCGTAATCTATGTCAGCAGGTTGGTTATTAAAACCTGGTAAACCAGTGTTCTGAATATCCAAATAATCAGGCTGTGCTGCGAAAGAATGATAACGTGTATCTATCCGATCGAGACGCACTGATCCCGGTTGCCTGGTACCGGGTTGCCCGGTACCTGGTTGACCGGTGGCAGGTCGAGTCATGTATGAATGACTGCCTTGCTGATTCTCCCATTCATCGTGAAATGAATGACCCATGTCCTCATTCCCGGTGTATGGATTAGTCATGCTGAATTGACTGACAGAATGCCCGGTCGCTTCATGCAGCCCGGTGCCCGGTCTAGTCATTTCAGAATGACTGCCTGGTTGCCCGGTGACTGGTCGTATCATTCTAGAATGATTGCCCGGTTGCCCGGTGACCGGTCTCGTCATTTCAAAATGACTGCCTGGTTGCCCGGTGCCCGGTTGCCCGGTGCCCGATTTAACCAAGGTAATATGACTGTCCAGTTTCCCGGAACCCGGTTGCCCGGTACCCGGTTGCCCGGTACCCGGTCGCCCGGAGTCATAAGGGTTTTGCTCGGAAGCATCACCCTGTGGACCAATGATAGGCAATTGTAATGCTCCATCACCGGTCCCCAAATTCTGCCCGCCGACCGGGTAATTTGGAACTCTGCTGTAGGCTTCCGAAGAATGCCTATCAACTGAGTGTGGTGAAAGAGGGGGCCATTCTGTTAGGTTTCCCTGAGAATGCCCCATTGCCTCACCCGAAGGTTCAGCACTAACACCAGTCGTCTGTTTGACCAGACGATATCATACGTTCCTCCGAACTTCGAGACGGTCCCGTCGTGGCTGTTACAGAGGCGTATGTCTTGACTGAAGATTGAAAAGCTCTGCCATAAGCTGGTGACGTCCTTCCGTCTAATCAACCCAGTCGTGGAGTCTGTTGGGGAAAAACCCTCGAATTCCCCTTCGCTCGTAGAGCTAATACTTACCTTCTTTCTTCAAAGGAACAGTTTTTACTCTTACGGCTTTTGTGAGTCCTCCTCGATATGGCCTGTTTCCAAACGGAAGCCGACCATAACGAACAGAACTCACATGGTGAATCCTTTGTGCACTCAGTGCACGCAATGCAGGAAGAGTGCGTGTCCCACAAGGCCACTAAATGACCGCATGAGCCACGCCTCTGTTCACCATTATGTGACATAGTATAAATACAAAATCAAATTACGAAGTTCAAAAACAAAAAATAATATTTTCTATTCTTTTATTTCACTACTCGTTTTTACGGACGTAATTCAATGAAAAAATATTTTTAAAATATTCTCCAAATGTCTATGTAATTATACAAAACAACAACAAAGGCGATAAACAATATTATCGCTACCGGATCGGGAAATCTCACCGTTGAAAATTAATTGAAAAATTAATGCACGGTCATTCAAGACCCGACTCGTAACTGAAATAGTGGGTGGGGTAACCACCCGCGGCTCTCAGCTAGTTGTTACTACAAAAAAACACAACTTAAACACAAACAATAAATAAACAAAGTTCAAGATCAAGAAGTAAATGTACAGTTTAACTGAATGAATTGACCCGTTAAAGCGAAAGCTTTAACTAGACAACGAAAATAAATTTAGAAAAATGAAAATAAATTCAAGCCTGTAGGTCGGTGTGTCCAGGAAACTAAAAGTGACACGTTGACCTCGTGCGCCGGTATTTACCGGTGACCGTGTATATCACACAGGCGTGAGGGATACGCTAGGCGAGTTCTTTTTCTGGATGAATTAAGGGTTAGGAGATGTATATATCAGGTAATAAATGACTGGTAATGTATTTTTGACATAAAAATTTGTTGATGTTAGTTATGTATGAATTGAGAAATGACACATTTTGAAGAAGAAAAAAGAGGATATTTAAATTCTGATAAAAAAAAACACATTGTAGAAAAAGAAGAACATATGTATACTGTATACAATTTCTTTTTTTCCAAAATGTTTTTAAAAAATTTCTGCTACAAACGCTGCGTGTCGTCTAGTTCAGGGATAAGGTTAATGCATTTTTAATGTTAACCGTTATATTTATGCCATAATGGCATTTATAAAACCCGAAAGAGATATTTTTAACCTCTGTACTGCTCAGTTATATTGGTGCTTTGATTTTAATACACATGAATCCTTTAACCGTTGACCTGTTTTGATATTTAACAAGTTTTTTCCTTTTAATACATCCGAGTTAAAATATCTTGCATAAATTTATGAAAAAGAAGTTATTTTGTCAAGGATAACAGAAAAAAAAAGAGAAAATCTGCCTATATATGTTTTTCAACGTTTCATAAGTCGTCTGCTGCAACGGCGTCAAATGTTAATGTTTCATGTAAAGGGTTAATGAAATTGAAAGGTTAAATGTTATATGTTATTCATGAAATTTAAAAAGGGCATTATTATTGTAAAATTTAATTGACAGTTCACGCACTTTGGATGACATCATTTGGTCCACTCTAGTCGAAAATAGGTAAATTCGGTACCAGCCTGAATGTTAATTACTACATAATATATCCCTATCTCTCAAACCGGCTTACGAAAGTAATGTGTCTATCGAATTTTCGAGTGCAGTTGATCAAATGATGTAGGTTCTCGGTCAAATTAGTAGTACAATACCATTTCAACATGTATGTTTTGCTTGTATATAATAGGTGGGAGGGGTAAATTTACGCCGAATAAATACATTTTAAGGTTTTATTAGGTAAAAAAATGCATACCGGTAGTTCAATCAAGATTTATATGAAATATGTTGGATTTAAAGTGGTTTAAGTTTTGTCTGAAATATAACATTGTTTTCAGTATAACTAGCGTGTTTCTGCAAGTGTTTTGAATGTTGACAAGATTCGTTGGAGACTGAAAGTGACAAAAAGTAAAAGAAGATTAAACACTTTTTGCATTCAAAGATTTTGTTAGACTTTTTATATGTTATCCATAATACATTGAACATATGGAAACAGGTTAAAAAAAATTCTGTTGCAATTACTTGAACGTTAGGTGCTATTTTTTCATAGGATGACTGGACTTCAATAGCAGAATACGTTTTTAATAATGTAATCGATGACATGGTAAATAAACAACGGCCAATTTAAAGAAAACATCATGAAAAAGTTCCCCCCAAAACAATCGATCTTTGCATACGGGAGTTCCCGTGGATGATTTTGACTGATGCAGTGATGTATTTTGTTTTTTTCTCCCCTAGTTATACACAATGTGTCCCTCAAATAATAAAGTTCATCAAGATTAAGTGATCTACCAATATTATTTAATATTTAATTCGCATACCAATGAATCATTCTGGAGACCTGACTTTAATCCATCGGAAGGGTTAAATGTGTTTAAGTAAGAATAGACAATACTGTAATGGTATGAATACCCTGATAAATCAAATGCATCATGACAAACATGTTGCAGATGGTAACAAAAATAGATAATGACAAGCATACTTAACTCTTTCCCACAAATAGACGCTTTTCTTGATAAAACAAGCATTTTGACGCGCACCTTTGCCCGAATGGCTGATAAATATAAATTAATGGTCCATAATTAGAACATCGTTTTCAAGTTGGAAACGGAGACAAAACGGTGAGATTTCCCTGTGTGCGTTTAAGTGTTATTTGTCATTTTATTTTTCTTCTATCATCTTAAGGAAACAAATAGAATTGCACAACGATACTTCCACAAATCTGTTGGCATCTCAGATGATACAGAGCTCCAGATAATTACTTGGGTCAAATATGTTTCAATCCCTAAAATAATTATTAAAGAGTGAATCACTGCAGGAAGCCCATCATCCCACAATAAGGAAGGTCAACATGCATGCACAACTCTAACTAAAATTTTAAGTTAGAAAGGGCGCATAATTGTGTCAAAATCTGATATAGAGTTATGGGACTTGTCCTGCAAGGTCATTTGATGATGTCCAATAGGTGAGTGAAGTTTCAAACCAAAGTTGCAACGCCAACGCCGACGCACAAGTGACTGTTATAGCTCTCATATTCTTCGAATAGTCGAGCTAAAAAAACTACTAAGTTTTAAAGCAAGTTTAAAACAAACAAAAAACATGATCAAATGCAATTATTAATTACATTTTCAAAATAATTCGTTACTAGTACTTTCAGTACTTTGATTATATTGGTGAATACAATTATTGATTGATTGATTGTTTGGGGTTTAACGGCGTTTTTAACAATTTCTCAGTCATATAACGGCGGCCAGTTCACCTACTCATGTGTTTCCTGGTTTTCTCACAACAGTAGTCCACACAACAATCTTCCCAAGCAACTGGCTGCTTTTCCGCATAGATGGTGGAAGACGAATGGCGCATTGACTTTAGTCAAACGTCGGAAAGAAAGTTGGCCGAGTCGGGATTCGAACTCACGACCCCTGGATTGACAGCCCGCATCGTTACCGACTGAACTACCGGGATTCGGCAATTAACTAGGAACTCAGACGGGAATGATGAACGTGTAGCAGATGAAAACAGTTTTAACAACCTTAAATTTGTATATAACAACAAAGAATTCTCCTTCACTTAGAAATAATCTATTAAAAAATACAAAGGATTAAAGGATCACGCGACAACGCATTTTTTCGCACATAACATCATCAAAGAAATAATGTGTAGTTTGTGCCACCTAATTAAGAAATATGTAATCTTGGTGTGATAATTAGGATTACTCATTACTCCTACACTTGATAATAATTTATTAAAGAAATACAAAGGATTAATGATCACGCGACAACGCATCTTTTCGCACGTAACATCATCAAAGAAATGCATTTTGTACCACTTAAGAATTAAGAATTATTCGGGTATTACACATGTAACAATTAAACATTATTAAACATCGTCGAATGCAATTCCATTAAAGGAAAGACAAACAAACAATCAAACAGGTTGATTATAAGATAACAACTTTACACTTGATATTCCTATTCTACGTTATAAATATTATACAAAAATACTTAAATCATTTAAAGGATATGACAATTTTCTTAGACCAGTATCGCGAAGCAAATGATCATCATTTTGTTAAGCGTGATAGACGGAATATTGCCCATGTTTAACTCGCTTTAAAATAAGTCATTTACGATTACATATTAGGACAAAATACCCTAATTCGCTAAGCGTGATAAATACACGACGTGATAAACACTAATTCGCTAAGCGTGATAATTACACGCCGTGATAAACACTTCCAGGTAACAAGAGCTGTCGGAGGACAGCGCGCTCGACTTTACAATGCTTATTCACTTAAGCACTGTTTCAGTATATTGCCTTTAAGTACTATTAAATCATATATACTCTATATGTAAAAGCAACTGAATAGATACATACATTTAAATATATGTAATTTAAAAATTCAAATTTCCTAATCAATCAAGGGCTATAACTCCATATTTAGGATACAATGGAGTTATGTAACCTAATTGTGTGATGGTCCTTAACAAATGTGTGAAGTATAAAGACTGATTTGATAATTAACAAGACAGCGCGCTCGACTATATGCCGCTTATTCACATAAAGCACTATTTCATTATATTGCACTTAAGTACTATTAACCCTTTCCCTCATATGGCAATTCTGCAGCAGACGACTTTGAACGTATTTTGTCAAAACATAGAAAATCTCCATAATTGAATGGATAACCTATGACAAAACGTGGAAAACATTGTGGCAAAATTTTCTAAGTAATTCAAGGGCCATTACTCCATATTTAGGATACAATGGAGTTATCTAACCTAATTGTACGATGGTCCTTAACAAATTTGATTTGAATTATGAAACTTTAACGTTGACAAACGCAAATGTTAAAACTGACCGAGTCCAAAAATAGCAAAACCCGTTTGATATGTTGAAGAATTATATTTGATAAATGAATGATCACAATTAGAAAGGAATGTAACCAAAAATGATGAATTTATCTAAAATTCTCAAAATCAAACAAAAATCATGTTATTTATTCTTAAAAAGTCACACTCAGCATCTTCAACATACAATGTGAAGAAAGGTATTATATGTAATTATATTCCAAATATGAAAGCCCTAACACAAGTACTTATTGAGAAAAATTAAAAAATTAAATGAAAATGCCAACTTGCCCTAAAACTTTAACCACTCAAAATCATGTCTTTTGCAGCAAAAAGAAGGTCACACTCAGCATCTTCAGCATACAATATGAAGAAATGTATTGGATGTAATTATATTCCAAATATGAAAGCCCTAGCATAAGTAATTATTGAGAAAAAAAAAAAAAAAAAAAAAGAATTCCAACTTGCCCTAAAACTTTAACCACCGAAAATCAGGTTTTTTACCCCAAAAAGACGGTCACACTCAGCATCTTCAGCATTCAATGTGAAGAAAGGTATAATATGTAACTACATTCCAAGTATTAAAGCTGTAGCACAAATACTTATTGAGAAAAATTAAAAAATTAAATGAAAATGCCAACTTGCCCTAAAACTTTAACCACCCAAAATCACGTCTTTTACCCCAAAAAGAAGGTCACACTCAGAATCTTCAGCATACGATATGAAGACAGGTATTAGATGTAATTATATTCCAAATATAAAAGCCCTAGCATAAGTACTTATTGAGAAAAAAAAATTAAATAAAAAATTCCAACTTGCCCTAAAACTTTAACCACCGAAATTCATGCTTTTTACCCCAAAAAGAAGGTCACACTCAGTACCGTTCACATTCAATGTGAAGAAAGGTATAAGATGTAACTATATTCCAAATATTAAAGCCCTAGCACAAATACTTATGAATGAAAATGCCAACTTGCCCTAAAACTTTAACCGGACGCCGACGCCGACGCGAGTAGTAAAGCTCTCATATTCTTCGAATAGTCGAGCTAAAAATGAATGTAACCAAAAATAATGAATTTATCTCAAATTCTCAAAATCAACCAAAAATCATGTTTTTTACCCCAAAAAGATGTCCACACTCCATATCTTCAACATACGATGTGAAAAAAGGAATTATATGTAACTACATTCCAAATATGAAAGCCCTAACACAAGTACTGAAGTAAAAAATTAAATGAAAATCCCAACTTGCCCTAAAACTTTAACCACCCAAAATCATGTTTTTTACCTAAAAAAGAAAGTCAAAATCAGCATCTTTAGCTAACAATATAGGGATAATACACATTTTCGAGGGCGTGAACATCTGCGGACGCCCGCAAAATGTGTTTACGCCCGAGTGCAAAGCTTCTGATGTGGACTTATATTCGTATTACAAACAGAAAAAATGCATGTTTTTATTATTGTTTGTTTGTTTGTTTTTCTGTTATCTTTTAAAGCTTCCTTTTCCCATCATAAAAATGTATATAGCTTTATTAACACGTGTAAAACTTAAAAACCTTTTATAAGTTTGACCCCCTATTTATCGATTCATACTATATACCTAATATTCTAACATAGATCTACTAAAACAAATTTATTGTAAGGTATGAGGGAGGATGGCCACGACCTTCACATATCTATGCACGTGGCTAATAAAGTTATATAAAAAAAAAAAAAAGGTTTATACACGTTTTCTCGCCGTTTATGCCCGATTTTTGCAATGTTTCTGTATCCCTTAAGCGGGCGTAAAACATAGATTTTATGCAATAATATGAGAAAAGGTATTATATGTAATCAAATTCCAAATATGAAAGCCCTAACACAAGTACTTATTGAGAAAAAAAATTAAAAAATTAAATGAAAATCCCAACTTGCCCTAAAACTTTAACCACCCAAAATCATGTCTTTTACCTAAAAAAGAAGGTCTAACTCAGCATCTTCAGCATACAATATGAAGAAATGTATTAGATGTAATTATATTCCAAATATGAAAACCCTTGCACAAGTACTTATTTTGAAAAAGTTAAAAATAAATGAAAATTCCTACTTGCCCTAAAACATTAACCGGCCAAAATCATATCTTTTACCCCAAAAGAAGATCACTGACTCAGCATCTTCAGCATTCAATGTGAAGAAAGGAATAAGATGTAACTATATTCCAAATATGAAAGCCCTAGCACAAATACTTATTGAGAAAGATTTAAAAATTAAATGAAAATGCCAACTTGCCCTAAAACTTTAACCGGCCAAAATCATATCTTTTACCCCAAAAAGAAGGTCACACTCTAAATCTTCAGCATACAATATGAAGAAAGGTATAAGATGTAATTATATTCCAAATATGAAAGCCCTAGCACAAGTACTTATTGAGAAAAAAAATTTCCAACTTGCCCTAAAACTTTAACCACAGAAAATCATGTTTTTTACCCCAAAAAGACGGTGGGTCTAAAATACGAAAAGAGCGAAAAGATGCGAAAAGAGGCGAAAAGATGCGAAAAGAGGCGAAAAGATGCGGAAAGAGGAATAAAATATAAATTATAATTGCAATGAAGTCATAACTGACCATTGTTTAACCATTTTCTTATTTTTTGGGGGTAATTATAGTTACGTTTACTATAATTTCTTGGGATTTACATGGGAATTTGGCGAAACTCTTTTCGTATAGAACATATGCTCATCCAATGTTCCTTACATGTACTCCGTGCAAATAAAAACTCATTCAATTTAATAAATCATGAGTTTGTCTAAACTGATCTGGGATGATAAAGCCCTGAATTGATGTAGAGGTCTAGCACAACAAACAGACAACAAACAATAATTAACGCATAATGCAGTGACGACATGGAAGGAAGATCCCTTTTTGCATTAGTCATATAAAAAATAAAGGTGATATCTTATGATAAATATCCACATTTAGATTTAAATGTATAAACGTGTCGACTAAGGAATCATCAGTCTGTCGAACTTGACATACCCCAGCAAAAAGTATGCATGTGCACATGAACATTTAACTAGTTGTCCCTGGATTAAACTATAGCTCAGAAGTATGCATGAGGCAGTAAAGATATTGCAATTATCCATACGAAATTTTGTAGAAGAATTTTAGGGATCAAGAAGTCTACCACGCTAAACAAATTTGATGTGTTAATGTCTATTATCTCAAACAGAACACAGACCTAATGTGAACAGAACAATTATAAACTTATCAACATATGTTTATTATGCATTTAAGCTTCGAAATGAAATGCAAGTTTTTTCTTTTAATACCACATTCAGTCAACCTGTTTTCCGTTTTAAAAAAAAGATGAAAAGCTATAACGCTTCTCTGTAAACTTCAATGTAGATTTTGTATACCATGTTGTTGTTGTTTTTCTTATTTTCTTACATCAAGTTTTTTCTTTGATATTCTCACTGTATTCACAGACATATTAATTGTTATTAGATCTGTGCTGTATTAATGCATTGTGTGTAGGCTATAAACGTTGTACAGAATGTTTAATGCTGAATAAAGTTATTATTATTACGCTATATCAGCTTTTGTGCGAGAACGCACATCGCATTGCCGTGCCGGAGATCTCCATAAGCCGAGGGTCTACCACTACACCGCGCGTACGTGTTTTGTTTTGTTTTATTAAAAAAAAAAAGCATAGGTCTATGTCGTTCGATCCACTGTCACGCATAGTTAAGTTTAAACATTTTAGCGTATACAGATGTATCTATTATCTAGAGTAATTACTTAAATAGGAATTTAATTATATCAAACTTATTCCAAATAGCCGTATATGTTGTTGGGTCAGAACACAAAGGAGGAGCAGAATCACTACAATCATTTGCAAATTTAAATTGTAATGCTAAGTCCTAGAGAGACGAGTAGCGTGTTATTCTATTTTCTGAACTAGTGCTGTCTTATGTACGTCGGTTAAAACATGACAAATAACACATCAAACAACTCCTTTATAACTTGATGGTGCTTATTATTTATCTCACCAATTAACGGTGGTATAATTAGCACACGGGATGCCACTTGTGTTATTGGGTTTAATAAGGCGCGCTGTCTGTTCATTGTCACCGCACGAGCGGCACAGCATGTGCCAGAACGTGTCAGTATATTGTACCTTGGATTATATTGATACTGAATAAAAGTATAACTTTTAATTTATAAACGTATAACTTGGCTATAGTTTTTCTTTTTTATCAATTATATCAGTCAAGTATAAAATTATATTTTGTAAGTATCAGGTAAAGAAAATATTTAAACGTTTTAAAGAGTATCTACTTAACACGTACAGCATATTGCACTGTGTTCTTATGCTAGCATATAATAATCCTGGCTCCAGGTTACTTCAATACAATATTGACGAACCCTGCGTCAGCATTCGCGACTTTGCAACAATATTTTGCAATGCGTACATTATAGAAGAAGAAGAAGAAGAAGATAATTGTTTAGTATAGTGTCACAAATCATCATATGGCATACACAACGTTCAGTACAACATATTAAAATATATGAGATTTTTGGCCGATATCGGCCTATGAGACACTAATTGATACAAGTCAATGCATTTATATTAAAAATACAGCTAAAACATAAAACATGTAAAACATGCATAACGAACAGTTATCATTCGCTTAAGACAATTTAATTAGACTATGATTAATCGAGATGCATGCAAGTTATATTAAGATTCTTTCTATTTTTAAGGATTTGCAACTAACTGTTCGTTAAAACAGATTCTATAAAATGTCTATAGTGTGTTATTTTGGGTCTTTTAAAATCTAGATAACACTCATTCTTAAGAAAAATCAAACATTATGTAGTTTAAAAATAGTTTAAAATATAATAACTTAGAATTTGCAAACATTAAAATAAAATACTTAGATTAATATGGTACTTCTCCTTCTGTTCATCTTACATAGCGTTGAAGATATCTTAAATTTAAGTTTTTCATTTTTCATAAATACATACAGTGTCGAACTATTGTTAATTGATACAATTAACATTATACACCACATGTGGAGTTTCCTGTAATTGCCATATTAGCAGAACATCGCATATACTCAATTAATCAGCGTGCCACCAATAAACAGCACAAGTCACCCGCGTCGTTAATGAACGTGCGTTATGAATTTCGTTATTTCGTTATTGACACATTTATTGTACCCTTGTATATTTAAAGAAATGCAAGTAACACATAATTCATTTCCTACATCACCATGACGAAGAAACACGTATGTATAGACTGCAACAAGAAATGTTTGACCAACTGCATATATTGCGAGGTAAGCGGATTTATTAAACAATTATTTCATTCAGTAAGGAAGTGTATTATATAGTACTGTTTATTTACACACATCTGTCTATATTGACTATATTACTTTGTATGTATGTAAATATTGCTTTAGAGAGCCCCAAGGAGATTAGTTTATACTAATTGGGTTACCCTCTGTAAATAAAGACTTTCATTCATTCATTCATTCATTCATTCAGTCATTCTTCGTTTTCTTTTGTATCGCTTTTGAATTCCGTCTAACACTCTTGTTTTTATTTAGTAAATATTCAATGATAGGAGGTGTGTAATGTTTGTTACTGTAGCAATCGCTGCACCTTCTGAAGATACAGTTGTTTCTCCAAATATATACGATGCACTGAACAGTTTTGAATCTGAAAACGATCTATCGTATGAAAAGCGGATGTTAAGTCCTATTAAAGAGTGTGACTCATTACTTGACAATCATAGTTCCTTCGAGTACAGATCTCCGACTCCAACAAAAAACGAGGCCACCGAGGACGATGTGAAGTCTTTATCCGACACAAATAAAACAAGTGAAGAAGATTCGCTCGTGATTAACGACCATGACTTAGAGGAAACTAGTACTGATGGCCCCCTTAATAACAAGTTCATGAATATAACTTCAACATTAACGACGCTCCGTGGACCATGTGACGTGCTGGCGGAAATACCAACAGGTACAAAACACAATACATACTTTGTAATAGACAACGCATCTAACATAAATAAGCGCTCCTGTGGAATTAGGTCTGAGTTTTGGGATGACTGTGGCGCTTGGAACAAGGCTTCTACTCCAAAGTCTCTGTATAAGGAAAAGCAAGGTAGACTAATTTCCATAGTAAAGCGAAATGGAGTGTACTGTGTGGAGAAATGGTTGCAGAAGAGAAGAGTCTTCGTAGAACTTGATCCACAGCCAGTGGACACTGAGATTCTTCAAGTCCACAGACTGTATCAAACATTGAAAGCATCGCCGTCAGGGCCACATCAATTCAAGCGACGAATAACTTGGCTTGAAAACATACCTGTGAGCATGCAAGAACTACCCGACAACGTAGCGATTGCCGAGTACATCGGAATATTTCCTCAAAGACAACAGCATGGTCGTGTTAAGTTCGAAGATAAAAATGTTGTATATATAAAAACAAAGGAACATGTGCGAGATAACTTAAAACAGAACCTTAAACATTTGCCCCCAAAAGCTGTGGAAAAAATATCGAACAGAGAAACGAAAAATGATCTAGAGAAACACCGTAACTTAAAGCAATTAAAAAACATGAAACACATCTTAGAAAAGGCTTCGCGTCCGTCATCATTTCCAATGAACAATGCTGTAGACCATATTGTATGTGTGGAAAATATGGTTCAAACACATGAATTTGTTAAAGCAGCCGAGCATGCCAAAGGTATGCCGCCAAACGTCGTTCTATACACGGACTATCAGATAAATGACATCAAAAGGTTCTGTTGTAAGGAGGGTGGTACTGTACTTGGTTTTGATAAAACATTTAATCTAGGAGAATTTCACGTCACGCCTTCCGTTTACAAAAATCTTTCTGTCATACGAAGAACAACACAGGAGCATCCGATATGTTTTGGACCGACTTTCATCCATAGTAATTCCAGTAAAGAGACTTACGCTTATTTCTTGCACAAAATAAGAGTCAAACTAACAGACAACGAAGTGTCTAGATTGATTATAGGATCAGACGACGAGCTAGCTTTAAAATCAGCAATAAAACAGTCTTTTGTTGGTGCAACGCATGTTTTATGTACACGGCATCTACGCCAAAATGCAAAAGACTATATGGAGAATAATGTAGGTATGCCTAAGCAAGACAGGCAGGATATTTTAGAGCTTATATTTGGAGAAAATGGATTAAACGCGGCAAAGGATATTGATACCAAATTTGTTCGACTACAAAGAACAAAAACAAGTATTCAAGAAAAAGATTCAACTGGGGATAAAACATTTGGCCAGTACTTTGAACGTCGTTTGCTCCCGCTTCTGGAAAAATATGTCATCGAGCCAGCTACTGCCAGAAAGATAACCAGCAAATGGACAAATAATAATTGCGAGAGCGCTAATCATGTTTTAAAGTCGACTATGAACTGGAAGCAAAATGCCATGCCTCAATTCATTGAAAAACTTTATGAAATAATAGACTCAGAACAGATAGAAATGTGCCGATCGATCAGAGGGATGGGTCATTTTAAACTTCATGAAACGTATGCACACCACTATATCAATATTGACATGTGGGGCGCAATGACCGAGGAGGAGCGAAACACACGAGAGAAGAAATTTCAAACTGAAAGGGGAGATTGAAAACAAATCAGTCGGTGTCTACAGATCTCACCAGAATAGTGCTCAAGACCCCGTCGGCAGGTAAAAAACCTAATCAAGTGAAGAGAAGACGGGCCGAGCGATCAAGGACACCAAATGCCAAGCGAAGACTTATTGAATAACGCCGGGTCAATATTTCAAGACTGGAATAAAGTCCAAAGTGTCGTGCGCATTTAACATGTGGCATCGCGATCCGTGTTATAAATAGTTATATTTAAAAAAAAAGTTTTTATTTAACTGCATCTATGATCATATGATTCCGGTAAAAAGTCATAACTCGCCAAATTCCCATGTAAATCCCAAGAAATTATAGTAAACGTAACTATAATTACCCCCAAAAAATAAGAAAATGGTTAAACAATGGTCAGTTATGACTTCATTGCAATTATAATTTATATTTTATTCCTCTTTCCGCATCTTTTCGCCTCTTTCCGCATCTTTTCGCCTCTTTCCGCCTCTTTTCGCATCTTTTCGCACTTTAGACCCACCCCCAAAAAGAAGGTCACACTTAGCACCTACAGCATTCAATGTGAATAAAGGTATAAGATGTAACTATATTCCAAATATGAAAGCCCTAGCACAAAAAAATGCCAACTTGCCCTAAAACTTTAACCGGACGCCGACGGAGACGCCAACGCGAGTAGTAAAGCTCTCATATTCTTCGAATAGTCGAGCTAAAAATCGATAGGGACAAGATATTCAGTACGATAAGGCGTTTATATAGGGCGTTTCTAGACCATACTATTTGAAAGACCCTGTTTTAACTGAATAGCCATTATTTAGAAATATTCCGTCCACATTGCAATGTGTTTCACCACTAAAAAATTGGAGTGGATGTCATGCAGCAGAAACGTAAGATATTGCGTCATAAAATGTGTAAACAATCTGCACTTGAGGACTTCCAAGAACACCTCTAAAAATAGATTTACTTTTTCTTCTTATAAATGTGCGGTTTTATTGGTCGCATTTAATGCTGAATGGGGTATGGCGGTAACGATTCCGAAATTTTAACCATTTGCATTTTCAAAAAAAAATCCCCAAAGCGAGACCACAGGGAGGTGCTCCTGTGTGATCTAAAACAAAATATGACCCTATGCATAAATTTAGACATACAGGAGCACGTCCCTGTGATTGACCAACTCTGTGTTGGTGTACTTGGGTAGACATAAATATACATGTCTCTGATTTGGGTCACAGAGTGTTTCGTGTAACCGCTATGTTCAGCCAATTATTGCATTGATCTTCGACAGTCCGAAGGAGTTTTTGTCAGAAGGACATCATTTTTCAGGGAAGTCTGCGTAGCTTTCATGATTGAGTGTGAAACAAATTTACCATAAAGAGCATCTTCGATCAGACAGTGTAACCAAAATATTCCATCGACAGAACATACGTCAATGAATACAACCCATCGCTGATTCTCAGATTCACACTACAGCTTGATTTTATATCAACGTCAAAATGAAATTTTCTGTGTTAATTTATGTAATTCAATGGGAAACGAGAGCGCTAAAAATTCTTACCTGACGCAAAGAAACTCGCAGCTGATTTAGTTATGGTTGTCAGCCTTTAATGTAAACAGCACAGTTGTTCTAGTTATCTCGGGTACCAGCTGAATGTGACGTCACCGGATGTGAATAATTGTCCGTCATGGTTCCCTGCTTTGTTCTATATAATTTTACTTGGAATTTCACGAGTTGGGCCATAGTAAAATTTTGCACCCATTTTTTTTCCTTACTGTTTATAGGAACTTTCCTATAATTAAGGTAATACCTAATAACGAGCTGTGCTCGTTATAAGCTCGTTATAAACTATGCATTGTTTATAAATACCGTTAAAAATAAATGCCATTTGTAGTTGTCTACAAAAAATAAATCATGAGACATACATGTGAACAATATGTTAATGGGCAAAGCCTAGGTCGTGTGAAAGCAAGAACAATTAATTAAGTTCTGTCAGTCACCCAACAAGAAACAAATTAATAGGCAAATTGTAGAAAGTTACAAAACAGAATTTGAAAAACATTTTGAAAAAACCCAAACTTATAATGCATTAAAGTTTAATTTGTACATATCTGTTTTATTTTTTATTAAGGATTGTAACTGACAGTTAGATTTCCAAGGATATGTTGATGGAAAACAACACTTAGAAGGCATTGAAGAATGTTCTGATTTATTTTCACAAATGCCAGTTATTTGTAAACTAGTAATAACTATAATTAGAAACTGACTCTTACCATGGTTGATTGAATGACTTGAGCTTAACATTACTTTCATGGTACTTCAGTTCTCCTAACATTTTCTCCTGGCTTTCTAGAATATTAAAGTTCTCCACACAACAATCTTCCAAGGCACATGGCTAACTTGCATGATCTGGCTGAATGTATAATCTTGAGACAATTTAAGATAAGAACACTATGTATACAGACTGAGAAAACAAATTTTGACAAATATTTTCAAAAGTCCCATTTAAATGTATGTTGGAAAGGGTAAAGTTTAGCCCCTTGTCTGATGTAAATAACTTGATTTCTGTTACTAATCTGAATACATTGTCGGAATGGAGTAATTGATCCAAAATGATCATCATATATGTTCCTATTCAACAACATTTCCCTTTGAACCCCTATCTCCTTTTCTGGTTTTTAATTTGTAAAACATGAAACAGCATCAGGTTATTTGTTAATAAGTACCAGACTTAGTGTCAACAACCAATTATGTATACATGTACATGAAATATGATCAGACCGTGAACATGTACAGATTCTCAGAGTTATCAATGTTGCGCAATTATAAAAACTTTTAAAAAGGGTACAGGGAGTGAAATATTTTCACTAGAAGCCTGGACAAATATGTAATAAGTGTTTAAGTAAGACAACTCCCCACAACAGAATTGTTTGATGTATAAATTGTTAAGTTTAGTTGCTTCTTTCAAATCATGTACCTGCTGCGATTTGAACTCAGAACTCTCGTTAGACCAGGACTGGTGTTCTACCATTAAACTACAGTATAGGTTTTTACTTTGAGCAGCAGTTCATGAAAATATGTGTAATTTTATTACCAGTCAGTAAAGTTTAAGATTTTTTTTGTAACCAATGAATGTATATACATACTAGTTTAAATTTTACCATATAGATTATACAATTTCCCACAGAAAAATGGATTTCACAATAAATTACATAGAAAACAGAAAAGAGATACATTTCTGTGGTATTTCAGTTATATCAGAGGACAGAACACTTATGTGAGGTCACTGGGCGACTTATAACTGACATTAATTATGTATAACCTGCCTATTTGAATAAAAAGTATTTCGAGTCTTTGTTGAATTTAAAAAGAGATTGATCCTCTTTATCTGCAGATTTCAATGTTCAGTTTGTTTTATTTTATTTTAGTTTGATAAAGTTAGTGTACATTGCCCCGTTTCATAGAAGGACCTAAATCGGTGACCGTAAAAGGCTTTTTATTTTGCATTTGCTCTTCAATTTGAAGGGTTCTATGACATTATTGGTTGTTGTGCTCCCAAGTATGAAAATAGTGCTGTCCATAGATGTTGAATCTTTTGTAAATGTGGTTTGAATACATACATGCAGAGTATTTAAAACAAGGGCACCGCAAAGCGGATACATCCCCTCGGTATTCAAGAAAATAGTCAGATACATCCCCTCGGTATTCAAGAAAATAGTCAAAGTCCAATTTTGACCTTGACCTTTAACGTATGACCTTGACAATTAATAGGCTTCTAGACCTTGCAATATACTAACTGTATACAAAGTTTGGGTAAGATCGGTCGAAGGATGTTCAGTGTAGAGTGGTCACAAGGTTGTTGATATGGGAAATAGTCAAAGTCCAATTTTGACATTGACCTTGAACCTTGAAAATAATTAGGCTGCTAGACCTTGCCATATTCTAACTGTATACCAAGTTTGGTTAAGATCGGTTGAAGGATGTTCAGTGTAGAGTGGTCACAAGGTTGTTGATATGGGAAAATAGTCAAAGTCCAATTTTGACCTGACCTTTAACCTATGACCTTGAAAATAAATATGCTTCTATACCTTGCCATATACTAACTGTGTACCAAGTTTGGTTAAGATCGGTCGAAGGATGTTCAGTGTAGAGTGGTCACAAGGTTGTTGATATGGGAAATAGTCAAAGTTTGACATTGACCTTTAACCTATGACCTTGAAAATAAATTGGCTTCTAGACCTTGCCATATACTAACTGTATATAGCAAAGAAAAGGGGTATCACTAAACAGAGTCTGGTAGAGTCCGGTAGAGTCTGGTAGAGTCTGGTCGTCAAATATCCCATTATATCACTGTTTTGTTCTGTTTCTGTATTGAAATGAATAAAATAAAGTGCTATTGTATCATATAAATAATAAAAAAAAAGGTATTTGCCTATTTTAGTTCATTTTCGAGTGAATATAGAAATATTATATGCGTGAACACGGACACTGGTAGAGTCTGATCATTATTAAGCAATAAATACAAAGTTTTATACGATTTTTAAGTTATAAAAAGTTTAATTTGATTTGTATGTGTCATATTGTATATTTATTTCTTATGTTATTTCAGCTGATAATCGGGAAAATAGTGAAAGATTGAGGATTTTTAACGATAACATTGTGTTTCGTAAATCAAAATGGCTGACGTGAAATTTCTGTTTATAATGCGGCCCTATCGTACATCTTGAACGAGTAATACACAAAATTCTCTCTCTATTATAGGCCAACTAATTGATTAGGTGTGATCAACAGATTAGTGTTATAATTACCAATATTTTAAATGTATGAAAACTACTTGATTGGAATAATTTTATGTTTTATATGTCATTAACATTAATTAAAACAAATGCTTAGAGAACTATATACTTACTTAAAAGTAATTCATATGAAATTGCAGGATAAATTGAGTTACATCGATCAGAGTAAATTAATTCTTTGTTCCGACGAAGAGTTTTCGACTTAATTGTTAAGCCATTGACATATGTTTCCCACAAACTACAAGAGTCCTTTTCGCGAACTATTTGAAGGATAATGCGGTAAATCAACTCAATAAGTGTCTTCCTTAACCTGAGGTTAACTGCATATTTATAAACTCTTTGGTCCTAATGGTATCTTAAGTGCTGAAACTGCAACCTCATTCACAGAAATGAACCAAGAAGTATCCAATACACATCCAAATTTGACATATTTAGAACGGATACTTACCAATTTGGAGAAGCATATGTTTCTCCCCAAACTCAAACATCCCTGGCTACCACAACAATGGTTTAATAATGCAAATGAGTCATACAACCATGTTATCAAAAGGACGACAAACTGGGTAGTCCAGACATTGCCCGACATGATAGAAAAGTTACAATAACTTGAACAGTGTCAAACTCTAAATGTGAGAGGCGCATTGCACGAATTGGGTAAATATTGTTTGGCGACACAAGCGTCGGTGCTACATGTTTCTCATGCTACATGGACACAGTTAAGTCCTGACCAGAGATCAAGGCGATTTTTGAAATTATTGAACTTTAAGTCGTATCACATTTCAAACATCACATCAACAAATAAGCAACTAACATTACCATCCATTACGAGAATTGCACGAAAACTCGGCACGCGCAAACGCCTGAAAAATTGCAAAACATACACAATTGAAGAAAAAAAAAACACATTCATGTAAAAAGGACTGCATAAACAATGAATAAAAATCGAGCTCTGTGTAGGGTATTTTTTGTTAACCAAAAATGAGATCACGTCACCAATTAGAAACGAATTGAATCAAACACACCTTAATCTTGATGATACAAAATAAACCGGCATACATCTGTTAGAGATTCGGGTTGAGACAAATGTGTTAAGGGAGAATTCCTGGTTTGTCCTTTGCGTATTACTCGATTTAATAGCGAGCTGGCAGGGGAAGGGCTCTATATTGACTTATAGGTTTCGCGGGTAATGTTGGCCCCGGATTCACATGTCGGCAATGTCTGCATGCTAAACAAGCGCTGTGAGCACCCTAAGCTAGCACGCTCAACAGTGGTGCAGACACGGCCGGTAGCTGGGTGCTGCTGCTCGGCCATGCTTTGAATCTCTATCAAATGAATGTACATAGAACCAAAATCATAAAATAACAAATCCAAAAAATGCAGCTCTGTGTAGGGACTTTTACGGCTCTATTTTGGTAACCTAAAATGGAAAACATAGAATAAATTCCCAAAAATTATATAATATAGATCCAAACATCAAATTTTAGGCCATGAGAGAGTTCCCCCACGTGGTGTGGCCTGGATACAATATTTCGCAAAATGCATTTTATGAACTATATCAGGATATATAATTATTTTTCAAGTTAAAATATTTTTGCATATTTAAAAAAAAAAAATGCAAATATGGTTTGGTTTGATTCTACTTTTTGCGGAATGTAGTATCTACACAGTCTCTTTAATTTCATATGAATTACTTTTAAGTAAGTATATATAGCTCTCTAAGTTTTTGGTTTAGTTAACGTTAATGACATATCAAACATAAAATTATTCCAATCTAGTAGTTTTCATACATTTAATATCTTGGTATTGTTATATTATAATTATAACACTAATCTGTTGATCATACCTAATCAATTAGTTGACGCATAATAGAGAGAGAATTTAGTGTATTACTCGTTCAGGATGTGCGATATTGCCGCATTATAAACAGAAATTTCACGTCAGCCATTTTGATTTACGAAACACAATGTTTTCGTTAAAAATCCTCAATCTTCCACTATTTTCCCGATTATCAGCTGAAATAATATAAGAAATAAATATATAATATGACTCATATAAATCAAATTAAACTTTTTATAACTTAAAAATCGTATAAAACTTTGTATTTATTGCTTAATAATGACCAGACTCTACCAGTGTCCGTGTTCACGCATATAATATTTCTATATTCACTCGAAAATGATCTGAAATAGCCAAATACCTTTTTTATTTTTATTTTTATGATACAATAACACGTTTATTCATTCATTTCAATACAAAAACACAACAAAACAGTGATAAAATGGGATATTTGACGACCAGACTCTACCGGACTCTACCAGACTCTGTTTAGTGACACCGAAGAAAAGTAATGTGTTTTACTGATAGCCCACATATGACATTCCTTTAAAACAATGGACTCATTTGAGTTTGATCAATAAACAAATTTTGGATAAAAAAAAGATGAAACTACTAGAAATTCAACCTGTTGAAAGAAATGTTATGTGTTTTACTGATAGTCCACATATGACATCATTTCTTAAAACAATGGACTCGTTTGAAGGCATGAAAGTGTTTTCCTCTCGTTCAGGTTGGAGGATATATATATATATATATATGGCTATATGGCTTTAAGACATTTACTATGTATACCCCAGCCAAAACCAGAGTGAACTGATTCTGGTCATACTTTCATGATTTGACAAAGACTAGGTCATAGAAATAAACTGTTAAAATGTACAATGTAAACAAAATGTAAATTGAAGGCAAATAATTTGAAATTAACTGTAGTTTTGTTCGTTTGCTACATTTATCGCAATATATAGATAAACGTCTTAAAGTCAATACAACTAGACAGGCGATGATATGATAGTTTAGCTATTTTCTTGAGTGGGGTTAACATTTGACAAGACGGCTTCGGCTTCAAATAGTTACAGACAAAAACGATACACACGATGTGACGAAAGCATCGTGGAACAGATACAGACAAAAACAATACTCACCATGTGACGTCACACGATGTGACGAAAACATCGTGGAACGTTCCCAACAGATACTAACAAATAATTTAGAAATGAAGTTATATTTTTAAGCAAATTATTGATATAATAAAAAGCTTACCTTGAAATGAAGCTATGCCGATACAGAAACAGAATTGTTCGTCCTTTTCAGTTAAAATAATATCCGAGGCCAGTGTAACGAACGATAACTTCCGTTGAAATATTTACAATCATTTTCAAGTGTTTAATTATTGCTTCTCTTTATTGCCAAGATATAAAATCCATGAAATAATGATGACAGGTACAAAAGAATAGGCGACTAAGCCTTCATAAAGTCCTTCCAGTGAATGAAATCCATTTGTGACGAGTCAAACTATCTTTTCCTACCATTCCTGTCGTTTTCCTTTTGTTATTTAGTTATTACTTGCCAATGACTTTACTTTCGTTGCAATGACGTCACATTTGGATGTGTTTACTTCCGGTTGAGAAAATATTATTTTAAAAATAGAAAACGAGTGCAATTACACGCAAATTATCACATATCAGATTCCTTGTTTTCATTCCTTTATCGAGAAGGAATTTAATTTAATTTTTCTCTCTAGTTCTAAGTATTTTTTGATTTGTCAAAACATACGAATATCGTTTTTGTGGGTTTTACCGGTAACGAAATGAATAGGTTACGATAATTTGTCCGTCCAGTAAGACCGTAAGCAAAATGGCCGAAAAAAAGTGCTATGGGGTTGAGATTTGATATGTGAAAAACAGTAAGATTGTACTGAGTTCTCGTTGTTTTGATCTCGTATGATGTGTTCGTACGTGTAACCTATAGGCGTGCTTCGCTCGAGCCTTCGGCTCGAGCTTTCACACGTATCAAGTTTCAAAAGACATATAAAACAAATGGATAACCATTATGGCCCCGACTCACTCATCTAAATATTTACTAATTTTTGTTACAAAAAAAATCACAATTGACCAAGGGTTTTCCAAAATATTACTCAAAAGCTTCCTGCTTAACAAGAGGGCCAATCAACATGGCTTGAAGGAATCTGATAGAGGTTCTCCCAAGGAAAATTCTACACAAAAATAGAAAATTGGCCAAACACTTTCGGGGGGAAGATTTTTCAAGTTTTCACTATAGCCATATAAGGCCAAATAGCCCCGCCCCCAGGCGGCCATGTTTTTCGACCTATTGATCTACCAATCAACATGACTTGAAGGAATCTGATAGAGGGTCCCCAAAGGAACATTTCTACAAAAAGAATTGAAAAAAATTGGCCTTACACTTTCGGAGGAGAAGATTTTTCAAGTTTCACTATAGCCATATAAGGCAAAAAAAGAAGAATTTTAAAGTTCTTTTGGTTTCGTTGCCATGGAAACCAGAATTCTGCCTGAATCACAAACATTTGAAGGAAATTCTGGTCAGGTCAATGAGAGGATGCTTTCTGTGAAGTTTCATCCCAATTGACCCACTCGTTACTGGGGAGAAGATGTTTACGTACGACAGACGCCGGACAAAAGGAGATCACAATAACCAAACATATAAACACATGTCTCTGCAATAACTAACCTTCAGCACTTCGTGCTCAGGTGAGCTAAAAAAGAAACATCTATCAAAATGAAAGAGTAATTAGTCGCCGGGCAGAAGCCCGCGACTTCTATTTTTAATAGGTTTTCGGAAATGACATGGGAGGGGGATTATTATTAGAAAGAAACACATTTAGATGTCTTGAACATATTACAATTGTGTTTGTTTAAAAACACTAAGTAATGACACATCTAAAATGAAATAAATATTCCGATGTTTTAGGTATTTTCAGTTTCTTTATTTTGACTCGCATTTATGTTTTTTTGTTTTATTTACGAAGACAAAACAGTCCCTGTTAGCTAGACTGGTATACATTATTTTACACTATATACTACATGTAATCAAAAGGCGATAACTACAAACCTTTACGTCGCACAGTCTAATTTGTTTACATACGCGCACCTGCTTGCAGCAGACTGTAATGAGAAAATATATCGAGATGAAAATGACGTCGAATATTCTCCTTTTAATGGCAATTTTAACTTACTGAATGTTATTTTCATTTCAAAGAGATGTTTTGATTTGTGAAGAAGGCATTTTATAATGTTTATCCATGTATATCTAACATATGAACTGTTTCTAAGCTAAAACTGTTGATCGCGTGACTCGTGAATACCAACTGCGTAGATCAATCTCCTTTGCAAAGAGTCTCTCTTTACACTCACTTACAAATAGTAAATCATAGGTGATTTAAACTGTTTACTTGGTTTGAAATAAATGAAGAAGAGAACAAACCGAGATAAAAACTGGTTTTAATAGAAAAATGACTTTGAACGAACACTCTCTGCCTATAAAGAGAGTTTCAAGAACAACACCTCTGCGAAGAAGAATGTGGGTCACGAATCGGGTCTTTTTTCGTACAAAATTATTTCGTCCTTGACAATTTTAAATGTGTCATTTAATTCCCTAAAGGCATATTGCTTCCGATCTGCATATTGTTATGCATCATTGACACAAGGGCGCTCATCATATAATTTTAAAACATGAGTAGTTTGTTATTTTCATTATAAAAAAGGAAGGAAAGAATTAAAATAAATTAACATGTTGTAGGGCTCAGTTTATGTTCGAAATTAAGTTTAAATTATACAACAATTTCAATGAGATTTAACTGTTTAGTTGATATAATATTTCAAAGGTGGTCTAATTTATAAATATTGGACTACATTTCAACATTTGTTAAAGTATGACATAATTAGGATGCCAGCTAATATCATTTTGAGAAAAAGAGAAAACTCATGTCTTCAGCGATTTAACCTTTATCTCATTGTTTTAAAAGTAGATTGCTGCAAAGGTGTTCACTGTTGAATATAATAGAGGAAAGGTAAAATGACGTGCTATTGCATGCAAATCATAAATTGTCTGTTTTGTGGTTTTATTGAAAAATAATAAAATTCAAATATTCTGACAAACATCTTGAAAAGTGTATGTGGAATTCACAAATCTTATAATTATTCCTTAATGAAAGCACTGTATACATACTAAGACTAATGATTCGCAAGATTACTCATTTCCATTACTGTTTATGATCAATAATAAGTTGGTTGTGTGTATGGTCAACCTACTTTGGAATGGAGATTGATCATAAACAATGAAAGGCTTCAATTATCATTCACTTCGTTGACAAAACAATGCAAGTTATGATACATTTTCACTTGACCCCACCCCTATTGTTCCAATATGCCCCTCAGTTGATAACTGTAATGTTAGTGTTATGCATAACTGCAGTATGGATTTCCGGCGACATTGATGCGTTGCATCAACTTTCTCTTGTTGAAATCATGTAGAAAACATTGTGGAAAAAGGCAGAACTAATATTTATATGAGCACTTTAAAAGAAACATGCTTCAGACTTCAGAGGCTTTTGAATTCATTTGCATTATAAAAGGATTAAATGCTTCAGAGAAAACCAATACCTATGCCGTCCGCATTTTACTCTACATTATACACCTAAGCTGGCCGCAGTTTCCTTTAAAGGGTGTTTAAGCCTGCCAAATCAATTAAGGATGTGTGACCATACACTGTTAATTACCATTGTGTACGAGTGTCATTCCAAACAAATTATAAATGTAACCCCTTTTCCCAATAAACCTATCAAATACATATATATTTGTAACTTGCCGATATGTGTCGATACCGTCATGGTACAATGTGATAAATGCACAAATTGGTTTCACAAATCTTGTGTTAATGCACCTGTGGATATTTCGACAACAGATGCGGACTTTAATTGTGACTTTTGTTAATTAGCTGGCTTTTACAATGATATGATATGCGATTAAATTGGCAACATTTAAGTTTTTTACTTATAACAGCCTTCAAATACAAATGTGGTTTATACGACGGTAAAGAAAGGTTATGGGAATTAAGAAATCGTTTAATTAAGCAAATTCTCCTTTTCCCACAATGTTTTCAATATATGTTGCTTTTTACTGTTTACACAGCAAGAAAAAAACATTTAACTTATTTGTTATAGATTAGTATTATTATTGTATATATACATAATTACTAGAAACAAATTAAGATTAAAAGTGTTGTATATATACTAATTGTTTTTTTTTGTTTTTTGTTTTTTTTCTGCCCCTTCCAAGTACCCTAAAGAATAGAATGTTGCATGGATAATTTGCCTCGTAGTATGGCACATGGAAAACTGTTGAAAGTTACAAAGTAGAAAGTGAAGAGGCCAAACAATGACTAGAACCCATGACCCTTCAATCGATTGTAAAGGAGAGAATATAATTGAAGCAAAACCTATGGCTAGTAACTAGCAACCTATTCTATTCTTGCAATGTTTTCAAATTTATTTCGTCCGCTGCAGCTGCGTCAAAAGACATTTACTTGTCGGAAAATCAATCCATCAATCCTCGTTATTGATATCTATAGCTATGATATAAAGAGAAAAGTCGTTAAAACACTTTACAACGAGGTTCCATTTCAGCATGCTCTCGATTTTTGGTTTAATCTATATCACTGATAAAAGCAATCAAACACATTATATATTTACCATTTTTGTCGATTAATTGCACAGTAATTGATTTGCAGAGGAAGATACCCTCAGTTTTCGAAATTGAAAAGTCAATATCCAGTATCAGGCCCCCTCGCGCCGCTATTCCTGCTCGTATTCTCCGATGCATGATCGACCCACCCCTAAACATATCCCTCTCAATCACACAGGCGTCGACAAAACGTTCCCCACGACGTCGGTAGACACGACGTCGCCCATCTGCACGAAACAGAGTAAATCGCGACTCATCGCTGAAGAATACACGTCTCCACTGCCTCATGGGAAATGTCCGAGGAGCATGTGCATTCAACCATGCCATGCGACGCCTACGACGCTCACGAGTTAGTGGCAGACCAATATACAGACGATGTGCTCTCAGACCGACCTCTCGCAGTCGATTGCAAACAGTTCTTGCATGAACAGGGCGGTTGTGAGTTTTCAGAAAACTTCATATTTTCGTACCCTGCGTTTCTTTTTTCTTTCAGTATATATTTATATGGCAGACAAGACACAAAGAAAATATTTTCAATTCTGTTGTTATCTACATTTCAATGCGTGATTGAAAATACAAATGCCGTATCTGGAGCTTAAATCGGAAATAGTTCTCCCTTTAGCAGTTCACTCATTGAGATTTATAAATCTCTCCGCGTTCATTTTTTAAAATACAATGTTTCATTTATTTCATTTTATTTCCAATTTCTTTTGTAACTGCAGAACGAAGTTATAACACTTATTTAAAATAGACATTAAATTCTTGCATAGATCGTGGTATATTTGAAAGATAAGCGCATGTAATTGGAACTACAATCAGGGCGTATTAATCAAAACTTTTGACTTAAGAAACAGGGCTCGAAATCCCGTCTATATATTGTTTGGCTACGCGTCAAACAAATAAAAATGGGCACAATTGAGTCAAGGTCATCAGAGTTATGACTCCACTCCAAAACTGGACTCCATGATTCCACTCCAAGACTCCACTCCACTCCACTCCACTCCACTCAATGACTCCACTCCATGACTCAGCTCTATTAAATACTATATGCCGTATTTCAGTTTGTTCTGTGTTGAAGAAGTCGTGTTTGTTCTGTGTTGAAGTCGTGTATGTTCTGTGTTGAAGTCGTGTCTGTTCTGCGTTGAAGTCGTGTTTGTTCTGCGTTGAAGTCGTGTCTGTTCTGTGTTGAAGTCGTGTATGTTCTGTGTTGAAGTCGTGTTTGTTCTGTGTTGTCTGTTCTGTGTTGAAGTCGTGTTTGTTCTGTGTTGAAGTCCTGTGTATTCTTTGATGAAGTCGTGTCTGTTCTATGTTGAAGTTATCTTTTAGAAGTCGTGTTTGTTCTGTGTTGAAGAAATCGTGTCTGTTCTGTGTTGAAGTCGTGTTTGTTCTGTGTTGAGGTATTTCCTGTTCTGTGTTGAAGTCTTTCCTGTTCTATGTTGAAGTTCGTGTGTATTTAAGTTTGTTTTGTGATGAAGTCGTGTGTGTTCTGTGTTAAAGAAATCGTGTTTGTTCTGTGTTGAAGTCGTGTCTGTTCTGCGTTGAAGTCGTGTCTGTTCTGTGTTGAAGTCGTGTTTGTTCTGTGTTGAAGTCCTGTGTATTCTTTGATGAAGTCGTGTCTGTTCTATGTTGAAGTTATCTTTTAGAAGTCGTGTTTGTTCTGTGTTGAAGAAATCGTGTCTGTTCTGTGTTGAAGTCGTGTTTGTTCTGTGTTGAGGTATTTCCTGTTCTGTGTTGAAGTCTTTCCTGTTCTATGTTGAAGTTCGTGTGTATTTAAGTTTGTTTTGTGATGAAGTCGTGTGTGTTCTGTGTTAAAGAAATCGTGTTTGTTCTGTGTTGAAGTCGTCTTGTTCTGTGTTGAAGAAATGTCTGTTCTGTGTTGAAGTCTGTTTGTTCTGTGTTGAAGTCGTGTCTGTTTTGTGTTGAAGTCGTGTTTGTTTTTGAATTTGTTCTGAGTTGAAGTCGTGTTTGTTCTGTGTTGAAGTCGTGTTTGTTCTGTGTTGAAGTCGTGTTTGTTCTGTGTTGAAGTCGTGTTTGTTCTGTGTTGAAGTCGTGTTTGTTCTGTGTTGAAGTCGTGTTTGTTCTGTGTTGAAGTCGTGTCTGTTTGTTCTGTGTTGAAGTCGTGTCTGTTTTGAATTTGTTCTGAGTTGAAGTCGTGTTTGTTCTGTGTTGAAGTCGTGTCTGTTCTGTATTGAAGTCGTGTCTGTTCTGTGTTGAAGTCGTGTCTGTTCTGTATTGAAGTCGTGTCTGTTCTGTATTGAAGTCGTGTTTGTTCTGTGTTGAAGTCGTGTCTGTTTTGTGTTAAAGTCGTGTTTGTTTTTGAATTTGTTCTGAGTTGAAGTCGTGTTTGTTCTGTGTTGAAGTCGTGTTTGTTCTGTGTTGAAGTCGTGTTTGTTCTGTGTTGAAGTCGTGTTTGTTCTGTGTTGAAGTCGTGTTTGTTCTGTGTTGAAGTCGTGTCTGTTCTGTGTTGAAGTCGTGTTTGTTCTGTGTTGAGGTATTCCCTGTTCTGTGTTGAAGTCTTTCCTGTTATATGTTGAAGTTCGTGTGTATTTAAGTTTGTTTTGTGATGAAGTCGTGTGTGTTCTGTGTTAAAGAAATCGTGTTTGTTCTGTGTTGAAGTCGTCTTGTTCTGTGTTGAAGAAATCTCTGTTCTGTGTTGAAATCGTGTCTGTTTTGTGTTGAAGTCGTGTTTGTTTTTGAATTTGTTCTGAGTTGAAGTCGTGTGTGTTCTGTGTTGAAGTCGTGTCTTTATTTGAATTTGTTCTGAGTTGAAGTCGTGTGTGTTCTGTGTTGAAGTCGTGTCTGTTATTGAGTTTGTTTTGTGTTGAAGACGTGTCTGTAATTGAGTTTGTTTTGTGTTGAACTCGTGTTTGTAATTTAGTTTGTTCTGTGTTGAAGTCGTGTCTGTAATTGAGTTCGTTTTGTGTTGAAGTCGTGTCTGTAATTGAGGTTTTATTTTTGTGTTGAAGTCGTGTTTGTAATTGAGTTTGTTCTGTGTTGAACTCTTGTTTGTAATTGAGTTCGTTTTGTGTTGAAGTCATGTCTGTAATTGAGTTTGTTTTGTGTTGAACTCGTTTTTGTAATTGAGTTTGTTCCTTGTTGAAGTCGTGTCTGTAATTGAGTTTGTTTTGTGTTGAAGTTGTGCCTGTAATTGAGTTTGTTCTGTGTTGAAGTCGTGTCTGTAATTGAGTTTGTTTTGTGTTGAAGTTGTGCCTGTAATTGAGTTTGTTCTGTGTTGAAGTCGTGTCTGTTATTGAGTTTGTTTTGTGTTGAAGTCGTGTCTGTAATTGAGTTTGTTTTGTGTTGAAGTCGTGTCTGTAATTGAGTTTGTTTTGTGTTGAAGTCGTGTCTGTTATTGAGTTTGTTTTGTGTTGAAGTCGTGTCTGTATTTAAGTTTGTTCTGTATTGAAGTCGTGTCTGTAATTGAGTTTGTTCTGTGTTGAAGTCGTGTCTGTTATTGAGTTTGTTTTGTGTTGAAGTCGTGTCTGTTATTGAGTTTGTTTTGAAGTCGTGTCTGTAATTGAGTTTGTTTTGTGTTGATGTCGTGTCTGTTATTGATTTTGTTTTGTGTTGTAGTCGTGTCTGTATTTAAGTTTGTTCTGTGTTGAAGTTGTGTCTATCATCTGTTGAAGTCGTGTCCGTTATTGAGTTTGTTTTGTGTTGAAGTCGTGTGTGTATTTGAGTTTGTTTTGTGTTGAAGTCGTGTCTGTTATTGAGTTTGTTTTGTGTTGAAGTCGTGTCTGTAATTGAGTTTGTTTTGTGTTGAAGTCGTGTCTGTTATTGAGTTTGTTTTGTGTTGTAGTCGTGTCTGTATGTAAGTTTGTTCTGTGTTGAAGTCGTGTCTGTTATTGAGGTTTTTTTGTGTTGAAGTCGTGTCTGTAATTGAGTTTGTTTTGTGTTGAAGTCGTGTCTGTAATTGAGTTTGTTTTGTGTTGAAGTCGTGTCTGTTATTGAGTTTATCCTGTGTTGAAGCCGTGTCTGTATTTAAGTTTGTTTTGTGTTGAAGTCGTGTCTATTATGTGTTGAAGTCGTGTCTATTATGCGTTGAAGTCGTGTCTGTATTTAAGTTTGTTTTGTGTTGAAGTCGTGTCTATTATGTGTTGAAGTCGTGTCTATTCTCTGTTGAAGTCGTGTCTATCCTGCGTTGAAGCCGTGTCTGTATTTAAGTTTGTTCTGTGTTGTAGTCGTGTCTGTATTTAAGTTTGTTCTGTGTTGAAGTTGTGTCTGTATTTAAGTTTGTTCTGTATTGAAGTCGTGTCTGTATTTAAGTTTGTTCTTTGTTGAAGTCGTGTCTGTTATTTTTTGTTCTTTGTTGAAGTCGTGTCTGTATTTGAGTTTGTTTTGTGTTGAAGTCGTGTCTATTCTGTGTTGAAGTCGTGTCTATTCCGTGTTGAAGTCGTGTCTATCATCTGTTGAAGTCGTGTCTGTATTTGAGTTTGTTTTGTGTTGAAGTCGTGTCTATTCTGTGTTGAAGTCGTGTCTATTCCGTGTTGAAGTCTCGTGTCTATCATCTGTTGAAGTCGTGTCTGTATTTGAGTTTGTTCTGTGTTGAAGTCGTGTCTGTATTTAAGTTTGTTCTGTGTTAAAGTCGTGTCTATTCTGTGTTGAAGTCGTGTCTGTATTTAAGTTTGTTCTGTGTTAAAGTCGTGTCTATTCTGCGTTGAAGTCGTGTCTGTATTTATGTTTGTCCTGTGTTGAAGTCGTGTCTGTATTTGAGTTTGTTTTGTGTTGAAGTCGTGTCTATTCTGTGTTGAAGTCGTGTCTATTATGCGTTGAAGTCGTGTCTGTATTTGAGTTTCTTTTTTGTTAATGTGGTGTCTATTCCTTGTTGAAGTCTTGTTTTTCTGTGTTGAAGTCTACAACCTACAGACGCATTGTTAACCCTAACCAACCTACATACGCATTGTTAACACTAACCTACTAACATACGCATTGTTAACCCTAACCAACTTACAGACGCATTGCTAACCCTAACCAACTTACAGACGCATTGTTAACCCTAACCAACCTACAGACGCATTGTTAACACTAACCTACTAACATACGCATTGTTAACCCTAACCAACTTACAGACGCATTACTAACACTAACCAACTTACAGACGCATTGTTCACACTAACCAACTTACAGACGCATTGTTAACACTAACCAACTTACATACGCATTGTTCACAATAACCAACTTACAGACGCATTGTTAACACTAACCAACATACAGACGCATTGTTCACAATAACCAACTTACAGACGCATTATTAACACTAATCAACATACAGACGCATTGTTAACACTAACCAACTTGCAGACGCATTGTTAACACTAACCAACTTACAGACGCATTGTTAACACTAACCAACTTACCGACGCATTATTAACACTAATCAACATACAGACGCATTGTTAACACTAACCAACTTACAGACGCATTGTTAACACTCACCAACATATAGACGCATTATTAACACTAACCAACTTACAGACGCATTGTTAACCCTAACCAACATACAGACGCATTGTTAACCCTAACCAACCTACAGACGCATTGTTAACACTAACCAACATACAGACGCATTGTTAACCCTAACCAACATACAGACGCATTGTTAACACTAACCAACTTGCAGACGCATTGTTAACACTAACCAACTTACAGACGCATTGTTAACACTAACCAACTTACCGACGCATTATTAACACTAATCAACATACAGACGCATTGTTAACACTAACCAACTTACAGACGCATTGTTAACACTCACCAACATATAGACGCATTATTAACACTAACCAACTTACAGACGCATTGTTAACCCTAACCAACATACAGACGCATTGTTAACCCTAACCAACCTACAGACGCATTGTTAACACTAACCAACATACAGACGCATTGTTAACCCTAACCAACATACAGACGCATTGTTCACACTAACCAACTTACAGACGCATTGTTAACCCTAACCAACATACAGACGCATTGTTAACCCTAACCAACCTACAGACGCATTGTTAACACTAACCAACATACAGACGCATTGTTAACCCTAACCAACATACAGACGCATTGTTCACACTAACCAACTTACAGACGCATTGTTAACCCTAACCAACATACAGACGCATTGTTAACCCTAACCAACCTACAGACGCATTGTTAACACTAACCAACATACAGACGCATTGTTAACACTAACCAACATACAGACGCATTGTTAACCCTAACCAACTTACAGACGCATTGTTCACACTAACCAACTTACAGACGCATTGTTAACACTAACCAACTTACAGACGCATTGTTAACACTAACCAACTTACAGACGCATTGTTCACACTAACCAACTTACAGACGCATTGTTAACACTAACCAACTTACAGACGCATTGTTAACACTAATCAACATACAGACGCATTGTTCACACTAACCAACTTACAGACGCATTGTTAACACTAACCAACTTACAGACGCATTGTTAACACTAACCAACTTACAGACGCATTACTAACACTAACCAACCTACAGACGCATTGTTCACACTAACCAACTTACAGACGCATTGTTAACACTAACCAACTTACAGACGCATTGTTAACACTAACCAACTTACAGACGCATTGTTAACACTAACCAACTTACAGACGCATTACTAACACTAACCAACCTACAGACGCATTGTTCACACTAACCAACTTACAGACGCATTGTTAACACTAACCAACTTACAGACGCATTGTTAACACTAACCAACTTACAGACGCATTGTTCACACTAACCATCTTACAGACGCATTGTTCACACTAACCAACTTACAGACGCATTGTTAACACTAATCAACTTACAGACGCATTGTTAACACTAACCAACTTACAGACGCATTGTTCACACTAACCAACATACAGACGCATTGTTCACACTAACCAACTTACAGACGCATTATTAACACTAACCAACTTACAGACGCATTGTTCACACTAACCAACTTACAGACGCATTGTTAACACTAACCAACTTACAGACGCATTGTTAACACTAACCAACTTACAGACGCATTACTTACCCTAACCAACCTACAGACGCATTGTTCACACTAACCAACTTACAGACGCATTGTTAACACTAACCAACTTACAGACGCATTGTTAACACTAACCAACTTACATACGCATTGTTCACACAAACCAACTTACAGACGCATTGTTAACACTAACCAACTTACAGACGCATTGTTAACACTAACCAACTTACAGACGCATTGTTCACACTAACCAACTTACAGACGCATTGTTAACACTAACCAACTTACAGACGCATTGTTAACACTAACCAACTTACAGACGCATTACTAACACTAACCAACCTACAGACGCATTGTTCACACTAACCAACTTACAGACGCATTGTTAACACTAACCAACTTACAGACGCATTGTTAACACTAACCAACTTACAGACGCATTGTTCACACTAACCAACTTACAGACGCATTGTTAACACTAATATACTTAGACGCATTGTTAACACTAACCAACTTACATACGCATTGTTCACACTAACCAACATACAGACGCATTGTTAACACTAACCAACTTACATACGCATTGTTAACACTAACCAACTTACAGACGCATTGTTCACAATAACCAACTTACAGACGCATTGTTAACACTAACCAACTTACAGACGCATTGTTAACACTAACCAACATACAGACGCATTGTTCACACTAACCAACTTACAGACGCATTATTAACACTTATCAACTTACAGACGCATTGTTAACACTAACCAACTTACAGACGCATTGTTCACACTAACCAACTTACAGACGCATTGTTCACACTAACCAACTTACAGACGCATTGTTAACACTAACCAACTTACAGACGCATTGTTAACACTAACCAACTTACAGACGCATTGTTCACACTAACCAACTTACAGACGCATTGTTAACACTAACCAACTTACAGACGCATTGTTAACACTAACCAACTTACAGACGCATTGTTAACACTAACCAACTTACAGACGCATTGTTAACACTAACCAACTTACAGACGCATTGTTAACACTAACCAACATACAGACGCATTGTTCACACTAACCAACTTACAGACGCATTATTAACACTAATCAACTTACAGACGCATTGTTAACACTAACCAACTTACAGACGCATTGTTCACACTAGCCAACTTACAGACGCATTGTTAACACTAACCAACTTACAGACGCATTGTTAACACTAACCAACATACAGACGCATTGTTAACACTAACCAACTTACAGACGCATTTTTAACACTAACCAACTTACAGACGCATTTTTAACACTAACCAACATACAGACGCATTGTTAACACTAACCAACATACAGACGCATTGTTCACACTAACCAATATACAGACGCATTGTTCACACTAACCAACTTACAGACGCATTTTTAACACTAACCAACTTACAGACGCATTTTTAACACTAACCAACATACAGACGCATTGTTAACACTAACCAACATACAGACGCATTGTTCACACTAACCAACTTACATACGCATTGTTCACACTAACCAACTTACAGACGCATTGTTAACACTAACCAACTTACAGACGCATTGTTAACACTAATCAACTTAGACGCATTATTAACACTAACCAACATACAGACGCATTGTTAACACTAATCAACTTAGACGCATTGTTAACAATAACCAACTTACAGACGCATTGTTAACACTAACCAACTTACAGACGCATTGTTCACACTAACCAACTTACAGACGCATTGTTAACACTAACCAACTTACAGACGCATTATTAACACTAACCAACTTACAGACGCATTGTTCACACTAACCAACTTACAGACGCATTGTTAACACTAATCAACTTAGACGCATTGTTAACACTAACCAACTTACATACGCATTGTTCACACTAACCAACATACAGACGCATTGTTAACACTAACCAACTTACATACGCATTGTTAACACTAACCAACTTACAGACGCATTGTTCACAATAACCAACTTACAGACGCATTGTTAACACTAACCAACTTACAGACGCATTGTTCACACTAATCAACTTACAGACGCATTGTTAACACTAACCAACTTACAGACGCATTGTTCACACTAACCAACTTACAGACGCATTGTTAACACTAACCAACTTACAGACGCATTGTTAACACTAACCAACTTACAGACGCATTGTTAACACTAACCAACTTACAGACGCATTGTTAACACTAACCAACTTACAGACGCATTGTTAACACTAACCAACTTACAGACGCATTGTTAACACTAACCAACATACAGACGCATTGTTCACACTAACCAACTTACAGACGCATTATTAACACTAACCAACATACAGACGCATTGTTAACACTAACCAACTTGCAGACGCATTGTTAACACTAACCAACTTACAGACGCATTGTTAACACTAACCAACTTACAGACGCATTGTTCACACTAACCAACATACAGACGCATTGTTAACCCTAACCAACATACAGACGCATTGTTCACACTAACCAACTTACAGACGCATTGTTAACACTAACCAACTTACCGACGCATTGTTAACCATTACACACTGATGGACACATTGTTAACCCTTACACACTGACAGACACATTGTTAACCATAACCAACCTACATACATATTGTTAACCCTTACACACTTACAGATGCATTGTTAACGCTTACACACTGATGGACACATTGTTAACCCTTACACACTTACAGACGCATTGTTAACACTAACCAACCTATAGCCGCATTGTTAACACTAACCAACCTACAGACGCATTGTTAACACTAACCAACTTACAGACGCATTGTTAACCCTTACACACTGACGGACACATTGTTAACCCTTACACACTGACAGACACATTGTTAACCCTAACCAACCTACAGACATATTGTTAACCCTTACACTTTAAAAATTACACTTACATTTTAAATAGTTCTAGTCATTTTGTTTTGTTTGTATATAGTTACTTAATCAAAATCAATCTTGTGTTTAATGATAATAATATTACATTATAATATATATTATTATTTTATAATTTGTATGCCAGTGATGGCCCATGATTGGAAAAATAAAATTATTATATTCTATTCTATTCATTGTTAACCTTAACCAACCTACAGACATATTGTTAACCCTTACACACTTACAGATGCATTGTTAACGCTTACACACTGATGGACACATTGTTAACCCTTACACACTTACAGACGCATTGTTAACACTAACCAACCTACAGACGCATTGTTAACACTAACCAACCTACAGACGCATTGTTAACACTAACCAACTTACAGACGCATTGTTAATCCTTACACACTGACGGACACATTGTTAACCCTTACACACTTACAGACGCATAGTTAACACTAACCAACTTACAGACGCATTGTTAACCCTTACTCACTTACAGACGCATTGTTAACCCTTACCAACCTACAGTCGCATTGTTAACACTAACCAACTTATCGACGCATTGTTAACGCTTACACACTGATGGACACATTGTTAACCCTAACCAACCTACAGACGCATTGTTAACACTAACCAACCTAAATACGCATTGTTAACCCTTACACACTGACAGACACATGTTTAACCCTAACTCACTTACAGAAGCATTGTTAACCCTTACACACTGACGGACGCATTGTTAACCCTTACCCACTGATGGACACATTGTTAACGCTTACACACTGACATACACATTGTTAACCCTTACACACTGACAGACACATGTTTAACCCTTACTCACTTACAGACGCATTGTTAAACCTTACACACTGATGGATGCATTGTTAACCCTTACACACTGATGGACGCATTGTTAACCCTTACACACTGACAGACACATTGTTAACCATTACACACTGATGGACACATTGGTAACCCTTACACACTGACAGACACATGTTTAACCCTTACTCACTTACAGACACATTGTTAACGCTTACACACTGATGGACACATTGTTAACGCTTACTCACTGACGGACACATTGTTAACCCTTACTCACTGACGGACACATTGTTAACGCTTACACACTGATGGACACATTATTAACCCTTACTCACTGACGGACATATTGTTAACCCTTACTCACTGACTGACACATTGTTAACGCTTACACACTGATGTACACATTGTTAACCCTTACTCACTGATGGACATATTGTTAACCCTTACTCATTGACGGACACATTGTTAACCCTTACTCACTGACGGACGCATTGTTAACCCTTACACACTGCCTGACACATTGTTAACCCTTACTCACTGACGGACGCATTGTTAACCCTTACACACTGACGGACACATTGTTAACCCTTACTCATTGACATACACATTGCTAACGCTTATCCAATTAGTAAACATTAACGCAAATATAAACTGAACAAGAGATGTTTGTCAAACATTATGCCCCCACTGAGCGCCATGTTGTCAGGAATATTAGGACAATTGAGTAAAATGTGCATGGACCGAAATGCCAGTTGATTTGTAATTTCACATTGGATGTCTATGAGTCAGTTTTAACAATGTTCATTCAAAGTTTGAGGAACAGTTCTTAATCCCATTGTGATGATGACTGATATTTGCAGATATTATGTATCCTCCAGGTCCAGGCATTGTTGAGTCATCACTCGGACACGCTTAAAAATAGGTTTTGTGTTCAAGGTCACTGTGACCTTGACCTTTGACCCAATGACCTCAATATAGATAGGGTTCATCTACTGGTCAGGCCAAACCTCCAAGTCAAGTTTGAGGACCATAGGTCTAGGCATTATTGAGTTATCACTCAGACAAGCTTAAAAAGGGTTTTTGTGTTAAAGGTCACTGTGACCTTGACCTTTGACCCAATGACCTAAAAAAAAAGGTTCATCTACTGGTCAGGCCCAACCTCCAAGTAAATTTTGAGGACCATAGGTCTAGGCATTGTTGAGTTATCACTCGGACAAGCTTAAAAAGGGTTTTTGTGTTAAAGGTCACTGTGACCTTGACCTTTGACCCAATGACCTCAAAATAAATAGGGTTCATCTACTGGTCAGGCATGACCTCCAAGTCAATTTTGAGGACCATAGGTCCAGGCATTGTTGAGTTATCACTCGGACAAACTTAAAAAGGGTTTTCGTGTTCAAGGACAATGTGACCTTGACCTTTGACCCAATGACCTCAAAAAAAATAGAGTTCATTTACTGGTCAGGACCAACCTCCAAGTCAAGTTTGAGGACCATAAGTCCAGGCATTGTTGAGTTATCACTCGGACAAGCTTAAAAAGGGTTTTTGTGTTCAAGATCACTATGACCTTGAACTTTGACCCAATGACCTCAAAATAAATAGGGTTCATTTACTGGTCAGGCCCAACCCCAAGTCAAGTTCGAGGACCATAGGTTCAAGCATTGTTGATTTATCACTCGGACAAGCTTTGGTCTACAGACGGACCGACGGACCGACCGACAGACATGAGAAAAAGCAATATACCCCTCTTCTTCGAAGGGGGCATAATAATTTAATATTGTAATCTCATTTATAGAGATGTTGTCTTAATGTTATAAGCTAGTTTTTTCAGGGTAACATTGTGCTGACCAATAAGCCAGTGTGTCAGGGTAACATCGTGTTGACCAATAAGCCAGTGTGTCAGGGTAACATTGTGTTGACCAATAAGCCAGTGTGTCAGGGTAACATTGTGCTGACCAATAAGCCAGTTTGTCAGGGTAACATTGTGCTGACCAATAAGCCAGTGTGTCAGGGTAACATTGTGCTGACCAATAAGCCAGTGTGTCAGGGTAACATTGTGCTGACCAATAAGCCAGTATGTCAGAGTAACATTGTGTTGACCAATAAGCCAGTGTGTCTGGGTAACATTGTGCTAACCAATAAGCCAGTGTGTCAGAGTAACATCGTGCTTACCAATAAGCCAGTGTGTCAGGGTAACATTGTGTTGACCAATAAGCCAATGTGTCAGGGTAACATCGTGCTTACCAATAAGCCAGTGTGTCAGGGTAACATTGTGTTGACCAATAAGCCAGTATGTCAGAGTAACATTGTGTTGACCAATAAGCCAGTGTGTCAGAGTAACATTGTGTTGACCAATAAGCCAGTGTGTCAGGGTAACATTGTGCTGACCAATAAGCCAGTGTGTCAGGGTAACATCATGCTGACCAATAAGCCAGTGTGTCAGGGTAACATTGTGCTGACCAATAAGCCAGTTTGTCAGAGTAACATTGTGTTGACCAATAAGCCAGTTTGTCAGGGTAACATTGTGCTAACCAATAAGCCAGTGCGTTCAGGGTAACATTGTGCTGACCAATAAGCCAGTGTGTCAGGGTAACATCATGCTGACCAATAAGCCAGTGTGTCAGGGTAACATTGTGCTGACCAATAAGCCAGTTTGTTAGGGTAACATTGTGCTGACCAATAAGCCAGTGTGTCAGGGTAACATTGTGCTCACCAATAAGCCAGTTTGAATAAAGTGAATTCCAATCTGTGTACAAAGAACTATCGATTGTTATTTTAGAACTTAAAAAAGAAGTTGTGTAATAAGACGTTCACCGCTGTTATCGGTCGACTTAACCCTGTCCCAAATATAACAAATCTGGTTGACTTAACCCTGTCCCAGGTATAACAAATCTGGTTGACTTAACCTTGTCCCAGGTATAACAAATATTGTAGGTTTAACCCTGTCCCAAGTATAACAAATCTGGTCGACTTAACCCTGTCCCAGGTATAACAAATATTGTAGATTTAACCCTGTCCTAAGTATAACAAATCTGGTCGACTTAACCCTGTCCTAAATATAACAAATCTGGTCGACTTAACCCTGTCCCAGGTATAACAAATCTGGTCGACTTAACCCTGTGCTAAGTATAACAAATCTGGTTGACTTAACCCTGTCCTAAGTATAACAAATCTGGTCGATTTAACCCTGTCCCAAGTATAACAAATCTGGTCGATTTAACCCTGTCCCAAGTATAACAAATCTGGTCGATTTAACCCTGTCCCAAGTATAACAAATCTGGTCGATTTAACCCTGTCCCAAGTATAACAAATCAATTTGGTTGACTTAACCCTGTCCCAAGTATAACAAATCTGGTCGACTTAACCCTGTCCCAAGTATAACAAATCTGGTCGATTTAACCCTGTCCTAAGTATAACAAATCTGGTCGATTTAAACCCTGTCCCAGGTATAACAAATCTGGTTGACTTAAACCTGTCCCAGGTATAACGCATCTGGTTGACTTATCCCTGTCCCAAGTATAACAAATCTGGTCGATTTAATGTCTGTCCCAAGTATAACAAATCTGGTTGACTTAACCCTGTCCTAAGTATAACAAATCTGGTTGACTTAACCCTGTCCCAAGTATAACAAATCTGGTTGACTTAGCCCTGTCCCAGGTATAACAAATCTGGTCGACTTAACCCTGTCCTAAGTATAACAAATCTGGTTGACTTAACCCTGTCCCAAGTATAACAAATCTGGTTGACTTAACCCTGTCCCAGGTATAACAAATCTGGTGGACTTAACCCTGTCCCAAGTATAAAACATCTGGTGGACTTAACCCTGTCCCAAGTATAACAAATCTGGTCGACTTAACCCTGTCCCAGGTATAACAAATCTGGTTGACTTAACCCTGTCCCAGGTATAACAAATATGGTTGACTTAACCCTGTACCAAGTATAACAAATCTGGTCAACTTAACCCTGTCCCAGGTATAACAAATCTGGTCGATTTAACCCTGTCCCAGGTATAACAAATCTGGTCGATTTAACCCTGTCCCAGGTATAACAAATCGGCAACAGTCATTCGTCTTTCACCAAGGGGTTACTAGTCTAAATACAATACGGCAACAGTTCATTCGTCGTTCACCAAGGGGTTAATAGTCTAAATACAATACGGCAACAGTTCATTCGTCTTTCACCAAGGGGTTAATAGTCCAAATACAATACGGCAACAGTTCATTCGTCTTTCACCAAGGGGTTAATAGTCTAAATACAATACGGCAACAGTTCATTCGTCTTTCACCAAGGGGTTAATAGTCTAAATACAATACGGCAACAGGTCATTCGTCTTTCACCAAGGGGTTAATGTTACACCGCCTTCAACACACTCAGTTATATCACGACATATTGTATGCATGGTGTGTTACACCGCCTTCAACACACTCAGTTATATCACGACATATTGTATGCATGGTGTGTTACACCGCTTTCAACACACTCAGTTATATCACGACATATTGTATGCATGGTGTGTTACACAGCATTCAACACACTCAGTTATATCACGACATATTGTATGCATGGTGTGTTACACAGCCTTCAACACACTCAGTTATATCACGACATATTGTATGCATGGTGTGTTACACCGCTTTCAACATACTCAGTTATATCACGACATATTGTATGTATGATGTGTTACACAGCCTTCAACACACTCAGTTATATCACGACATATTGTATGCATGGTGTGTTACACAGCCTTCAACACACTCAGTTATATCACAACATATTGTATGTATGATGTGTTACACCACTTTCAACATACTCAGTTATATCACGACATATTGTATGCATGGTGTGTTACACCGCTTTCAACACACTCAGTTATATCACGACATATTGTATGCATGATGTGTTACACAGCTTTCAACATACTCAGTTATATCACGACATATTGTATGTATGATGTGTTACACTGCTGTCAACATACTCAGTTATATCACAACATATTGTATGTATGATGTGTTACACTGCTTTCAACATACTCAGTTATATCACGACATATTGTATGTATGATGTGTTACACAGCCTTCAACACACTCAGTTATATCACGACATATTGTATGCATGGTGTGTTACACCGCTTTCAACATACTCAGTTATATCACGACATATTGTATGCATGGTGTGTTACACAGCCTTCAACACACTCAGTTATATCACGACATATTGTATGCATGGTGTGTTACACCGCTTTCAACACACTCAGTTATATCACGACATATTGTATGTATGATGTGTTACACAGCCTTCAACACACTCAGTTATATCACGACATATTGTATGCATGGTGTGTTACACCGCTTTCAACACACTCAGTTATATCACGACATATTGTATGCATGGTGTGTTACACAGCCTTCAACACACTCAGTTATATCACGACATATTGTATGTATGGTGTGTTACACCGCTTTCAACACACTCAGTTATATCACGACATATTGTATGCATGGTGTGTTACACAGCTTTCAACACACTCAGTTATATCACGACATATTGTATGCATGGTGTGTTACACAGCTTTCAACACACTCAGTTATATCACGACTGCATGGTGTGTTACACAGCCTTCAACACACTCAGTTATATCACGACATATTGTATGCATGGTGTGTTACACCGCTTTCAACACACTCAGTTATATCACGACATATTGTATGCATGGTGTGTTACACAGCATTCAACACACTCAGTTATATCACGACATATTGTATGCATGATGTGTTACACCGCTTTCAACATACTCAGTTATATCACGACATATTGTATGTATGATGTGTTACACAGCCTTCAACACACTCAGTTATATCACGACATATTGTATGCATGGTGTGTTACACAGCATTCAACACACTCAGTTATATCACGACATATTGTATGCATGGTGTGTTACACAGCCTTCAACATACTCAGTTATATCACAACATATTGTATGCATGGTGTGTTACACAGCCTTCAACACACTCAGTTATATCACGACATATTGTATGCATGGTGTGTTACACAGCATTCAACACACTCAGTTATATCACGACATATTGTATGCATGGTGTGTTACACCGCTTTCAACATACTCAGTTATATCACGACATATTGTATGCATGGTGTGTTACACCGCCTTCAACACACTCAGTTATATCACGACATATTGTATACACAGCCTTCAACACACTCAGTTATATCACGACATATTGTATGCATGGTGTGTTACACCGCTTTCAACACACTCAGTTATATCACGACATATTGTATGCAGGATGTGTTACACCGCTTTCAACACACTCAGTTATATCACGACATATGGTATGCATGGTGTCTTACACAGCTTTCAACATACTCAGTTATATCACGACATATTGTACGCATGGTGTGTTACACAGCCTTCAACACACTCAGTTATATCACGACATATTGTATGCATGGTGTGTTACACCGCTTTCAACACACTCAGTTATATCACGACATATGGTATGCATGGTGTCTTACACAGCTTTCAACACACTCAGTTATATCACGACATATTGTATGCATGGTGTGTTACACCGCCTTCAACACACTCAGTTATATCACGACATATTGTATGCATGGTGTGTTACACCGCTCAACACACTCAGTTATATCACGACATATGGTATGCATGGTGTCTTACACAGCTTTCAACACACTCAGTTATATCACGACATATTGTATGCATGGTGTGTTACACCGCCTTCAACACACTCAGTTATATCACGACATATTGTATGCATGGTGTGTTACACCGCTTTCAACACACTCAGTTATATCACGACATATTGTATGCATGGTGTGTTACACAGCATTCAACACACTCAGTTATATCACGACATATTGTATGCATGGTGTGTTACACAGCATTCAACACACTCAGTTATATCACGACATATTGTATGCATGGTGTGTTACACCGTCTTCAACACACTCAGTTATATTACGACATATTGTATGCATGGTGTGTTACACAGCATTCAACACACTCAGTTATATCACGACATATTGTATGCATGGTGTGTTACACCGCTTTCAACACACTCAGTTATATCACGACATATTGTATGCATGGTGTGTTACACCGCTCAACACACTCAGTTATATCACGACATATGGTATGCATGGTGTCTTACACAGCTTTCAACATACTCAGTTATATCACGACATATTGTACGCATGGTGTGTTACACAGCCTTCAACACACTCAGTTATATCACGACATATTGTATGCATGGTGTGTTACACCGCTTTCAACACACTCAGTTATATCACGACATATGGTATGCATGGTGTCTTACACAGCTTTCAACACACTCAGTTATATCACGACATATTGTATGCATGGTGTGTTACACCGCCTTCAACACACTCAGTTATATCACGACATATTGTATGCATGGTGTGTTACACCGCTCAACACACTCAGTTATATCACGACATATGGTATGCATGGTGTCTTACACAGCTTTCAACACACTCAGTTATATCACGACATATTGTATGCATGGTGTGTTACACCGCCTTCAACACACTCAGTTATATCACGACATATTGTATGCATGGTGTGTTACACCGCTTTCAACACACTCAGTTATATCACGACATATTGTATGCATGGTGTGTTACACAGCATTCAACACACTCAGTTATATCACGACATATTGTATGCATGGTGTGTTACACAGCATTCAACACACTCAGTTATATCACGACATATTGTATGCATGGTGTGTTACACCGTCTTCAACACACTCAGTTATATTACGACATATTGTATGCATGGTGTGTTACACAGCATTCAACACACTCAGTTATATCACGACATATTGTATGCATGGTGTGTTACACCGCTTTCAACACACTCAGTTATATCACGACATATTGTATGCATGGTGTGTTACACAGCCTTCAACACACTCAGTTATATCACGACATATTGTATGCATGGTGTGTTACACAGCCTTCAACACACTCAGTTATATCACGACATATTGTATGCATGGTGTGTTACACCGCTTTCAACACACTCAGTTATATCACGACATATTGTATGCATGGTGTGTTACACAGCATTCAACACACTCAGTTATATCACGACATAGTGTATGCATGGTGTGTTACACAGCATTCAACACACTCAGTTATATCACGACATATTGTATGCATGGTGTGTTACACCGTCTTCAACACACTCAGTTATATTACGACATATTGTATGCATGGTGTGTTACACAGCATTCAACACACTCAGTTATATCACGACATATTGTATGCATGGTGTGTTACACCGCTTTCAACACACTCAGTTATATCACGACATATTGTATGCATGGTGTGTTACACAGCCTTCAACACACTCAGTTATATCACGACATATGGTATGCATGGTGTCTTACACAGCTTTCAACACACTCAGTTATATCACGACATATTGTATGCATGGTGTGTTACACCGCCTTCAACACACTCAGTTATATCACGACATATTGTATGCATGGTGTGTTACACCGCTTTCAACACACTCAGTTATATCACGACATATTGTATGCATGGTGTGTTACACAGCATTCAACACACTCAGTTATATCACGACATATTGTATGCATGGTGTGTTACACAGCATTCAACACACTCAGTTATATCACGACATATTGTATGCATGGTGTGTTACACCGTCTTCAACACACTCAGTTATATTACGACATATTGTATGCATGGTGTGTTACACAGCATTCAACACACTCAGTTATATCACGACATATTGTATGCATGGTGTGTTACACCGCTTTCAACACACTCAGTTATATCACGACATATTGTATGCATGGTGTGTTACACAGCCTTCAACACACTCAGTTATATCACGACATATTGTATGCATGGTGTGTTACACAGCCTTCAACACACTCAGTTATATCACGACATATTGTATGCATGGTGTGTTACACCGCTTTCAACACACTCAGTTATATCACGACATATTGTATGCATGGTGTGTTACACAGCATTCAACACACTCAGTTATATCACGACATAGTGTATGCATGGTGTGTTACACAGCATTCAACACACTCAGTTATATCACGACATATTGTATGCATGGTGTGTTACACCGTCTTCAACACACTCAGTTATATTACGACATATTGTATGCATGGTGTGTTACACAGCATTCAACACACTCAGTTATATCACGACATATTGTATGCATGGTGTGTTACACCGCTTTCAACACACTCAGTTATATCACGACATATTGTATGCATGGTGTGTTACACAGCCTTCAACACACTCAGTTATATCACGACATATTGTATGCATGGTGTGTTACACAGCCTTCAACACACTCAGTTATATCACGACATATTGTATACACAGCCTTCAACACACTCAGTTATATCACGACATATTGTATGTATGGTGTGTTACACAGCCTTCAACACACTCAGTTATATCACAACATATTGTATGCATGGTGTGTTACACCGCTTTCAACACACTCAGTTATATCACGACATATTGTATGCATGGTGTGTTACACAGCCTTCAACACACTCAGTTATATCACGACATATTGTATGTATGGTGTGTTACACAGCCTTCAACACACTCAGTTATATCACGACATATTGTATGCATGGTGTGTTACACCACTTTCAACACACTCAGTTATATCACGACATATTGTATGCATGGTGTGTTACACAGCCTTCAACATACTCAGTTATATCACGACATATTGTATGCATGGTGTGTTACACCGCTTTCAACACACTCAGTTATATCACGACATATTGTATGTATGATGTGTTACACCGCTTTCAACACACTCAGTTATATCACGACATATTGTATGCATGGTGTGTTACACAGCCTTCAACATACTCAGTTATATCACGACATATTGTATACACAGCCTTCAACACACTCAGTTATATCACGACATATTGTATGCATGGTGTGTTACACCGCTTTCAACACACTCAGTTATATCACGACATATTGTATGCATGGTGTGTTACACCGCCTTCAACATACTCAGTTATATCACGACATATTGTATGCATGGTGTGTTACACCGCTTTCAACACACTCAGTTATATCACGACATATTGTACGCATGGTGTGTTACACAGCATTCAACACACTCAGTTATATCACGACATATTGTATGCATGGTGTGTTACACAGCTTTCAACACACTCAGTTATATCACGACATATTGTATGCATGGTGTGTTTAACCGCTCTCAACATACTCAGTTATATCACGACATATTGTATGCATGGTGTGTTACACTGCTTTCAACACACTCAGTTATATCACGACATAGTGTATGCATGATGTGTTACACTGCTTTCAACACACTCAGTTATATCACGACATATTGTATGCATGGTGTGTTACACTGCTTTCAACACACTCAGTTATATCACGACATATTGTATGCATGATGTGTTACACCGTCTTCAACACACTCAGTTATATTACGACATATTGTATGCATGGTGTGTTACACAGCATTCAACACACTCAGTTATATCACGACATATTGTATGCATGGTGTGTTACACAGCCTTCAACACACTCAGTTATATCACGACATATTGTATGCATGGTGTGTTACACTGCTTTCAACACACTCAGTTATATCACGACATATTGTATGCATGATGTGTTACACTGCTTTCAACACACTCAGTTATATCACGACATATTGTATGCATGGTGTGTTACACCGCCTTCAACACACTCAGTTATATCACGACTGCATGGTGTGTTACACAGCCTTCAACATACTCAGTTATATCACGACATATTGTATGCATGGTGTGTTACACCGCTTTCAACACACTCAGTTATATCACGACATATTGTATGTATGATGTGTTACACTGCTTTCAACACACTCAGTTATATCACGACATATTGTATACACAGCCTTCAACACACTCAGTTATATCACGACATATTGTATGCATGGTGTGTTACACCGCTTTCAACATACTCAGTTATATCACGACATATTGTATGCATGGTGTGTTACACAGCCTTCAACACACTCAGTTATATCACGACATATTGTATGCATGGTGTGTTACACTGCTTTCAACACACTCAGTTATATCACGACATATTGTATACACAGCCTTCAACACACTCAGTTATATCACGACATATTGTATGTATGATGTGTTACACAGCCTTCAACACACTCAGTTATATCACGACATATTGTATGTATGGTGTGTTACACAGCCTTCAACACACTCAGTTATATCACGACATATTGTATGCATGGTGTGTTACACCGCTTTCAACATACTCAGTTATATCACAACATTGTATCGGTACTATTGATCCATTAAACCTGACACAAGCGAGTCAGTCGTAATCCTGGGTGCCAAGCTTTTAAAGTGTTTGGTTATGACCCATTCGGGCATCGAACCTGCGTCCTCTCGCACCATAGGCGGTCCTAAACATATGGGTAGTAACTCGACCTCAGATTGCGTGATGCGGTTAAAGTAATCCTCAATTGACGGGTCATGACATGCAGGACAGCCCGCATTCGGAGGTTGTGTCATGGCGGAAACACAACACTTTTGCTTTTTTAGATTACGTCATAAAAATGGCCGGCACTTTTAATACCTAGGCTTTTCTTTCTTTATAGTCAAGTACAGTCCGATTGCTGTTCAAGGGTACAACGTAAACCGATTAGTCGATAACGAATAGACAAGGAAATCAACCAAATAAATATTTAATCTGGTTTGGGTATCTAATTGCTATGATTCGAATCGTTTTCCAAGCATATCACGTTTGCATCCATTAAAATATATTTACATCTTCTTAACCCTCTCCCACAAACAAACACTTTCTTGTGCCTCTACTGCAAAGGGAAACATTGCCTATAATGGGCAGGTTTTGCCACGATGTTTTCTTGTTTTATCATTAAACTCTCATTATGGATATTTTTCACATTTATGCCAATATAATTTCAAACTGAAATACTTTTGAGTGTTATATTAAAGAAAGTCAACAGAAAGAAGGCTCATACTATTGGGTCACATGACACAAGTACTGACCCTCGGATATTTATGATATGCGATGATGGAGATCGGTTCATTGTGATTAGGATCCTCCCTCGTCATTATCCAGTTCTACCGACACCCATGAAACCACTTGAAACTTATAAATAAATGAGATTTGTTATGATATAAAATCTTTGAACAGTTTGTAACAGGACCAACTAAATAACATTCCGGTGAACAGTTTACAAGAGGACCACATAATTAACATTCCGATGAACAGTTTGCAAGAGGACCACCTAAATAAACATTCCGGTGAACAGTTTGCAAGAGGACCAACTAATTAACATTCCGGTGAACAGTTTACAAGAGGACCACCTAATTAACATTCCGGTGAACAGTTTACAAGAGGACCACCTAATTAACATTACAGTGAACAGTTTACAAGAGGACCACCTAAATAACATTCCGTTGAGCAGTTTGCAAGAGGACCACCTAAATAACATTCCGGTGAACAGTTTGTAAGAGGACCAACTTAATAACATTCCGGTGAACAGTTTACAAGAGGACCACCTAAATACCATTCCGGTGAGCAGTTTACAAGAAGACCACCTAAATAACATTCTGGTGAGCAGTTTACAAGAGGAACACCTAAATACCATTCCGGTGAGCAGTTTGTAAGAGGACCACCTAAATAACATTCCGGTGAACAGTTTACAAGAGGACCAACTAAATAACATTCTGGTGAACAGTTTACAAGAGGACCACCTAAATAACATTCCAGTGAACAGTTTACAAGAGGACCAACTAAAAAACATTCCGGTGAACAGTTTACAAGAAGACCACCTAAATAACATTCCGGTGAACAGTTTACAAGAGGACCAACTAAAAAACATTCCGGTGAACAGTTTACAAGAAGACCACCTAAATAACATTCCGGTGAACAGTTTACAAGAGGACCAACTAAATAACCTTCCGGTGAACAGTTTACAAGAGGACCAACTAAATAACATTCCGGTGAACAGTTTACAAGAGGACCACCTAAATAACATTCCCGTGAACAGTTTACAAGAGTACCAACTAAAAACCATTCCGGTGAACAGTTTACTAGAAGACCACCTAAATAACATTCCGGTGAACAGTTTACAAGAGGACCACCTAAATAACATTCCGGTGAGCAGTTTACAAGAGGACCAACTAATTAACATTCTGATGAACAGTTTGTAAGAGGACCACCTAAATAACATTCTGGTGAAGCTTGGTTGATATCAGTCCTAATTGTTTTAGAGGAGATTTTGTTTAAAGCTAAAAGTGTATTATCCTTATTCGGATGCAGCATGGCAGCTATCTATCCAAACCAATTAATATGGATTGAACAAATTACACATGTATCCTGAAATCAAACAAAAACTTGAATAGAAAAGAACTATTGAGTTTTCTCATTTTTCCGCTTTTCTGATGCCGTCTGGCTTCCATGTTTATCAACCAATCATTACGGTTTAAGCAAATATTGTAGAGGGTCACTCAAGGAACATGTGTACTAAATTATCTTCGGATCTGAATTGAACAGTTTAGGCTACCGCAGCAGAAAAAGTGGTGTTTATTATTTATAACTTTGACCAAAGGAAGTTTTGTTAAAATTTCCCAGTGGATTAGGATGAGATATCATTTGAAGCTAAACGTTCAATTTACCCCTTTTCTGATCCCGCCTGGTAACTTTGTCTTTCAACCAATCAATATGGGTTAACGAATTATGAAGAGGGTCACTGAAGGAACAAATAACACAAGCACTTTTATAGGAATAGAGTTTTAAAATGTTGTCATTTTGTCCCTTTCTTATGCCTGATTGCCGTGTTTAACAACCAATCAATATGATTATATTTGTAGAGAGTTATCCAATGGTAATCTTATATCACATTATATTGGTATCAGACAGGCTAATAAAAAGGAGAATAATTCTGAAATATTGGGCAAATTTCTCCCTTTCTGATACCGAGGCAAACTCTCCTCTTTTTTCATCCAACAATTTGCGTAGAGATTCTCTGAAGGAACATTTCTACTAAATAATTGGAATCGGACATACTCCCTTTCTCAGATGCCGCACAAACAAGAATTCTCCATAGAACTTTGAACATAATTAAGAAAAGGAACGCCAAAAGAAAATTCCTTGTTTTTTTTTTGTTTTTTTCCAGTTTAAGGATGAGATGTTATTTGAAGCTAAACGTTCAATTTCCCAATTTTTAGAAGCCACCTGATTTCTACGACTTTCAACCAATCAACAAGACTTTAAACATGTAGAGAATCACTGAAGGAACAGTTCTTCAAAATTGTCTTGAAATCAGACAAAGACTTTCATAAGAATGAAGTTTGAAATGTTGTCATTTTACCCCTTTTCTTATACCGCCTGATTGCCGTGTTAAACAACCAATCAATATGATTATATTTGTAGAGAGTTATCCAATGATAACCTTATATCACATTATATTAACAACCAATCACTATGATTATATTTGTAGAGAGTTATCCAATGATAACCTTATATCACATTATATTAACAACCAATCACTATGATTATATTTGTAGAGAGTTATCCAATGATAACCTTATATCACATTATATTGGTATCAGACAGGCTAATAACAAGGAGAATAGTTTTTAAATATTGGGCAAATTTCACCCTTTCTGATTCAGCAAGTTCTCCGTAGTATTTGCCACAATGTTCCCAAAAGTCGTGGACTACATTTTACAGTGGACGTATGCATTAGAACTTCGGGGTGAACTTCGGTCACTGTTTATATGAGGACGAAGAAAGATCGATTTAAAGATTGAAAACAATCTTTTTATGGTGTTATGTGATAAATAGAATCTTACATTCGTGCTTATTTGATATTGTTTTTATGAAACTCGTCGACTGAAATAATATGACGCGAGGCTCTGCCGCGCTTCATATTCGTTTCAGTCGACTCGTTTCATAAAAACAATATCAAATAAGCACTCATGTAAGATCCTCTATTTCAGGTTTATTTTTCTGAATATTTCAGAATAGCAAAAGGAGATATTACTATGGTAGCCTTGTTATCGCAATTCTACCAACACAAATCGACTTAACTAGTATGATCTTAATTGTCATGAAGCCTCTTTCCATATGCACTTAAGAAATGTTAGACTCTAGAGTCACACCTGTTACTACATTCGGAAATGAGGATACACGGACAGTCACATAAAACTCCAACACACGTTCTTGTATCTTTATAATCGGTATCCACTCGGTTATTTACGGAAACATGGCAAATATGCAAATACAGAGACTTTACTCGAACACGTGTGTTCCATGGATAACAAACGTCGCCTGCGAAAGCATGCCGGGTAACCGGACGGGTGTACGACGGACGTACTGACGCTCGGACAGACAAGTCACGGAGAAGGGAACATCTTTGAGTCAACCTGTCAAGACAGGGGACGACGCAACACAATTTAAAGTGGGTTACGTAATAGTTATTTCGGAATGATTGTAGCAGTTCACAACATAATTATAATAATCTAAGAGGTTAAATTGAATACTAGTATTGTGATCTCATTTTGAAGCCGTGCCATCAAACTCGATATATTATGATCTGCCCTGTATTGCTACACTATACCGCTACGTACTTCTTATTCGAATTATATCGTTATGAATGAACAATAATTATAATATTCTTATAGGAATAAACGAAAAAAAGTTTTGATACGATTGGAAAAGTGAATTAACTCAGTTCGAAGCGATGGCAAACTAAGGGGCTTGATCTGGTTTATGCTATTTCCCGCGACACAGTGTCGTATGTCCTACATACACATACATTTGACACACGCATTTATTTCGTGTATCAGTCACTTATTAATGTTCCATGCAATACAGTTGTAACTATATCGTGAAACACTATGAAGTCACAACTGTTTTGAACGAAGTTATCGACAATTTAGGTTAATAGACGTTAGAGTAACCTTTGCGCGCAAAAGGAGGACATGACCTACTTTTCTTCACGGATGTCAACGAACTTTTACAATGGATTTTGTATCGGTCTCATTTCCACCAATCATACTACAGGAGTCATTCACCCCACTATCAGATATGATTAATATCGACTACAAGATTGCCTGATATTATGTCTGTGATAAATGCTTGTTGGGCGCTGTTGTTGTAGATACATAACAATCTATCTTATGTCAAGTACTGAATTAGAAGTACATGATATCTACTGGTTTGATTTATTCGAGTTTAACGCAGCTATCAACAACTTTTCAGTCATATCACCTACACACTCGCTTCCTGGCTTTCTCACACCACCGCAGTACTCCACACACGAGTCTTTCGAAGCAACTGGCTGCTTAGACTGTTAGCCAATTGGTGGTGGGGGGGGGGGGGGGGGGTAAAGATCATGTTGCCTTGGAAACTATAATGGTGTTCGAAGGTAAAGTAGAACATACGTAATCATGTTGCCTTGGAAGCTATAATGGTGTACGAAGGTAAAGTAGAACGTACGTAATCATGTTGCCTTGGAAGCTAAAATAGTGAACGAAGGTAAAGTAGAACATACGAAATTACACCATTACTTACTGCACGGCAGCATATTACATGAAGTACACGCGGTACCACGTCGGACTACTCAGTTACATACGGTACCAATATGTAGTCATCCTGCTTTGCATATAATCCGAGACTTTATCTATGGAGACGTCTGAAATTGCATTTTGCATGTTTATACTCAATATATATATGTAAGATAATATTTCTTGGATTGCCAGCAGCTTTCCAATTTGCTCTTTTCACCCTAAGGCTTTAGAAAGGTTCTGAACATTCTCTGTCTAAAGGAAAGATTTAAGACATGATTGATAGCACTAACTAATCTGGCATGCATTAAATTGATATCTTTTACTGTTTGTAAGGGTTGGTATAGTGCACTTAATAGATCATTATACTGTTCTAAACTGTGCCGAAAACATTCTTTTTCCATATTACGAACTTTTGACCAGTTAATATGCCGATTATTCTGGCTTTGTAGCCTTAATTATTAATAATAGGAATATCAAAACAGCAAACAATAGGCCTATGCCTTGAGACGTTTAAACAGTCATCATCGAGTATCATACTATCTGATACACAGTCTGCTTTCTCTACTGGAAAGATGATGTGATCTATACATGTATAAGGCTTTCAGAAGAAGTGTCATAAGAGACAAAGGACGATGCCGCTCCTGACCGTTCAGGTAAGACACTTACAGAAAAACTATTATTTTCTAGAATAAATCTGCGAAATATGCCCTCTCTGCTGCTAGTGCGTCTTATATTCTCATTCACTAAATTAGTGTTAAAGTCACCCAAACTTAAAGTCGTGTACAGGCTATCGATATATTCTCTGTAAGAATTTATTGAATGGTTTGAGCATGGAAGATACGCTTGGAAAAAGTAAATAAATTTGTTACTTGACAACTTAAAGCTTTATGCCTATTATACGGTCATTATCTATTGACAGCGGGGTAACGAAACTGTCAAATTTCTTGTGCCAAAATACCATATCCTTTGGTCGGATGAATTGAAAGAATAATGCACTGGTTTTACAGGTATACAACCCGATATAACAGTCTTTTCTAGAGATGCTACACGCACTTCTATTTGATGTAATGGCGACTGCATATCGAGATTGACAAACGTGGCAGAGATAGCAGATATATCTCCTTTTATTTCTGAGATTTGGTTTAATACATCAGATGAGAGTGAATACACAGTTTTTGTGACGCATTGTATTTCCTCACTGCGCAATTTCTCACATGCTAGTAGCTGTTGTTTTACCAGTAGTACATCACTTTTTAGAGACGCCACTGTATCTTTTTCAACATCATGACATTGCCATTTCTTTACTTAACTGATAGTTGGGACTCGCAGTTGCATCCGATATTCATTAAAATTTATCTTAACATTTATCTCTATCAAATCTTGAACAAGTTCGAAACTGGGCGATATGAGGTTAAAAACTAGGTCACTAGGTCAGGTTGAAGGAATATGTTGTTAACACTCAGAAGGCCGCATTTTTCCTTCAGCATGTTGAAACCTTTTCAGAATGTTTGTCTTGATGATTTGTAGGCCAAGTCTAAAGACGGGTCATGTCAGGACAAAAATGTCACTGTGGGCCAAATTAAAGGAAAGCTTGTTAATTTTTTTGAGGCCGCAAAGTTTGCTTCCGCAGCTTGAGATATTGTCAGAATGTAAAGTTTGAATATCGGTAATGTTGGGTCAAAAACTAGGTCACTAGGTCAAGTTGAAGTAAAATCTTGATAACTCTGGATTCAGATATTTTAACTTGAACATATTAAAACTTTGTCAGAATATTTGTCTTGTTGATATGTAGGTCAAGTTTGTCCAGTCAAAATCAAGACCACTAGGCCAAATTCATGGAAACTCTTGTTAAAACTTGAAAGGCTGCACTTTTTTCTTCAGTAGCCTGAACATTTTTAAGAAAGTTTGTCCTAGGATCTTTGTCAAGTTCAAATATGGGTCATATTGACCCTAAAACTAGGTCACCAGGTAAAGTTGAACAAAGATCTTGTTAATATTCTGGAGGCTGTATTTTCAACTTGAAAGTATTGAAACTTTTATATTCATACCTATATATTAGGGTATCTATAAACAATAAATAAAATGTTTACACATTTATCTTGGCTTAATTTTAATTTTGATGTTGTTACTAAATTAAATAATAGTTTTCATTCATATAATTTCAATGTTTGTCAATCTTATTCATACGAATCACAAGGTAAAACTCCTGGTATTGCTTAAAGGGAGGTAATTTGAAGTAAACAACAGTCTTCAAAAGGATAAATATATCAGCATATTACCGTCTACAGTTTATATTGTTGTAATGTTTGTGGATTTAAATGTTCTTTTTTCTTATTTCTAAATGTACAACGACAAATTGCGGCTTCTTTTTGCGTCAAACATTCGTCTTGTCTCCCTTTAGGATAGGAGTAGGACTGAATGTATTACCTTTAATTCTGCGAATTTTTCTCCAGAAGTCTAATGAATTTTTAGGGTCAATAATACAGGATTCGCAGAATTCGTTCCAGTTAGCTTGTTTACTTTTTAGCACCGCCACTTTACTATGTTTAGAGGCGTCTTTATATTTGACCAGGTTGACTTCACCAGGGTGTCGTTTTAAATTAGATAAGCATTTTTTTTCTCCTGAATTGCGTTTTGACATTCTTCACTCCACCACGGTACATTCTTCTTATTGTTTTTTTACTTTTTTGGAAGTATCCTATGCTATAGACAGGAATTTACCTATGATTGTTTGGTTAAAAGTAACGATATTATCATCATAGACATCTGCAAGGGTAATCTCCCCAGATTTAATGAAGTTGAATGTTTCCTCATTATTGGTATTTGTTTGGTTGTTTCTTTGGATTGTAATTAAGATTGGGAAGTGATCTGAATCCAGCGTGTCATTAATAACTTGCCAAATAATCTCACTAGAGATTGTGGGACTTGTAATAGTCAGATCGATGCAGGTATGGCTGCCAGTGCACCAATCGACCCTGGTAGGGGCGCCATCATTGTGCAGAACAAGGTTGTGGGTTTCTATCCACTCCTCGACTGCACGCCCATGGCTATTGGGTCTTATGGACCCCCCCATAGTTTATTATGTGCGTTGAAGTCACCAGTAATTACAATGTCACATTTTGTGATGTAACGGTCTAAATGGCCTAGAGATGTAAGGTCGCACCCCCTTGAGTAGATGTTAAACAGAAAGAAGTGAGACTGTCCGAAGAATATTTGTATAAGTTGGATGTCCATATCGAAAGATATTTATTTGAAAGCTATTATTTTCCTTGGCCCTCGACTGGGCGATGGCGAGCTCATACTGAGCCGTCTGCCCCCACTCATACTTTTGAGTTGAGATTGAAGACTTTCAGCCTGGGCCCTATTAACGAGGTATTTTGGGGAAAGTCTCGAATGGAAGTTAAGGGAAGTAACGGAGTTAACAGGTGAATTCCTGTATGTCGGAGTTATTTCCCGTTGCGCTGTTTTTCCTATCACTTAATATTTTTAGTTGTAACTTATTCTCCGTTTTTATGTTTTCGATATTAGACTTTTGATAATAATTGTTTTGATCAGAATTGGATCGACTTTGCCCTCTTTGGTTTTTATTTGCAGAAAATTTATTATAATATTTGACAGTCCTTCCAAGGTTATGGATTTATTGTGTGTCCCGCAGTCTAAGTTTATCTTAATATCATAGAAATCATCTGTTTGGGTTTGCGAGTTTGAGTCATTGGAAGTGTCAGTTTGAGTCTGGTTGCTACTTTGATTGTTGTCTGTGTGAGTGCCTGCATCCCGATATTTACTGGGCGAAGTTTTATTTAGGGAGGAGATTTCTCTCCCGGATATATCCATTCTGGATACATCCGTGAGCGAACTCGCATCCGTTTTCTCTGCGGCGGAATTAATGGGGGAACTACATCTGGCCCCACTCTCTAAGCTTTTTTTGGCCTTGACTTTTTCTCAAGTTATTGATTTAGAGGAGGCAGAAGACAACGAGGAAGACAACCCGCTGAAAGTGCTGGTATTAAACCCTGAGGACGAAGACATAGTACTTTTATTTATTGAGGCCTTGACTTGTTCCGGGACCTTTTGGGTAGCCGGCAGACTGGCTACAGGCGATACTGGGGGGTGAATAACAGCGTTGTGTTCTCAGGGCTAGCGGCTGGTCTGTAGTTTGACCCATTTGACATGCTGGAGTAGTGGGATTGATGATAGTCTGTGGCAGCTGACAACCGGTCACAGCCCGCACCCAGGAACATCCGTGAGTATTTTTAAATGCCTGTATTTTAGAGGCGTGGACGTGTTCTGGGCACAGCCTATACCGGGATGTTTGTTTCCCCCGCAGTTTGGGCAGCAGATAGTATGCGACTAACATAATCTGCTGTTGCGATTGTGATTTCCAGCACAACGGGCACATTTCGCTTTAAGGTTACATGTATTTGCTGTATGTCCGAAACCCTGACATTGACAACATCTTAAGGGTATAGATCGATAATGTTCTACTAGGATATATACTTCTGAGTTGATTATTTTTAGCGTAGATGGGACGACTGCTCCTTGAAAAGTGATCTTAATTATCCCAGTAGGTTTGCTGAACATATTAAAAATTATTTCACCAATTAGATATCTGGGTCTGGAAGCTTGTTTGGCTGTGCATTTTTGGTGATCGTGACAAATTTCTAGCGAGCGGAACGTTTCTTGCTTAGATGAATATAATTGCATTGTTCTACTCACGTTTTCAACTCAACGTCAATCTGGCTATATGTTTATCTCCTGACATAGCAGAAAGCACTCCTAATTGGAAACATCAGCGTTACATAATTGGAACAGTAATCTTTTTTAAGTTTATTGAAACTGTGACCACCATTCATCTATGCAAGTTTTCCTGAAAATGATGTGTATTATGTCACGGGTTGATTGCGATAAACGGACAAATCAGAGTATTTGCTCGCATAACTGGTGTTAAGGGTGTGTGTGTGTGTATTTACACGATTTTCTATGTAGATATTTTGTTATGCATAGGACTGTGAATGGTAAATTATATAACAACTTAAAGAAAGTGAAATTCTATATATTTTGTGGCCCTATGAAGGACCCTTTGTTGTTGTTATCCGTGAAAGACGTTTAATCTCCGAATCCGTAGCGGGTTCTGTCTTATCTCTTAAGAGCATAGACGACATCCATAGCTGTAAAGATCTTCGGATGACGTTTTCCAAGAAAACCTTCAGGACTCCTCTGGTTTCTTCATAGATGAGACCAGAAATTCTCTTCATACCACTTCTACGAGCAAGCCGACGGATGGCTGGCTTGTTGATGCCCTAGATGTACTAAGAACTTTCTTGTGACGCTTAGCGCACCCCTTTCCTAGACCTTACCTACCTATACCACGTCTAGACATTATTCTTGCATTACGCGGCGGGGTAGTACACACCGTACACGCGGTACCACGTTGGGCTACTCAGGTACATACGGTACCACGATGCAGTACCGAGGTACATACGGTACACAAAAAACCAAACGGTCCGTGACGTCCGTACACGCGGTACAACGCGGAATTACACCATTACGCACTGCACGGCGGGGTAGTACACACCGTACACGCGGTACCACGTTGGGCTACTCAGGTACATACGGTACCACGATGCAGTACCGAGGTACATACGGTACACAAAAAACCAAACGGTCCGTGACGTCCGTACACGCGGTACAACGCGGAATTACACCATTACGCACTGCATGGCGGGGTAGTACACACCGTACACGCGGTACCACGTTGGGCTACTCAGGTACATACGGTACCACGATGCAGTACCGAGGTACATACGGTACACAAAAAACCAAACGGTCCGTGACGTCCGTACACGCGGTACAACGCGGAATTACACCATTACGCACTGCACGGCGGGGTAGTACCACGTTGGGCTACTCAGTACCACGATGCAGTACCGAGGTACATACGGTACAGAAAAAACCAAACGGTCCGTGACGTCCGTACACGCGGTACAACGCGGAATTACACCATTACGCACTGCACGGCGGGGTAGTACACACCGTACACGCGGTACCACGTTGGGCTGCTCAGGTACATACGGTACCACGATGCAGTACCGAGGTACATACGGTACACAAAAAAACCAAACGGTCCGTGACGTCCGTACACGCGGTACAACGCGGAATTACACCGATTACGCACTGCACGGCGGGGTAGTACACACCGTACACGCGGTACCACGTTGGGCTACTCAGGTACATACGGTACCACGATGCAGTACGTTGGGCTACTCAGGTACATACGGTACCACGATGCAGTACCGAGGTACATACGGTACACACAAAACCAAACGGTCCGTGACGTCCGTACACGCGGTACAACGCGGAATTACACCATTACGCACTGCACGGCGGGGTAGTACACACCGTACCTGAGTAGTCCGACGTGGTATCGCGTGTACTTTGTGTAATACCGCACCGTGCAATGCGTAATGGTGTAATTTCGCTTTGTACCGTGTGTCGGTACGTAAGACACCGTTTGTACCGTATGTACCGAGGTACTACATCGTGGTACCGTATGTACCTCAGTTGTCCGACATGGTACCGCGTGTACTTTGTGCAATATCCTGTTGAAAACGGCGATAAACTCGGCAGTGGTATACCTGTTATATTGCTAAAAAATGGCGTTAAATGGCGTTAAACTCCGCCGTAATGTTGAAAACGGCGTTAAGCTTCGCCGTGGTATAACTGTAATTTTGTTGAAAACGGCGATAAACTCGGCCGTGATATAACTGTAAAACTGTTGAAATATATGGTAAATTCCGCCTTCGTATAACTGTATTAATGTTGAAAACGGTGTTAAACTTCGCCGTGGTATAACTGGAAAACTGTTGAAAAAGACGTTAAATTCCGCATTTGTATAACTGTAATATTGATGAAAATGACGTTAAATTCCGCCATTGTATAACTTTAACAATGTTGAAAACGGCGTTAAACTCCGCCGTGGTCTAACTGTAATATTGTTGAAATAGGCGTTAAATTCCGTCATGGTATAACTTTAAAAATGTTGAAAACGTCGTTAAACTCCGCCGTGGTCTACCTGTAATATTGTTGAAAACGGCGATAAACTCGGCAGTGGTATACCTGTAATATTGTTGAAAACGGCGATAAACTCGGCAGTAGTATACCTGTTATATTGTTAAAAAATGACGTTAAACTCCGCAGTGATATAACTGTAATATTGTTGAAATAGGCGTTAAATTCCGTCATGGTATAACTTTAACAATGTTGAAAACGTCGTTAAACTCCGCCGTGGTCTACCTGTAATATTGTTGAAAACGGCGATAAACTCGGCAGTGGTATACCTGTTATATTGTTAAAAATGGCGTTAAACTCCGCCGTGATGTAACTGTAATAATGTTGAAAACGGCGTTAAACTTCGCCGTGGTATAACTGTAATTTTGTTGAAAACGGCGATAAACTCGGCCGTGATATAACTGTAAAACTGTTGAGAACGGCGTTAAACTTCGCCGTGGTATAACTATGATATTGTTGAAATCAGCGTTATACTCCGCCTAGATATAATTGTACTATTGTTGAAAAAGACATTTCCGCCGTGGTATAAGATAGGGTCACTTTTGTGGTGACTTGTTTAAGTGCTTGTTGAGCAGAGAGTGTTTTTACGAGAGACATACTTTGCACGATTAAACAAGGTGAACACTTTTCACCAGTGTTCACCAAGTCACAACAAAAGTGACCCTGTCTTATACCACGGCGGAATTTAACACACCGTTTGTACCGTATGTACCTCGGTACTACATCGTGGTACCGTATGTACCTGAGGAGTCCGACGTGTAATCGCGTGTACTTTGTGCAATACCTCGCCGTGCAGTGCGTGATGGTGTTACATCCCGCCGTGTAGTGCGTAATGGTATAATTTCGTGTTGTACCGTGTTTCGGTACGTAACCCACCATTTGTACCGTATGTACCTCGGTACTACATCGTGGTACCGTATGTACCTGAGTAGTCCGACGTGGTATCGCGTGTACTTTGTGTAATACCGCACCGTGCAATGCGTAATGGTGTAATTTCGCTTTGTACCGTGTGTCGGTACGTAAGACACCGTTTGTACCGTATGTACCGAGGTACTACATCGTGGTACCGTATGTACCTCAGTTGTCCGACGTGGTACCGCGTGTACTTTGTGCAATATCCCGCCGTGCAGTGCGTTATGGTATAATTTCGTGTTGTACCGTGTTTCGGTACGTAAACCACCGTTTGTACCGTGTGTGCCTCGGTACTACTTCGTGGTACCGTATGTACCTGAGTAGTCCGACGTGGTACCTCGTGAACTTTGTGTAATACCTTACCGTGCAGTGCGTAATGGTGTAATTTCACGTTGTACCTTGTGTCGGTACGTAACACATCGTGTGTACGTTATGTACCTCTGTACTACATCGTGGTACCGTATGTACCTGAGGAGTCCGACTTGTAATCGCGTGTACTTTGTGCAATACCTCGCCGTGTGTACTTTGTGCAATACTCGCCGTGCAGTGCGTGATGGTGTTACATCCCGCCGTGCAGTGCGTAATGGTATAATTTCATGTTGTTCCGTGTTTCGGTACGTAACCCACCGTTTGTACCGTATGTACCTCGGTACTACATCGTGGTACCGTATGTACCTGAGTAGTCCGACGTGGTATCGCATGTTCTTTGTGTAATACCGCACCGTGCAATGCGTAATGGTGTAATTTCGCTTTGTACCGTGTGTCGGTACGTAAGACACCGTTTGTACCGTATGTACCGAGGTACTACATCGTGGTACCGTATGTACCTCAGTTGTCCGACGTGGTACCGCGTGTACTTTGTGCAATATCCCGCCGTGCAGTGCGTTATGGTATAATTTCGTGTTGTACCCTGTTCCGGTACGTAACTCACCGTTTGTACCGTGTGTGCCTCGGTACTACATCGTGGCCGTATGTACCTGAGTAGTTTGTGTAATACCTTACTGTGCAGTGCGTAATGGTGTAATTTCACGTTGTACCGTGTTTCGGTACGTAACACACCGTTTGTACCATATGTACCTCTGTACTACATCGTGGTACCGTATGTACCTCAGTAGTCCGACGTGGTACCGCGTGTACTTTGTGCAATATCCCGCCGTGAAGTGCGTAATAGTATAATTTCGTGTTGTACCGTGTTTCGGTACGTAACACACCTTGTGTACCTTATGTACCTCGGTACTACATCGTGGTACCGTATGTACCTTAGGAGTCCGACGTGGTACCGCGTGTGCTTTGTGTAATACCCCGCCGTGCAGTGCGTAATGGTGTAATTTCGCGTTGTACTATGTGTCGGTACACTAACACACCGTTTGTATCATATGTACCTGAGTAGTCCGACGTGGTATCGCGTGTACTTTGTGTAATACCGTACCGTGCAATGCGTAATGGTGTAATTTCGCGTAATACCGTGTGTCGGTACGTAAGACACCGTTTGTACCGTATGTACCTCGGTACTACATCTCAGTTGTCCGACGTGGTACCGCGTGTACTTTGTGCAATATCCCGCCGTGCAGTGCGTAATGGTATAATTTCGTGTTGTACCGTGTTTCGGTACGTATAACACACCTTGTGTACCTTATGTACCTCGGTACTACATCGTGGTACCGTATGTACCTTAGGAGTCCGACGTGGTACCGCGTGTACTTTGTGTAATACCCCGCCGTGCAGTGCGTAATGGTGGAAAACTGTTGTAAAAGATGTTAAATTCCGCCTTCGTATAACTGTATTAATGTTGAAAACGGTGTTAAACTCCGCTGTGGTATAACCGGAAAACTGTTGAAAAAGACGTTAAATTCCGCCTTGGTATAACTGTATTAATGTTGAAAACGGTGTTAAACTCCACCGTGGTATAACTGTAATATTGTTGGAATTGGCGATAAACCCTGTCCTGGTATAACTGTAATATTGTTAAAAATGGCGTTAAACTCCGAGTTGATATAACTTTAATAATGTTGAGAATTGAGTTCAACTTCGCCGTGGTATAACTGTAATATTGTTGAAAATGACGTTAAATTCCGCCATGGTATAACTTTAACAATGTTGAAAACGGCGTTAAGCTCCGCCGTGGTCTAACTGTAATATTGTTGAAAACGGCGATAAACTCGACAGTGGTATACCTGTTATATTGTTAAAAATGGCGTTAAACTCCGCCGTGATGTAACTGTAATAATGTTGAAAACGGCGTTAAACTTCGCCGTGGTATAACTGTAATTTTGTAGAAAACGGCGATAAACTCCGCCATGGTATAACTTTAACAATGTTGAAAAACGGCGTTAAACTCCGCCGTGATCTACCTGTTGAAAACGTCGATAAACTCGGCAGTGGTGTACCTGTTATATTGTTAAAAATGGCGTTAAACTCCGCCGTGATGTAACTGTAATAATGTTGAAAACGGCGTTAAACTTTGCCGTGGTATAACTGTAACTTTGTTGAAAACGGCGATAAACACGGCCGTGATATAACTGTAAAACTGTTGAGAACGGCGTTAAACTTCGGCGTGGTATAACTGGAAAACTGTTGAAATCGATGTTAAATTCCGCCTTCGTATAACTGTATTAATGTTGAAAACGGTGTTAAACTTCGCCGTGGAATAACTGGAAAACTGTTGAAAAGACGTTAAATTCCGCCGTGGTATAACTGTAATTTTGTAGAAAACGGCGATAAATCCGCCATGGTATAACTTTAACAATGTTGAAAAACGGCGTTAAACTCCGCCGTGATCTACCTGTTGAAAACGTCGATAAACTCGGCAGTGGTGTACCTGTTATATTGTTAAAAATGGCGTTAAACTCCGCCGTGATGTAACTGTAATAATGTTGAAAACGGCGATAAACTTTGCCGTGGTATAACTGTAATTTTGTTGAAAACGGCAATAAACACGGCCGTGATATAACTGTAAAACTGTTGAGAACGGCGTTAAACTTCGGCGTGGTATAACTGGAAAACTGTTGAAATTGATGTTAAATTCCGCCTTCGTATAACTGTATTAATGTTGAAAACGGTGTTAAACTTCGCCGTGGAATAACTGGAAAACTGTTGAAAAGACGTTAAATTCCGCCTTGGTATAACTGTAATATTGTTGAAAATGACGTTAAACTCCGCCGTGGTCTAACTGTAATATTGTTGAAAACGGCGATAAACTCGGCAGTGGTATACCTGTTATATTGTTAATAATGGCAATAAACTCCGCCGTGATGTAACTGTAATAATGTTGAAAACGGCATTAAAACTTCGCTGTGGTATAACTGTAATTTTTTAGAAACGGCGATGAACTCTGCCGTGATATAACTGTAATATTGTTGAAATAGGCGTTAAATTCCACCATGGTATAACTTTAACAATGTTGAAAACGTCGTTAAACTCCACCGTGGTCTACCTGTAATATTGTTGAAAACGGCGATAAACTCGGCAGTGGTATACCTGTTATATTGTTAAAAATGGCGTTAAACTCCGCCGTGATGTAACTGTAATAATGTTGAAAACGGCGTTAAGCTTCGCCGTGGTATAACTGTAATTTTGTTGAAAACGGCGATAAACTCGGCCGTGATATAACTGTAAAACTGTTGAAATATATGGTAAATTCCGCCTTCGTATAACTGTATTAATGTTGAAAACGGTGTTAAACTTCGCCGTGGTATAACTGGAAAATTGTTGAAAAAGACGTTAAATTCCGCATTTGTATAACTGTAATATTGATGAAAATGACGTTAAATTCCGCCATTGTATAACTTTAACAATGTTGAAAACGGCGTTAAACTCCGCCGTGGTCTAACTGTAATATTGTTGAAAACGGCGATAAACTCGGCAGTAGTATACCTGTTATATTGTTAAAAATGACGTTAAACTCCGCCGTGATATAACTGTAATATTGTTGAAATAGGCGTTAAATTCCGTCATGGTATAACTTTAACAATGTTGAAAACGTCGTTAAACTCCGCCGTGATATAACTGTAATATTGTTGAAATAGGCGTTAAATTCCGTCATGGTATAACTTTAACAATGTTGAAAACGTCGTTAAACTCGGCAGTGGTATACCTGTTATATTGTTAAAAATGGCGTTAAACTCCGCCGTGATGTAACTGTAATAATGTTGAAAACGGCGTTAAACTTCGCCGTGGTATAACTGTAATTTTGTTGAAAACGGCGATAAACTCGGCCGTGATATAACTGTAAAACTGTTGAGAACGACGTTAAACTTCGCCGTGGTATAACTATGATATTGTTGAAATCAGCGTTATACTCCGCCTTGATATAATTGTACTATTGTTGAAAAAGACATTTCCGCCGTGGTATAAGATAGGGTCACTTTTGTGGTGACTTGTTTAAGTGCTTGTTGAGCAGAGAGTGTTTTTACGAGAGACATACTTTGCACGATTAAACAAGGTGAACACTTTTCACCAGTGTTCACCAAGTCACAACAAAAGTGACCCTGTCTTATACCACGGCGGAATTTAACACACCGTTTGTACCTCGGTACTACATCGTGGTACCGTATGTACCTGAGGAGTCCGACGTGTAATCGCGTGTACTTTGTGCAATACCTCGCCGTGCAGTGCGTGATGGTGTTACATCCCGCCGTGTAGTGCGTAATGGTATATTTTCGTGTTGTACCGTGTTTCGGTACGTAACCCACCGTTTGTACCGTATGTACCTCGGTACTACATCGTGGTACCGTATGTACCTGAGTAGTCCGACGTGGTATCGCGTGTACTTTGTGTAATACCGCACCGTGCAATGCGTAATGGTGTAATTTCGCTTTGTACCGTGTGTCGGTACGTAAGACACCGTTTGTACCGTATGTACCGAGGTACTACATCGTGGTACCGTATGTACCTCAGTTGTCCGACGTGGTACCGCGTGTACGTTGTGCAATATCCCGCCGTGCAGTGCGTTATGGTATAATTTTGTGTTGTACCGTGTTTCGGTACGTAACCCACCGTTTGTACCGTGTGTGCCTCGGTACTACATCGTGGTACCGTATGTACCTGAGTAGTCCGACGTGGTACCTCGTGAACTTTGTGTAATACCTTACCGTGCAGTGCGTAATGGTGTAATTTCACGTTGTACCTTGTGTCGGTACGTAACACATCGTGTGTACGTTATGTACCTCTGTACGACATTGTGGTACCGTATGTACCTCAGTAGTCCGACGTGGTACCGCGTCTACTTTGTGCAATATCCCGCCGTGCAGTGCGTAATGGTATAATTTCTTGTTGTACTGTGTTTCGGTACGTAACACACCGTTTGTACCATATGTACCTCTGTACTACATCGTGGTACCGTATGTACCTCAGTAGTCCGACGTGGTATCGCGTGTACTTTGTGTAATACCGTACCGTGCAATGCGTAATGGTGTAATTTCGCGTAATACCGTGTGTCGGTACGTAAGACACCGTTTGTACCGTATGTACCTCGGTACTACATCTCAGTTGTCCGACGTGGTACCGCGTGTACTTTGTGCAATATCCCGCCGTGCAGTGCGTAATAGTATAATTTCGTGTTGTACCGTGTTTCGGTACGTATAACACACCTTGTGTACCTTATGTACCTCGGTACTACATCGTGGTACCGTATTTACCTTAGGAGTCCGACGTGGTACCGCGTGTACTTTGTGTAATACCCCGCCGTGCAGTGCGTAATGGTGGAAAACTGTTGTAAAAGATGTTAAATTCCGCCTTCGTATAACTGTATTAATGTTGAAAACGGTGTTAAACTCCGCTGTGGTATAACCGGAAAACTGTTGAAAAAGACGTTAAATTCCGCCTTGGAATAACTGTATTAATGTTGAAAACGGTGTTAAACTCCACCGTGGTATAACTGTAATATTGTTGAAATTGGCGATAAACCCTGTCCTGGTATAACTGTAATATTGTTAAAAATGGCGTTAAACTCCGAGTTGATATAACTTTAATAATGTTGATAATTGAGTTCAACTTCGCCGTGGTATAACTGTAATATTGTTGAAAATGACGTTAAATTCCGCCATGGTATAACTTTAACAATGTTGAAAACGGCGTTAAGCTCCGCCGTGGTCTAACTGTAATATTGTTGAAAACGGCGATAAACTCGGCAGTGGTATACCTGTTATATTGTTAAAAATGGCGTTACACTCCGCCGTGATGTAACTGTAATAATGTCGAAAACGGCGTTAAACTTCGCCGTGGTATAACTGTAATTTTGTAGAAAACGGCGATAAACTCCGCCATGGTATAACTTTAACAATGTTGAAAAACGGCGTTAAACTCCGCCGTGATCTACCTGTAATACTGTTGAAAACGTCGATAAACTCGGCAGTGGTGTACCTGTTATATTGTTAAAAATGGCGTTAAACTCCGCCGTGATGTAACTGTAATAATGTTGAAAACGGCGTTAAACTTTGCCGTGGTATAACTGTAATTTTGTTGAAAACGGCGATAAACACGGCCGTGATATAACTTTACAGGTGAGAACGGCGTTAAACTTCGGCGTGGTATAACTGGAAAACTGTTGAAATCGATGTTAAATTCCGCCTTCGTATAACTGTATTAATGTTGAAAACGGTGTTAAACTTCGCCGTGGAATAACTGGAAAACTGTTGAAAAGACGTTAAATTCCGCCTTGGTATAACTGTAATATTGTTGAAAATGACGTTAAATTCCGCCATTGTATAACTTTAACAATGTTGAAAACGGCGATAAACTCCGCCGTGGTCTAACTGTAATATTGTTGAAAACGGCGATAAACTCGGCAGTAGTATACCTGTTATATTGTTAAAAATGACGTTAAACTCCGCCGTGGTCTAACTGTAATATTGTTGAAAACGGCGATAAACTCGGCAGTGGTATACCTGTTATATTGTTAATAATGGCGTTAAACTCCGCCGTGATGTAACTGTAATAATGTTGAAAACGGCATTAAAACTTCGCTGTGGTATAACTGTAATTTTGTAGAAACGGCGATGAACTCTGCCGTGATATAACTGTAATATTGTTGAAATAGGCGTTAAATTCCACCATGGTATAACTTTAACAATGTTGAAAACGTCGTTAAACTCCACCGTGGTCTACCTGTAATATTGTTGAAAACGGCGATAAACTCGGCAGTGGTATACCTGTTATATTGTTAAAAATGGCGTTAAACTCCGCCGTGATGTAACTGTAATAATGTTGAAAACGGCGTTAAGCTTCGCCGTGGTATAACTGTAATTTTGTTGAAAACGGCGATAAACTCGGCCGTGATATAACTGTAAAACTGTTGAAATATATGGTAAATTCCGCCTTCGTATAACTGTATTAATGTTGAAAACGGTGTTAAACTTCGCCGTGGTATAACTGGAAAATTGTTGAAAAAGACGTTAAATTCCGCATTTGTATAACTGTAATATTGATGAAAATGACGTTAAATTCCGCCATTGTATAACTTTAACAATGTTGAAAACGGCGTTAAACTCCGCCGTGGTCTAACTGTAATATTGTTGAAAACGGCGATAAACTCGGCAGTGGTATACCTGTTATATTGTTAAAAATGGCGTTAAACTCCGCCGTGATGTAACTGTAATAATGTTGAAAACGGCGTTAAGCTTCGCCGTGGTATAACTGTAATTTTGTTGAAAACGGCGATAAACTCGGCCGTGATATAACTGTAAAACTGTTGAAATATATGGTAAATTCCGCCTTCGTATAACTGTATTAATGTTGAAAACGGTGTTAAACTTCGCCGTGGTATAACTGGAAAATTGTTGAAAAAGACGTTAAATTCCGCATTTGTATAACTGTAATATTGATGAAAATGACGTTAAATTCCGCCATTGTATAACTTTAACAATGTTGAAAACGGCGTTAAACTCCGCCGTGGTCTAACTGTAATATTGTTGAAAACGGCGATAAACTCGGCAGTAGTATACCTGTTATATTGTTAAAAATGACGTTAAACTCCGCCGTGATATAACTGTAATATTGTTGAAATAGGCGTTAAATTCCGTCATGGTATAACTTTAACAATGTTGAAAACGTCGTTAAACTCCGCCGTGATATAACTGTAATATTGTTGAAATAGGCGTTAAATTCCGTCATGGTATAACTTTAACAATGTTGAAAACGTCGTTAAACTCGGCAGTGGTATACCTGTTATATTGTTAAAAATGGCGTTAAACTCCGCCGTGATGTAACTGTAATAATGTTGAAAACGGCGTTAAACTTCGCCGTGGTATAACTGTAATTTTGTTGAAAACGGCGATAAACTCGGCCGTGATATAACTGTAAAACTGTTGAGAACGGCGTTAAACTTCGCCGTGGTATAACTATGATATTGTTGAAATCAGCGTTATACTCCGCCTTGATATAATTGTACTATTGTTGAAAAAGACATTTCCGCCGTGGTATAAGATAGGGTCACTTTTGTGGTGACTTGTTTAAGTGCTTGTTGAGCAGAGAGTGTTTTTACGAGAGACATACTTTGCACGATTAAACAAGGTGAACACTTTTCACCAGTGTTCACAAAGTCACAACAAAAGTGACCCTGTCTTATACCACGGCGGAATTTAACACACCGTTTGTACCTCGGTACTACATCGTGGTACCGTATGTACCTGAGGAGTCCGACGTGTAATCGCGTGTACTTTGTGCAATACCTCGCCGTGCAGTGCGTGATGGTGTTACATCCCGCCGTGTAGTGCGTAATGGTATAATTTCGTGTTGTACCGTGTTTCGGTACGTAACCCACCATTTGTACCGTATGTACCTCGGTACTACATCGTGGTACCGTATGTACCTGAGTAGTCCGACGTGGTATCGCGTGTACTTTGTGTAATACCGCACCGTGCAATGCGTAATGGTGTAATTTCGCTTTGAACCGTGTGTCGGTACGTAAGACACCGTTTGTACCGTATGTACCGAGGTACTACATCGTGGTACCGTATGTACCTCAGTTGTCCGACGTGGTACCGCGTGTACTTTGTGCAATATCCCGCCGTGCAGTGCGTTATGGTATAATTTCGTGTTGTACCGTGTTTCGGTACGTAAACCACCGTTTGTACCGTGTGTGCCTCGGTACTACATCGTGGTACCGTATGTACCTGAGTAGTCCGACGTGGTACCTCGTGAACTTTGTGTAATACCTTACCGTGCAGTGCGTAATGGTGTAATTTCACGTTGTACCTTGTGTCGGTACGTAACACATCGTGTGTACGTTATGTACCTCTGTACTACATCGTGGTACCGTATGTACCTGAGGAGTCCGACTTGTAATCGCGTGTACTTTGTGCAATACCTCGCCGTGTGTACTTTGTGCAATACCTCGCCGTGCAGTGCGTGATGGTGTTACATCCCGCCGTGCAGTGCGTAATGGTATAATTTCGTGTTGTTCCGTGTTTCGGTACGTAACCCACCGTTTGTACCGTATGTACCTCGGTACTACATCGTGGTACCGTATGTACCTGAGTAGTCCGACGTTGTATCGCGTGTACTTTGTGTAATACCGCACCGTGCAATGCGTAATGGTGTAATTTCGCTTTGTACCGTGTGTCGGTACGTAAGACACCGTTTGTACCGTATGTACCGAGGTACTACATCGTGGTACCGTATGTACCTCAGTTGTCCGACGTGGTACCGCGTGTACTTTGTGCAATATCCCGCCGTGCAGTGCGTTATGGTATAATTTCGTGTTGTACCGTGTTTCGGTACGTAAACCACCGTTTGTACCGTGTGTGCCTCGGTACTACATCGTGGTACCGTATGTACCTGAGTAGTCCGACGTGGTACCTCGTGAACTTTGTGTAATACCTTACCGTGCAGTGCGTAATGGTGTAATTTCACGTTGTACCTTGTGTCGGTACGTAACACATCGTGTGTACGTTATGTACCTCTGTACTACATCGTGGTACCGTATGTACCTGAGGAGTCCGACTTGTAATCGCGTGTACTTTGTGCAATACCTCGCCGTGTGTACTTTGTGCAATACCTCGCCGTGCAGTGCGTGATGGTGTTACATCCCGCCGTGCAGTGCGTAATGGTATAATTTCGTGTTGTTCCGTGTTTCGGTACGTAACCCACCGTTTGTACCGTATGTACCTCGGTACTACATCGTGGTACCGTATGTACCTTAGGAGTCCGACGTGGTACCTCGTGAACTTTGTGTAATACCTTACTGTGCAGTGCGTAATGGTGTAATTTCACGTTGTACCGTGTTTCGGTACGTAACACACCGTTTGTACCATATGTACCTCTGTACTGCATCGTGGTACCGTATGTACCTCAGTAGTCCGACGTGGTACCGCGTGTACTTTGTGCAATATCCCGCCGTGAAGTGCGTAATGGTATAATTTCGTGTTGTACCGTGTTTCGGTACGTAACACACCTTGTGTACCTTATGTACCTCGGTACTACATCGTGGTAACGTATGTACCTTAGGAGTCCGACGTGGTACCGCGTGTACTTTGTGTAATACCCCACCGTGCAGTGCGTAATGGTGTAATTTCGCGTTGTACTATGTGTCGGTACACTAACACACCGTTTGTATCATATGTACCTGAGTAGTCCGACGTGGTATCGCGTGTACTTTGTGTAATACCGTACCGTGCAATGCGTAATGGTGTAATTTCGCGTAATACCGTGTGTCGGTACGTAAGACACCGTTTGTACCGTATGTACCTCGGTACTACATCTCAGTTGTCCGACGTGGTACCGCGTGCACTTTGTGCAATATCCCGCCGTGCAGTGCGTAATGGTATAATTTCGTGTTGTACCGTGTTTCGGTACGTATAACACACCTTGTGTACCTTATGTACCTCGGTACTACATCGTGGTACCGTATGTACCTTAGGAGTCCGACGTGGTACCGCGTGTACTTTGTGTAATACCCCGCCGTGCAGTGCGTAATGGTGGAAAACTGTTGTAAAAGATGTTAAATTCCGCCTTCGTATAACTGTATTAATGTTGAAAACGGTGTTAAACTCCGCTGTGGTATAACCGGAAAACTGTTGAAAAAGACGTTAAATTCCGCCTTGGTATAACTGTATTAATGTTGAAAACGGTGTTAAACTCCACCGTGGTATAACTGTAATCTTGTTGAAATTGGCGATAAACCCTGTCCTGGTATAACTGTAATATTGTTAAAAATGGCGTTAAACTCCGAGTTGATATAACTTTAATAATGTTGAGAATTGAGTTCAACTTCGCCGCGGTATAACTGTAATATTGTTGAAAATGACGTTAAATTCCGCCATGGTATAACTTTAACAATGTTGAAAACGGCGTTAAGCTCCGCCGTGGTCTAACTGTAATATTGTTGAAAACGGCGATAAACTCGGCAGTGGTATACCTGTTATATTGTTAAAAATGGCGTTAAACTCCGCCGTGATGTAACTGTAATAATGTTGAAAACGGCGTTAAGCTTCGCCGTGGTATAACTGTAATTTTGTTGAAAACGGCGATAAACTCGGCCGTGATATAACTGTAAAACTGTTGAAATATATGGTAAATTCCGCCTTCGTATAACTGTATTAATGTTGAAAACGGTGTTAAACTTCGCCGTGGTATAACTGGAAAAATGTTGAAAAAGACGTTAAATTCCGCATTTGTATAACTGTAATATTGATGAAAATGACGTTAAATTCCGCCATTGTATAATTTTAACAATGTTGAAAACGGCGTTAAACTCCGCCGTGGTCTAACTGTAATATTGTTGAAAACGGCGATAAACTCGGCAGTAGTATACCTGTTATATTGTTAAAAATGACGTTAAACTCCGCCGTGATATAACTGTAATATTGTTGAAATAGGCGTTAAATTCCGTCATGGTATAACTTTAACAATGTTGAAAACGTCGTTAAACTCCGCCGTGGTCTACCTGTAATATTGTTGAAAACGGCGATAAACTCGGGTATACCTGTTATATTGTTAAAAATGGCGTTAAACTCCGCCGTGATGTAACTGTAATAATGTTGAAAACGGCGTTAAACTTCGCCGTGGAATAACTGTAATTTTGTTGAAAACGGCGATAAACTCGGCCGTGATATAACTGTAAAACTGTTGAGAACGGCGTTAAACTTCGCCGTGGTATAACTATGATATTGTTGAAATCAGCGTTATACTCCGCCTTGATATAATTGTACTATTGTTGAAAAAGACATTTCCGCCGTGGTATAAGATAGGGTCACTTTTGTGGTGACTTGTTTAAGTGCTTGTTGAGCAGAGAGTGTTTTTACGAGAGACATACTTTGCACGATTAAACAAGGTGAACACTTTTCACCAGTGTTCACCAAGTCACAACAAAAGTGACCCTGTCTTATACCACGGCGGAGTTTAACACACCGTTTGTACCTCGGTACTACATCGTGGTACCGTATGTACCTGAGGAGTCCGACGTGTAATCGCGTGTACTTTGTGCAATACCTAGCCGTGCAGTGCGTGATGGTGTTACATCCCGCCGTGTAGTGCGTAATGGTATAATTTCGTGTTGTACCGTGTTTCGGTACGTAACCCACCGTTTGTACCGTATGTACCTCGGTACTACATCGTGGTACCGTATGTACCTGAGTATTCCGACGTGGTATCGCGTGTACTTTGTGTAATACCGCATCGTGCAATGCGTAATGGTGTAATTTCGCTTTGTACCGTGTGTCGGTACGTAAGACACCGTTTGTACCGTATGTACCGAGGTACTACATCGTGGTACCGTATGTACCTCAATTGTCCGACGTGGTACCGCGTGTACGTTGTGCAATATCCCGCCGTGCAGTGCGTTATGGTATAATTTTGTGTTGTACCGTGTTTCGGTACGTAACCCACCGTTTGTACCGTGTGTGCCTCGGTACTACATCGTGGTACCGTATGTACCTGAGTAGTCCGACGTGGTACCTCGTGAACTTTGTGTAATACCTTACCGTGCAGTGCGTAATGGTGTAATTTCACGTTGTACCTTGTGTCGGTACGTAACACATCGTGTGTACGTTATGTACCTCTGTACTACATCGTGGTACCGTATGTACCTCAGTAGTCCGACGTGGTACCGCGTCTACTTTGTGCAATATCCCGCCGTGCAGTGCGTAATGGTATACTTTCTTGTTGTACCGTGTTTCGGTACGTAACACACCGTTTGTACCATATGTACCTCTGTACTACATCGTGGTACCGTATGTACCTCAGTAGTCCGACGTGGTACCGCGTGTACTTTGTGCAATATCCCGCCGTGCAGTGCGTAATGTTATAATTTCGTGTTGTACCGTGTTTCGGTACGTAACACACCTTGTGTACCTTATGTACCTCGGTACTACATCGTGGTACCGTATGTACCTTAGGAGTCCGACGTGGTACCGCGTGTACTTTGTGTAATACCCCGCCTTGCAGTGCGTAATGGTGTAATTTCGCGTATAACTGTATTAATGTTGAAAACGGTGTTAAACTTCGCCGTGGTATAACTGGAAAACTGTTGAAAAGACGTTAAATTCCGCCTTGGTATAACTGTAATATTGTTGAAAATGACGTTAAATTCCGCCATTGTATAACTTTAACAATGTTGAAAACGGCGATAAACTCCGCCGTGGTCTAACTGTAATATTGTTGAAAACGGCGATAAACTCGGCAGTAGTATACCTGTTATATTGTTAAAAATGACGTTAAACTCCGCCATGGTCTAACTGTAATATTGTTGAAAACGGCGATAAACTCGGCAGTGGTATACCTGTTATATTGTTAATAATGGCGTTAAACTCCGCCGTGATGTAACTGTAATAATGTTGAAAACGGCATTAAAACTTCGCTGTGGTATAACTGTAATTTTGTAGAAAACGACGATAAACTCCGCCGTGATATAACTGTAATATTGTTGAAATAGGCGTTAAATTCCACCATGGTATAACTTTAACAATGTTGAAAACGTCGTTAAACTCCGCCGTGGTCTACCTGTAATATTGTTGAAAACGGCGATAAACTCGGCAGTGGTATACCTGTTATATTGCTAAAAAATGGCGTTAAACTCCGCCGTGATGTAACTGTAATAATGTTGAAAACGGCGTTAAGCTTCGCCGTGGTATAACTGTAATTTTGTTGAAAACGGCGATAAACTCGGCCGTGATATAACTGTAAAACTGTTGAAATATATGGTAAATTCCGCCTTCGTATAACTGTATTAATGTTGAAAACGTTGTTAAACTTCGCCGTGATATAACTGTAAAACTGTTGAGAACGGCGTTAAACTTCGGCGTGGTATAACTGGAAAACTGTTGAAATCGATGTTAAATTCCGCCTTCGTATAACTGTATTAATGTTGAAAACGGTGTTAAACTTCGCCGTGGAATAACTGGAAAACTGTTGAAAAGACGTTAAATTCGGCCTTGGTATAACTGTAATATTGTTGAAAATGACGTTAAATTCCGCCATTGTATAACTTTAACAATGTTGAAAACGGCGATAAACTCCGCCGTGGTCTAACTGTAATATTGTTGAAAACGGCGATAAACTCGGCAGTAGTATACCTGTTATATTGTTAAAAATGACGTTAAACTCCGCCGTGGTCTAACTGTAATATTGTTGAAAACGGCGATAAACTCGGCAGTGGTATACCTGTTATATTGTTAATAATGGCGTTAAACTCCGCCGTGATGTAACTGTAATAATGTTGAAAACGGCATTAAAACTTCGCTGTGGTATAACTGTAATTTTGTAGAAAACGACGATAAACTCCGCCGTGATATAACTGTAATATTGTTGAAATAGGCGTTAAATTCCACCATGATATAACTTTAACAATGTTGAAAACGTCGTTAAACTCCACCGTGGTCTACCTGTAATATTGTTGAAAACGGCGATAAACTCGGCAGTGGTATACCTGTTATATTGTTAAAAATGGCGTTAAACTCCGCCGTGATGTAACTGTAATAATGTTGAAAACGGCGTTAAGCTTCGCCGTGGTATAACTGTAATTTTGTTGAAAACGGCGATAAACTCGGCCGTGATATAACTGTAAAACTGTTGAAATATATGGTAAATTCCGCCTTCGTATAACTGTATTAATGTTGAAAAACGGTGTTAAACTTCGCCGTGGTATAACTGGAAAATTGTTGAAAAAGACGTTAAATTCCGCATTTGTATAACTGTAATATTGATGAAAATGACGTTAAATTCCGCCATTGTATAACTTTAACAATGTTGAAAACGGCGTTAAACTCCGCCGTGGTCTAACTGTAATATTGTTGAAAACGGCGATAAACTCGGCAGTAGTATACCTGTTATATTGTTAAAAAATGACGTTAAACTCCGCCGTGATATAACTGTAATATTGTTGAAATAGGCGTTAAATTCCGTCATGGTATAACTTTAACAATGTTGAAAACGTCGTTAAACTCGGCAGTGGTATACCTGTTATATTGTTAAAAATGGCGTTAAACTCCGCCGTGATGTAACTGTAATAATGTTGAAAACGGCGTTAAACTTCGCCGTGGAATAACTGTAATTTTGTTGAAAACGGCGATAAACTCGGCCGTGATATAACTGTAAAACTGTTGAGAACGGCGTTAAACTTCGCCGTGGTATAACTATGATATTGTTGAAATCAGCGTTATACTCCGCCTAGATATAATTGTACTATTGTTGAAAAAGACATTTCCGCCGTGGTATAAGATAGGGTCACTTTTGTGGTGACTTGTTTAAGTGCTTGTTGAGCAGAGAGTGTTTTTACGAGAGACATACTTTGCACGATTAAACAAGGTGAACACTTTTCACCAGTGTTCACCAAGTCACAACAAAAGTGACCCTGTCTTATACCACGGCGGAATTTAACACACCGTTTGTACCGTATGTACCTCGGTACTACATCGTGGTACCGTATGTACCTGAGGAGTCCGACGTGTAATCGCGTGTACTTTGTGAAATACCTCGCCGTGCAGTGCGTGATGGTGTTACATCCCGCCGTGTAGTGCGTAATGGTATCATTTCGTGTTGTACCGTGTTTCGGTACGTAACTCACCGTTTGTACCGTATGTACCTCGGTACTACATCGTGGTACCGTATGTACCTGAGTAGTCCGACGTGGTATCGCGTGTACTTTGTGTAATACCGCACCGTGCAATGCGTAATGTTGTAATTTCGCTTTGTACCGTGTGTCGGTACGTAAGACACCGTTTGTACCGTATGTACCGAGGTACTACATCGTGGTACCGTATGTACCTCAGTTGTCCGACGTGGTACCGCGTGTACCTTGTGCAATATCACGCCGTGCAGTGCGTTATGGTATAATTTCGTGTTGTAAAGTGTTTCGGTACGTAAACCACCGTTTGTACCGTGTGTGCCTCGGTACTACATCGTGGTACCGTATGTACCTGAGTAGTCCGACGTGGTACCTCGTGAACTTTGTGTAATACCTTACCGTGCAGTGCGTAATGGTGTAATTTCACGTTGTACCTTGTGTCGGTACGTAACACATCGTGTGTACGTTATGTACCTCTGTACTACATCGTGGTACCGTATGTACCTGAGTAGTCCGACGTGGTATCGCGTGTACTTTGTGTAATACCGCACCGTGCAATGCGTAATGGTGTAATTTCGCTTTGTACCGTGTGTCGGTACGTAAGACACCGTTTGTACCGTATGTACCGAGGTACTACATCGTGGTACCGTATGTACCTCAGTTGTCCGACGTGGTACCGCGTGTACTTTGTGCAATATCCCGCCGTGCAGTGCGTTATGGTATAATTTCGTGTTGTACCCTGTTTCGGTACGTAACTCACCGTTTGTACGTTATGTACCTCTGTACTACATCGTGGTACCGTATGTACCTCAGTAGTCCGACGTGGTACCGCGTCTACTTTGTGCAATATCCCGCCGTGTAGTGCGTAATGGTATAATTTCGTGTTGTAAAGTGTTTCGGTACGTAAACCACCGTTTGTACCGTGTGTGCCTCGGTACTACATCGTGGTACCGTATGTACCTGAGTAGTCCGACGTGGTACCTCGTGAACTTTGTGTAATACCTTACTGTGCAGTGCGTAATGGTGTAATTTCACGTTATACCTTGTGTCGGTACTTAACACATCGTTTGTACGTTATGTACCATCTGTACTACATCGTGGTACCGTATGTACCATCAGTAGTCCGACGTGGTACCGTGTCTACTTTGTGCAATATCCCGCCGTGTAGTGCGTAATGGTATAATTTTCGTGTTGTACCGTGTTTCGGTACGTAACACACCGTTTGTACCATATGTACCTCTGTACTACATCGTGGTACCGTATGTACCTCAGTAGTCCGACGTGGTACCGCGTGTACTTTGTGCAATATCCCGCCGTGAAGTGCGTAATGGTATAATTTCGTGTTGTACCGTGTTTCCTATACGTAACACACCTTGTGTACCTCGGTACTACATCGTGGTACCGTATGTACCTTAGGAGTCCGACGTGGTACCAGCGTGTACTTTGTGTAATACCCCGCCGTGCAGTGCGTAATGGTGTAATTTCGCGTTGTACTATGTGTCGGTACACTAACACACCGTTTGTATCATATGTACCTGAGTAGTCCGACGTGGTATCGCGTTTACTTTGTGTAATACCGTACCGTGCAATGCGTAATGGTGTAATTTCGCGTAATACCGTGTGTCGGTACGTAAGACACCGTTTGTACCGTATGTACCTCGGTACTACATCTCAGTTGTCCGACGTGGTACCGCGTGTACTTTGTGCAATATCCCGCCGTGCAGTGCGTAATGGTATAATTTCGTGTTGTACCGTGTTTCGGTACGTATAACACACCTTGTGTACCTTATGTACCTCGGTACTACATCGTGGTACCGTATGTAACTTAGGAGTCCGACGTGGTACCGCGTGTACTTTGTGTAATACCCCGCCGTGCAGTGCGTAATGGTGGAAAACTGTTGTAAAAGATGTTAAATTCCGCCTTCGTATAACTGTATTAATGTTGAAAACGGTGTTAAACTCCGCTGTGGTATAACCGGAAAACTGTTGAAAAAGACGTTAAATTCCGCCTTGGTATAACTGTATTAATGTTGAAAACGGTGTTAAACTCCACCGTGGTATAACTGTAATATTGTTGAAATTGGCGATAAACCCTGTCCTGGTATAACTGTAATATTGTTAAAAATGGCGTTAAACTCCGAGTTGATATAACTTTAATAATGTTGAGAATTGAGTTCAACTTCGCCGTGGTATAACTGTAATATTGTTGAAAATGACGTTAAATTCCGCCATGGTATAACTTTAACAATGTTGAAAACGGCGTTAAGCTGTGCCGTGGTCTAACTGTAATATTGTTGAAAACGGCGATAAACTCGGCAGTGGTATACCTGTTATATTGTTAAAAATGGCGTTAAACTCCGCCGTGATGTAACTGTAATAATGTTGAAAACGGCGTTAAACTTTGCCGTGGTATAACTGTAATTTTGTTGAAAACGGCGATAAACACGGCCGTGATATAACTGTAAAACTGTTGAGAACGGCGTTAAACTTCGGCGTGGAATAACTGGAAAACTGTTGAAATCGATGTTAAATTCCGCCTTCGTATAACTGTATTAATGTTGAAAACGGTGTTAAACTTCGCCGTGGAATAACTGGAAAACTGTTGAAAAGACGTTAAATTCCGCCTTGGTATAACTGTAATATTGTTGAAAATGACGTTAAATTCCGCCATTGTATAACTTTAACAATGTTGAAAACGGCGATAAACTCCGCCGTGGTCTAACTGTAATATTGTTGAAAACGGCGATAAACTCGGCAGTAGTATACCTGTTATATTGTTAAAAATGACGTTAAACTCCGCCGTGGTCTAACTGTAATATTGTTGAAAACGGCGATAAGCTCGGCAGTGGTAGACCTGTTATATTGTTAATAATGGCGTTAAACTCCGCCGTGATGTAACTGTAATAATGTTGAAAACGGCATTAACACTTCGCTGTGGTATAACTGTAATTTTGTAGAAAACGGCGATAAACTCTGCCGTGATATAACTGTAATATTGTTGAAATAGGCGTTAAATTCCACCATGGTATAACTTTAACAATGTTGAAAACGTCGTTAAACTCCACCGTGGTCTACCTGTAATATTGTTGAAAACGGCGATAAACTCGGCAGTGGTATACCTGTTATATTGTTAAAAATGGCGTTAAACTCCGCCGTGATGTAACTGTAATAATGTTGAAAACGGCGTTAAGCTTCGCCGTGGTATAACTGTAATTTTGTTGAAAACGGCGATAAACTCGGCCGTGATATAACTGTAAAACTGTTGAAATATATGGTAAATTCCGCCTTCGTATAACTGTATTTATGTTGAAAACGGTGTTAAACTTCGCCGTGGTATAACTGGAAAACTGTTGAAAAAGACGTTAAATTCCGCATTTGTATAACTGTAATATTGATGAAAATGACGTTAAATTCCGCCATTGTATAACTTTAACAATGTTGAAAACGGCGTTAAACTCCGCCGTGGTCTAACTGTAATATTGTTGAAAACGGCGATAAACTCGGCAGTAGTATACCTGTTATATTGTTAAAAATGACGTTAAACTCCGCCGTGATATAACTGTAATATTGTTGAAATAGGCGTTAAATTCCGTCATGGTATAACTTTAACAATGTTGAAAACGTCGTTAAACTCCGCCGTGGTCTACCTGTAATATTGTTGAAAACGGCGATAAACTCGGGTATACCTGTTATATTGTTAAAAATGGCGTTAAACTCCGCCGTGATGTAACTGTAATTTTGTTGAAAACGGCGTTAAACTCCGCCGTGATGTAACTGTAATTTTGTGGAAAACGGCGATAAACTCGGCCGTGATATAACTGTAAAACTGTTGAGAACGGCGTTAAACTTCGCCGTGGTATAACTATGATATTGTTGAAATCAGCGTTATACTCCGCCTTGATATAATTGTACTATTGTTGAAAAAGACATTTCCGCCGTGGTATAAGATAGGGTCACTTTTGTGGTGACTTGTTTAAGTGCTTGTTGAGCAGAGAGTGTTTTTACGAGAGACATGCACGATTAAACAAGGTGAACACTTTTCACCAGTGTTCACCAAGTCACAACAAAAGTGACCCTGTCTTATACCACGGCGGGATTTAACACACCGTTTGTTCCGTATGTACCTCGGTACTACATCGTGGTACCGTATGTACCTGAGGAGTCCGACGTGTAATCGCGTGTACTTTGTGAAATACCTCGCCGTGCAGTGCGTGATGGTGTTACATCCCGCCGTGTAGTGCGTAATGGTGTAATTTCGTGTTGTACCGTGTTTCGGTACGTAACTCACCGTTTGTACCGTATGTACCTCGGTACTACATCGTGGTACCGTATGTACCTGAGTAGTCCGACGTGGTATCGCGTGTACTTTGTGTAATACCGCACCGTGCAATGCGTAATGGTGTAATTTCGCTTTGTACCGTGTGTCGGTACGTAAGACACCGTTTGTACCGTATGTACCGAGGTACTACATCGTGGTACCGTATGTACCTCAGTTGTCCGACGTGGTACCGCGTGTACGTTGTGCAATATCCCGCCGTGCAGTGCGTTATGGTATAATTTTGTGTTGTACCGTGTTTCGGTACGTAACCCACCGTTTGTACCGTGTGTGCCTCGGTACTACATCGTGGTACCGTATGTACCTGAGTAGTCCGACGTGGTACATCGTGAACTTTGTGTAATACCTTACCTTGCAGTGCGTAATGGTGTAATTTCACGTTGTACCTTGTGTCGGTACGTAACACATCGTGTGTACGTTATGTACCTCTGTACTTCATCGTGGTACCGTATGTACCTCAGTAGTCCGACGTGGTACCGCGTCTACTTTGTGCAATATCCCGCCGTGCAGTGCGTAATGGTATAATTTCTTGTTGTACCGTGTTTCGGTACTTAACACACCGTTTGTACCATATGTACCTCTGTACTACATCGTGGTACCGTATGTACCTCAGTAGTCCGACGTGGTACCGCGTATACTTTGTGCAATATCCCGCCGTGCAGTGCGTAATGTTATAATTTCGTGTTGTACCGTGTTTCGGTACGTAACAAACCTGGTGTACCTCGGTACTACATCGTGGTACCGTATGTACCTTAGGAGTCCGACGTGGTACCGCGTGTACTTTGTGTAATACCCCGCCGTGCAGTGCGTAATGGTGTAATTTCGCGTTGTACTATGTGTCGGTACACTAACACACCGTTTGTATCATATGTACCTGAGTAGTCCGACGTGGTATCGCGTCTACTTTGTGTAATACCGTACCGTGCAATGCGTAATGGTGTAATTTCGCTTTGTACCGTGTGTCGGTACGTAAGACACCGTTTGTACCGTATGTACCTCGGTACTACATCTCAGTTGTCCGACGTGGTACCGCGTGTACTTTGTGCAATATCCCGCCGTGCAGTGCGTAATGGTATAATTTCGTGTTGTACCGTGTTTCGGTACGTAACACACCTTGTGTACCTTATGTTCCTCGGTACTACATCGTGGTACCGTATGTACCTTAGGAGTCCGGCGTGGTACCGCGTGTACTTTGTGTAATACCCCGCCGTGCAGTGCGTAATGGTGTAATTTCGCGTTGTACTATGTTTCGGTACACTAACACACCGTTTGTATCATATGTACCTGAAGTAGTCCGACATGGTATCGCGTCTACTTTGTGTAATACCGTACCGTGCAATGCGTAATGGTGTAATTTCGCGTAGTACCGTGTGTCGGTACGTAAGACACCGTTTGTACCGTATGTACCTCGGTACTACATGGAATATTATAACTGTAATATTGTTGAAAAAGACCCGAAATTCCGCCTTAAATAATTGTAATATTGTTGAAAACGACGTTTAACTCCTACGTGGTATAACTGGAAAACTGTTGAAAAAGATGTTAAATTCCGCCTTCGTATAACTGTATTAATGTTGAAAACGGTGTTAAACTCCGCTGTGGTATAACCGGAAAACTGTTGAAAAAGACGTTAAATTCCGCCTTGGTATAACTGTATTAATGTTGAAAACGGTGTTAAACTCCACCGTGGTATAACTGTAATATTGTTGAAATTGGCGATAAACCCTGTCCTGGTATATAGAGGATATTTGTTTGTTTTGAGTGGATATGGAATATATCTCATCGAGACGTGATACAATTGAATATTTTCACGAGCGCGTAGCGCGAGTGAAAATGTTTAAATTGTATCACTTCGAGTTGAAATATATTCCATATACACTCAAAACAAACAAATTTTCTTTTTATTTAATGACAAATTGATGAAAAACAAATAATATACCCATTATGTATTTATTTATATATAACTTGTGTAGTATAACATGACCGAATACTAGGAAAATGACGTCACGTCAGCGGTTTGACGTCATAATGTTAGTCTCTTTGACGTCATTTATTCATATTCCACAGTGTGGAATAAGGATTTTATATTTCACTCTGATAAACAGCAAATTCATTGGTTGTCATATAATAAAACTGTAATATTGTTAAAAATGGCGTTAAACTCCGAGTTGATATAACTTTAATAATGTTGAGAATTGAGTTCAACTTCGCCGTGGTATAACTGTAATATTGTTGAAAATGACGTTAAATTCCGCCATGGTATAACTTTAACAATGTTGAAAACGGCGTTAAGCTGTGCCGTGGTCTAACTGTAATATTGTTGAAAACGGCGATAAACTCGGCAGTGGTATACCTGTTATATTGTTAAAAATGGCGTTAAACTCCGCCGTGATGTAACTGTAATAATGTTGAAAACGGCGTTAAACTTCGCCGTGGTATAACTGTAATTTTGTAGAAAACGGCGATAAACTCCGCCATGGTATAACTTTAACAATGTTGAAAAACGGCGTTAAACTCCGCCGTGATCTACCTGTAATACTGTTGAAAACGTCGATAAACTCGGCAGTGGTGTACCTGTTATATTGTTAAAAATGGCGTTAAACTCCGCCGTGATGTAACTGTAATAATGTTGAAAACGGCGTTAAACTTTGCCGTGGTATAACTGTAATTTTGTTGAAAACGGCGATAAATACGGCCGTGATATAACTGTAAAACTGTTGAGAACGGCGTTAAACTTCGGCGTGGTATAACTGGAAAACTGTTGAAATCGATGTTAAATTCCGCCTTCGTATAACTGTATTAATGTTGAAAACGGTGTTAAACTTCGCCGTGGAATAACTGGAAAACTGTTGAAAAGACGTTAAATTCCGCCTTGGTATAACTGTAATATTGTTGAAAATGACGTTAAATTCCGCCATTGTATAACTTTAACAATGTTGAAAACGGCGATAAACTCCGCCGTGGTCTAACTGTAATATTGTTGAAAACGGCGATAAACTCGGCAGTAGTATACCTGTTATATTGTTAAAAATGACGTTAAACTCCGCCGTGGTCTAACTGTAATATTGTTGAAAACGGCGATAAACTCGGCAGTAGTATACCTGTTATATTGTTAACAATGACGTTAAACTCCGCCGTGGTCTAACTGTAATATTGTTGAAAACGGCGATAAACTCGGCAGTGGTATACCTGTTATATTGTTAATAATGGCGTTAAACTCCGCCGTGATGTAACTGTAATAATGTTGAAAAGGGCATTAAAACTTCGCTGTGGTATAACTGTAATTTTGTAGAAAACGGCGATAAACTCTGCCGTGATATAACTGTAATATTGTTGAAATAGGCGTTAAATTCCACCATGGTATAACTTTAACAATGTTGAAAACGTCGTTAAACTCCACCGTGGTCTACCTGTAATATTGTTGAAAACGGCGATAAACTCGGCAGTGGTATACGTGTTATATTGTTAAAAATGGCGTTAAACTCCGCCGTGATGTAACTGTAATAATGTTGAAAACGGCGTTAAGCTTCGCCGTGGTATAACTGTAATTTTGTTGAAAACGGCGATAAACTCGGCCGTGATATAACTGTAAAACTGTTGAGAACGGCGTTAAACTTCGGCGTGGTATAACTGGAAAACTGTTGAAATCGATGTTAAATTCCGCCTTCGTATAACTGTATTAATGTTGAAAATGACGTTAAATTCCGCCATTGTATAACTTTAACAATGTTGAAAACGGCGATAAACTCGGCAGTGGTATACCTGTAATATTGTTGAAAACGGCGATAAACTCGGCAGTAGTATACCTGTTATATTGTTAAAAATGACGTTAAACTCCGCCGTGGTCTAACTGTAATATTGTTGAAAACGGCGATAAACTCGGCAGTGGTATGTTATATTGTTAATAATGGCGTTAAACTCCGCCGTGATGTAACTGTAATAATGTTGAAAACGGCATTAAAACTTCGCTGTGGTATAACTGTAATTTTGTAGAAAACGGCGATAAACTCCGCCGTGATATAACTGTAATATTGTTGAAATAGGCGTTAAATTCCACCATGGTATAACTTTAACAATGTTGAAAACGTCGTTAAACTCCGCCGTGGTCTACCTGTAATATTGTTGAAAACGGCGATAAACTCGGCAGTGGTATACCTGTTATATTGCTAAAAAATGGCGTTAAACTCCGCCGTGATGTAACTGTAATAATGTTGAAAACGGCGTTAAGCTTCGCCGTGGTATAACTGTATTAATGTTGAAAACGGTGTTAAACTTCGCCTTGGCATAACTGGAAAACTGTTGAAAAAGACGTTAAATTCCGCATTTGTATAACTGTAATATTGATGAAAATGACGTTAAATTCCGCCATTGTATAACTTTAACAATGTTGAAAACGGCGTTAAACTCCGCCGTGGTCTAACTGTAATATTGTTGAAAACGGCGATAAACTCGGCAGTAGTATACCTGTTATATTGTTAAAAATGACGTTAAACTCCGCCGTGATATAACTGTAATATTGTTGAAATAGGCGTTAAATTCCGTCATGGTATAACTTTAACAATGTTGAAAACGTCGTTAAACTCCGCCGTGGTCTACCTGTAATATTGTTGAAAACGGCGATAAACTCGGGTATACCTGTTATATTGTTAAAAATGGCGTTAAACTCCGCCGTGATGTAACTGTAATAATGTTGAAAACGGCGTTAAACTTCGCCGTGGCATAACTGTAATTTTGTTGAAAACGGCGATAAACTCGGCCGTGATATAACTGTAAAACTGTTGAGAACGGCGTTAAACTTCGCCGTGGTATAACTATGATATTGTTGAAATCAGCGTTATACTCCGCCTTGATATAATTGTACTATTGTTGAAAAAGACATTTCCGCCGTGGTATAAGTGGTCACTTTTGTGGTGACTTGTTTAAGTGCTTGTTGAGCAGAGAGTGTTTTTACGAGAGACATACTTAAACACGATTAAACAAGGTGAACACTTTTCACCAGTGTTCACCAAGTCACAACAAAAGTGACCCTGTCTTATACAACGGCGGAATTTAACACACCGTTTGTACCGTATGTACCTCGGTACTACATCGTGGTACCGTATGTACCTGAGGAGTCCGACGTGTAATCGCGTGTACTTTGTGCAATACCTCGCCGTGCAGTGCGTGATGGTGTTACATCCCGTCGTGTAGTGCGTAATGGTATAATTTCGTGTTGTACCGTGTTTCGGTACGTAACCCACCGTTTGTACCGTATGTACCTCGGTACTACATCGTGGTACCGTATGTACCTGAGTAGTCCGACGTGGTATCGCGTGTACTTTGTGTAATACCGCACCGTGCAATGCGTAATGGTGTAATTTCGCTTTGTACCGTGTGTCGGTACGTAAGACACCGTTTGTACCGTATGTACCGAGGTACTACATCGTGGTACCGTATGTACCTCAGTTGTCCGACGTGGTACCGCGTGTACTTTGTGCAATATCCCGCCGTGCAGTGCGTTATGGTATAATTTCGTGTTGTACCGTGTTTCGGTACGTAACCCACCGTTTGTACCGTGTGTGCCTCGGTACTACATCGTGGTACCGTATGTACCTGAGTAGTCCGACGTGGTACCTCGTGAACTTTGTGTAATACCTTACCGTGCAGTGCGTAATGGTGTAATTTCACGTTGTACCTTGTGTCGGTACGTAACACATCGTTTGTACGTTATGTACCTCTGTACTACATCGTGGTACCGTATGTACCTCAGTAGTCCGACGTGGTACCGCGTCTACTTTGTGCAATATCCCGCCGTGCAGTGCGTAATGGTATAATTTCGTGTTGTACCGTGTTTCGGTACGTAACACACCGTTTGTACCATATGTACCTCTGTACTACATCGTGGTACCGTATGTACCTCAGTAGTCCGACGTGGTACCGCGTGTACTTTGTGCAATATCCCGCCGTGAAGTGCGTAATGGTATAATTTCGTGTTGTACCGTGTTTCGGTACGTAACACACCTTGTGTACCTTATGTACCTCGGTACTACATCGTGGTATCGTATGTACCTTAGGAGTCCGACGTGGTACCGCGTGTACTTTGTGTAATACCCCGCCGTGCAGTGCGTAATGGTGTAATTTCGCGTTGTACTATGTGTCGGTACACTAACACACCGTTTGTATCATATGTACCTGAGTAGTCCGACGTGGTATCGCGTGTACTTTGTGTAATACCGTACCGTGCAATGCGTAATGGTGTAATTTCGCGTAGTACCGTGTGTCGGTACGTAAGACACCGTTTGTACCGTATGTACCTCGGTACTACATCTCAGTTGTCCGACGTGGTACCGCGTGTACTTTGTGCAATATCCCGCCGTGCAGTGCGTAATGGTATAATTTCGTGTTGTACCGTGTTTCGGTACGTAACACACCTTGTGTACCTTATGTACCTCGGTACTACATCGTGGTACCGTATGTACCTTAGGAGTCCGGCGTAATGGTGTAATTTCGCGTTGTACTATGTGTCGGTAAAGAACATCATGAAATTGACAATCTGACTGGAACGTGATTGGATCGTGAGCGTGATTGGAACGAAGTTGGAACGCTTTATGAGCGGAACGGAATTTTGCGCTCTGAACGAAACAATCATAATGAACGGAACAATCCAATCACAGGAATGCTTCGCTCAATTTGAGCGGAACGGAAAAAAAGCAATCACAATGTTATGAATGAGTGAACGCTTTATGAGCGGAAGGGAACATGAGCGGAGCGGAACGTTACGGAACGGAGCGGAGCGTGAACGGTAGATTTGTCAATTTCAAGATGTTCTTACAGTTTAGAACATCATGTAATTGACAATCTGAGCGGAACGTGATTGGATCGTGAGCGTGATTGGAACGAAGTTGGAACGCTTTATGAGCGGAACGGAATTTTGCGCCCTGAACGAAACAATCATTATGAACGAAACAATCCAATCACATGAATGCTTCGCTCAATCTGAGCGGAACGGAAAAAAGCAATCCCAATGTTATGGATTGTGTGAACGCTTTATGAGCGGAATGGAACGTGAGCGGAGCGGAACGGAACGGAGCGTGAACGGTAAATTTGTCAATTTCAAGATGTTCTTAACTGTACATACGGTACACACAAAACCAAACGGTCCGTGACGTCCGTACACGCGGTACAACGCGGAATTACACCATTACGCACTGCACGGCGGGGTAGTACACACCGTACACGCGGTACCACGTTGGGCTACTCAGGTACATACGGTACCACGATGCAGTACCGAGGTACATACGGTACACACAAAACCAAACAGTCCGTGACCACGATGCAGTACCGAGGTACATACGGTACACACAAAACCAAACGGTCCGTGACGTCCGTACACGCGGTACAACGCGGAATTACACCATTACGCACTGCACGGCGGGGTAGGTACCACGTTGGGCTACTCAGGTACATACGGTACCACGATGCAGTACCGAGGTACATACGGTACACACAAAACCAAACCGTCCGTGACGTCCGTACACGCGGTACAACGCGGAATTACACCATTACGCACTGCACGGCGGGGTAGTACACACCGTACACGCGGTACCACGTTGGACTACTCAGGTACATACGGTACCACGATGCAGTACCGAGGTACATACGGTACACACAAAACCAAACCGTCCGTGACGTCCGTACACGCGGTACAACGCGGAATTACACCATTACGCACTGCACGGCGGGGTAGTACACACCGTACACGCGGTACCACGTTGGGCTACTCAGGTACATACGGTACCACGATGCAGTACCGAGGTACATACGGTACACACAAAACCAAACCGTCCGTGACGTCCGTACACGCGGTACAACGCGGAATTACACCATTACGCACTGCACGGCGGGGTAGTACACACCGTACACGCGGTACCACGTTGGGCTACTCAGGTACATACGGTACCACGATGCAGTACCGAGGTACATACGGTACACACAAAACCAAACCGTCCGTGACGTCTGTACACGCGGTACAACGCGGAATTACACCATTACGCACTGCACGGCGGGGTAGTACACACCGTACACGCGGTACCACGTTGGGCTACTCAGGTACATACGGTACCACGATGCAGTACCGAGGTACATACGGTACACACAAAACCAAACCGTCCGTGACGTTCGTACACGCGGTACAACGCGGAATTACACCATTACGCACTGCACGGCGGGGTAGTACACACCGTACACGCGGTACCACGTTGGACTACTCAGGTACATACGGTACCACGATGCAGTACCGAGGTACATACGGTACACACAAAACCAAACCGTCCGTGACGTCCGTACACGCGGTACAACGCGGAATTACACCATTACGCACTGCACGGCGGGGTAGTACACACCGTACACGCGGTACCACGTTGGGCTACTCAGGTACATACGGTACCACGATGCAGTACCGAGGTACATACGGTACACACAAAACCAAACCGTCCGTGACGTCCGTACACGCGGTACAACACGGAATTACACCAATACGCACTGCACGGCGGGGTAGTACACACCGTACACGCGGTACCACGTTGGGCTACTCAGGTACCTACGGTACCACCGATGCAGTACCGAGGTACATACGGTACACAAAAGCAAACGGTCCGTGACGTCCGTACACGCGGTACAACGCGGAATTACACCATTACGCACTGCATGGCGGGGTAGTACACACCGTACACGCGGTACCACGTTGGGCTACTCAGGTACATACGGTACCACGATGCAGTACCGAGGTACATACGGTACACACAAAACCAAACCGTCCGTGACGTCCGTACACGCGGTACAACGCGGAATTACACCATTACCACGTTGGGCTACTCAGGTACATACGGTACCACGATGCAGTACCGAGGTACATACGGTACACACAAAACCAAACCGTCCGTGACGTCCGTACACGCGGTACAACGCGGAATTACACCATTACGCACTGCACGGCGGGGTAGTACACACCGTACACGCGGTACCACGTTGGGCTACTCAGGTACATACGGTACCACGATGCAGTACCGAGGTACATACGGTACACACAAAACCAAACCGTCCGTGACGTCCGTACACGCGGTACAACGCGGAATTACACCATTACGCACTGCACGGCGGGGTAGTACACACCGTACACGCGGTACCACGTTGGGCTACTCAGGTACATACGGTACCACGATGCAGTACCGAGGTACATACGGTACACACAAAACCAAACCGTCCGTGACGTCCGTACACGCGGTACAACGCGGAATTACACCATTACGCACTGCACGGCGGGGTAGTACACACCGTACACGCGGTACCACGTTGGGCTACTCAGGTACATACGGTGCCACGATGCAGTACCGAGGTACATACGGTACACACAAAACCAAACCGTCCGTGACGTCCGTACACGCGGTACAACGCGGAATTACACCATTACGCACTGCACGGCGGGGTAGTACACACCGTACACGCGGTACCACGTTGGGCTACTCAGGTACATACGGTACCACGATGCAGTACCGAGGTACATACGGTACACACAAAACCAAACCGTCCGTGACGTCCGTACACGCGGTACAACGCGGAATTACACCATTACGCACTGCACGGCGGGGTAGTACACACCGTACTCGCGGTACCACGTTGGGCTACTCAGGTACATACGGTACCACGATGCAGTACCGAGGTACATACGGTACACACAATACCAAACCGTCCGTGACGTCCGTACACGCGGTACAACGCGGAATTACACCATTACGCACTGCACGGCGGGGTAGTACACACCGTACACGCGGTACCACGTTGGGCTACTCAGGTACATACGGTACCACGATGCAGTACCGAGGTACATACGGTACACTCAAAACCAAACCGTCCGTGACGTCCGTACACGCGGTACAACGCGGAATTACACCATTACGCACTGCACGGCGGGATAGTACACAACGTACACGCGGTACCACGTTGGGCTACTCAGGTACATACGGTACCACGATGCAGTACCGAGGTACATACGGTACACATAAAACCAAACCGTCCGTGACGTCCGTACACGCGGTACAACGCGGAATTACACCATTACGCACTGCACGGCGGGGTAATACACACCGTACACGCGGTACCACGTTGGGCTACTCAGGTACATACGGTACCACGATGCAGTACCGAGGTACATACGGTACACACAAAACCAAACCGTCCGTGACGTCCGTACACGCGGTACAACGCGGAATTACACCATTACGCACTGCACGGCGGGGTAGTACACACCGTACACGCGGTACCACGTTGGGCTACTCAGGTACATACGGTACCACGATGCAGTACCGAGGTACATACGGTACACACAAAACCAAACCGTCCGTGACGTCCGTACACGCGGTACAACGCGGAATTACACCATTACGCACTGCACGGCGGGGTAGTACACACCGTACACGCGGTACCACGTTGGGCTACTCAGGTACATACGGTACCACGATGCAGTACCGAGGTACATACGGTACACATAAAACCAAACCGTCCGTGACGTCCGTACACGCGGTACAACGCGGAATTACACCATTACGCACTGCACGGCGGGGTAGTACACACCGTACACGCGGTACCACGTTGGGCTACTCAGGTACATACGGTACCACGATGCAGTACCGAGGTACATACGGTACACACAAAACCAAACCGTCCGTGACGTCCGTACACGCGGTACAACGCGGAATTACACCATTACGCACTGCACGGCGGGGTAGTACACACCGTACACGCGGTACCACGTTGGGCTACTCAGGTACATACGGTACCACGATGCAGTACCGAGGTACATACGGTACACACAAAACCAAACCGTCCGTGACGTCCGTACACGCGGTACAACGCGGAATTACACCATTACGCACTGCACGGCGGGGTAGTACACACCGTACACGCGGTACCACGTCGGGCTACTCAGGTACATACGGTACCACGATGCAGTACCGAGGTACATACGGTACACACAAAACCAAACCGTCCGTGACGTCCGTACACGCGGTACAACGCGGAATTACACCATTACGCACTGCACGGCGGGGTAGTACACACCGTACACGCGGTACCACGTTGGGCTACTCAGGTACATACGGTACCACGATGCAGTACCGAGGTACATACGGTACACACAAAACCAAACCGTCCGTGACGTCCGTACACGCGGTACAACGCGGAATTACACCATTACGCACTGCACGGCGGGGTAGTACACACCGTACACGCGGTACCACGTTGGGCTACTCAGGTACATACGGTACCACGATGCAGTACCGAGGTACATACGGTACACACAAAACCAAACCGTCCGTGACGTCCGTACACGCGGTACAACGCGGAATTACACCATTACGCACTGCACGGCGGGGTAGTACACACCGTACACGCGGTACCACGTTGGGCTACTCAGGTACATACGGTACCACGATGCAGTACCGAGGTACATACGGTACACACAAAACCAAACCGTCCGTGACGTCCGTACACGCGGTACAACGCGGAATTACACCATTACGCACTGCACGGCGGGGTAGTACACACCGTACACGCGGTACCACGTTGGGCTAACGGTACCACGATGCAGTACCGAGGTACATACGGTACACACAAAACCAAACCGTCCGTGACGTCCGTACACGCGGTACAACGCGGAATTACACCATTACGCACTGCACGGCGGGGTAGTACACACCGTACTCGCGGTACCACGTTGGGCTACTCAGGTACATACGGTACCACGATGCAGTACCGAGGTACATACGGTACACACAAAACCAAACCGTCCGTGACGTCCGTACACGCGGTACAACGCGGAATTACACCATTACGCACTGCACGACGGGGTAGTACACACCGTACACGCGGTACCACGTTGGGCTACTCAGGTACATACGGTACCACGATGCAGTACCGAGGTACATACGGTAGACACAAAACCAAACCGTCCGTGACGTCCGTACACGCGGTACAACGCGGAATTACACCATTACGCACTGCACGGCGGGGTAGTACACACCGTACACGCGGTACCACGTTGGGCTACTCAGGTACATACGGTACCACGATGCAGTACCGAGGTACATACGGTACACACAAAACCAAACCGTCCGTGACGTCCGTACACGCGGTACAACGCGGAATTACACCATTACGCACTGCACGACGGGGTAGTACACACCGTACACGCGGTACCACGTTGGGCTACTCAGGTACATACGGTACCACGATGCAGTACCGAGGTACATACGGTACACACAAAACCAAACCGTCCGTGACGTCCGTACACGCGGTACAACGCGGAATTACACCATTACGCACTGCACGGCGGGGTAGTACACACCGTACACGCGGTACCACGTTGGGCTACTCAGGTACATACGGTACCACGATGCAGTACCGAGGTACATACGGTACACACAAAACCAAACCGTCCGTGACGTCCGTACACGCGGTACAACGCGGAATTACACCATTACGCACTGCACGGCGGGGTAGTACACACCGTACACGCGGTACCACGTTGGGCTACTCAGGTACATACGGTACCACGATGCAGTACCGAGGTACATACGGTACACACAAAACCAAACCGTCCGTGACGTCCGTACACGCGGTACAACGCGGAATTACACCATTACGCACTGCACGGCGGGGTAGTACACACCGTACACGCGGTACCACGTTGGGCTACTCAGGTACATACGGTACCACGATGCAGTACCGAGGTACATACGGTACACACAAAACCAAACCGTCCGTGACGTCCGTACACGCGGTACAACGCGGAATTACACCATTACGCACTGCACGGCGGGGTAGTACACACCGTACACGCGGTACCACGTTGGGCTACTCAGGTACATACGGTACCACGATGCAGTACCGATGTACACACAAAACCAAACCGTCCGTGACGTCCGTACACGCGGTACAACGCGGAATTACACCATTACGCACTGCACGGCGGGGTAGTACACACCGTACACGCAGTACCACGTTGGGCTACTCAGGTACATACGGTACCACGATGCAGTACCGAGGTACATACGGTACACACAAAACCAAACCGTCCGTGACGTCCGTACACGCGGTACAACGCGGAATTACACCTTTACGCACTGCACGGCGGGGTAGTACACACCGTACACGCGGTACCACGTTGGGCTACTCAGGTACATACGGTACCACGATGCAGTACCGAGGTACATACGGTACACACAAAACCAAACCGTCCGTGACGTCCGTACACGCGGTACAACGCGGAATTACACCATTACGCACTGCACGGCGGGGTAGTACACACCGTACACGCGGTACCAAGTTGGGCTACTCAGGTACATACGGTACCACGATGCAGTACCGAGGTACATACGGTACACACAAAACCAAACCGTCCGTGACGTCCGTACACGCGGTACAACGCGGAATTACACCATTACGCACTGCACGGCGGGGTAGTACACACCGTACACGCGGTACCACGTTGGGCTACTCAGGTACATACGGTACCACGATGCAGTACCGAGGTACATACGGTACACACAAAACCAAACCGTCCGTGACGTCCGTACACGCGGTACAACGCGGAATTACACCATTACGCACTGCACGGCGGGGTAGTACACACCGTACTCGCGGTACCACGTTGGGCTACTCAGGTACATACGGTACCACGATGCAGTACCGAGGTACATACGGTACACACAAAACCAAACCGTCCGTGACGTCCGTACACGCGGTACAACGCGGAATTACACCATTACGCACTGCACGGCGGGGTAGTACACACCGTACACGCGGTACCACGTTGGGCTACTCAGGTACATACGGTACCACGATGCAGTACCGAGGTACATACGGTACACACAAAACCAAACCGTCCGTGACGTCCGTACACGCGGTACAACGCGGAATTACACCATTACGCACTGCACGGCGGGGTAGTACACACCGTACACGCGGTACCACGTTGGGCTACTCAGGTACATACGGTACCACGATGCAGTACCGAGGTACATACGGTACACACAAAACCAAACCGTCCGTGACGTCCGTACACGCGGTACAACGCGGAATTACACCATTACGCACTGCACGGCGGGGTAGTACACACCGTACACGCGGTACCACGTTGGGCTACTCAGGTACATACGGTACCACGATGCAGTACCGAGGTACATACGGTACACACAAAACCAAACCGTCCGTGACGTCCGTACACGCGGTACAACGCGGAATTACACCATTACGCACTGCACGGCGGGGTAGTACACACCGTACACGCGGTACCACGTTGGGCTACTCAGGTACATACGGTACCACGATGCAGTACCGAGGTACATACGGTACACACAAAACCAAACCGTCCGTGACGTCCGTACACGCGGTACAACGCGGAATTACACCATTACGCACTGCACGGCGGGGTAGTACACACCGTACACGCGGTACCACGTTGGGCTACTCAGGTACATACGGTACCACGATGCAGTACCGAGGTACATACGGTACACACAAAACCAAACCGTCCGTGACGTCCGTACACGCGGTACAACGCGGAATTACACCATTACGCACTGCACGGCGGGGTAGTACACACCGTACACGCGGTACCACGTTGGGCTACTCAGGTACATACGGTACCACGATGCAGTACCGAGGTACATACGGTACACACAAAACCAAACCGTCCGTGACGTCCGTACACGCGGTACAACGCGGAATTACACCATTACGCACTGCACGGCGGGGTAGTACACACCGTACACGCGGTACCACGTTGGGCTACTCAGGTACATACGGTACCACGATGCAGTACCGAGGTACATACGGTACACACAAAACCAAACCGTCCGTGACGTCCGTACACGCGGTACAACGCGGAATTACACCATTACGCACTGCACGGCGGGGTAGTACACACCGTACACGCGGTACCACGTTGGGCTACTCAGGTACATACGGTACCACGATGCAGTACCGAGGTACATACGGTACACACAAAACCAAACCGTCCGTGACGTCCGTACACGCGGTACAACGCGGAATTACACCATTACGCACTGCACGGCGGGGTAGTACACACCGTACACGCGGTACCACGTTGGGCTACTCAGGTACATACGGTACCACGATGCAGTACCGAGGTACATACGGTACACACAAAACCAAACCGTCCGTGACGTCCGTACACGCGGTACAACGCGGAATTACACCATTACGCACTGCACGGCGGGGTAGTACACACCGTACACGCGGTACCACGTTGGGCTACTCAGGTACATACGGTACCACGATGCAGTACCGAGGTACATACGGTACACACAAAACCAAACCGTCCGTGACGTCCGTACACGCGGTACAACGCGGAATTACACCATTACGCACTGCACGGCGGGGTAGTACACACCGTACACGCGGTACCACGTTGGGCTACTCAGGTACATACGGTACCACGATGCAGTACCGAGGTACTACGGTACACACAAAACCAAACCGTCCGTGACGTCCGTACACGCGGTACAACGCGGAATTACACCATTACGCACTGCACGGCGGGGTAGTACACACCGTACACGCGGTACCACGTTGGGCTACTCAGGTACATACGGTACCACGATGCAGTACCGAGGTACATACGGTACACACAAAACCAAACCGTCCGTGACGTCCGTACACGCGGTACAACGCGGAATTACACCATTACGCACTGCACGGCGGGGTAGTACACACCGTACACGCGGTACCACGTTGGGCTACTCAGGTACATACGGTACCACGATGCAGTACCGAGGTACATACGGTACACACAAAACCAAACCGTCCGTGACGTCCGTACACGCGGTACAACGCGGAATTACACCATTACGCACTGCACGGCGGGGTAGTACACACCGTACACGCGGTACCACGTTGGGCTACTCAGGTACATACGGTACCACGATGCAGTACCGAGGTACATACGGTACACACAAAACCAAACCGTCCGTGACGTCCGTACACGCGGTACAACGCGGAATTACACCATTACGCACTGCACGGCGGGGTAGTACACACCGTACACGCGGTACCACGTTGGGCTACTCAGGTACATACGGTACCACGATGCAGTACCGAGGTACATACGGTACACACAAAACCAAACCGTCCGTGACGTCCGTACACGCGGTACAACGCGGAATTACACCATTACGCACTGCACGGCGGGGTAGTACACACCGTACACGCGGTACCACGTTGGGCTACTCAGGTACATACGGTACCACGATGCAGTACCGAGGTACATACGGTACACACAAAACCAAACCGTCCGTGACGTCCGTACACGCGGTACAACGCGGAATTACACCATTACGCACTGCACGGCGGGGTAGTACACACCGTACACGCGGTACCACGTTGGGCTACTCAGGTACATACGGTACCACGATGCAGTACCGAGGTACATACGGTACACACAAAACCAAACCGTCCGTGACGTCCGTACACGCGGTACAACGCGGAATTACACCATTACGCACTGCACGGCGGGGTAGTACACACCGTACACGCGGTACCACGTTGGGCTACTCAGGTACATACGGTACCACGATGCAGTACCGAGGTACATACGGTACACACAAAACCAAACCGTCCGTGACGTCCGTACACGCGGTACAACGCGGAATTACACCATTACGCACTGCACGGCGGGGTAGTACACACCGTACACGCGGTACCACGTTGGGCTACTCAGGTACATACGGTACCACGATGCAGTACCGAGGTACATACGGTACACACAAAACCAAACCGTCCGTGACGTCCGTACACGCGGTACAACGCGGAATTACACCATTACGCACTGCA